>LKNJ01000392.1:178011-381821 GCA_002120245.1 Maccullochella peelii | reverse complement strand
TAGTCTGGTTTGAAATGTTCCTCCACATACTGAGCAAGTGTTAAAAGAACTTGTTGGACACCTCTCCTTAACTGTTGCTCCAGTTCTGCCATGATGTTTCCTTCCCTGATTCAAACTAACCGTTCACACTGTGAATGAGTGTCTACTTTCTGTTGTCTGTGCTAAAAAGCTCCTGCCAAAGCAGGATTCATGTGTGCATGAATTGATTACTCAGCCTGGGCAGGAAGGCCCACCCAAAGCCAGTTGATTGACAGCTTGACCCTTCAAGGAATAGCAAAAGCAATGTGGGAAAAGCAAAAGCAAAAGGAAAAAGAATTATTTGTCTTTATATATCCACATTTATTTATTTCTCTTTATATTTCTACATTTATTGTCTTATTCTTTCCCAGATTTATTCTTTTTTATGGCATTCCTATGACTCCATACAAAAGAGGGATCCTAGAAAATACAATAATAATATTCTACTCTACAGACATTTATTTGCTACCTACTAAAGAACAAAACCTCCTTGCTCAGCAGTGCATAACTTTTGTCTGTCCGTTGTCTGGTGCTTGGCAGGTTGCATATAGGGTTTATGAGAGCTGTTTGCTTTTTGAAAACAGCTGCCAGTTGCAGCTTTAAATGATGCTGACTGAGACTGAGTCAAAACAGTGAAGTTACAGGCAGCATAACCAAACGCTAAACACTGAGTAGACCTGAGGGGAAATGCACAGCTGGGTAATAATTCTCTGTGGGTTTGTTACTATGAGCAACACCTCATACATTCCACATAGTCATTTGACCCATTGTTGAAATAAAAATATTGATGAGTACAGCTTCAAACCATATCGGAATACAGTTTACATGCAGGTCACGTGAAATGTAAAGTGGACTGGGTGATTTAAACTGGTCCCAGTCTGTACTGGTAGATTTTTGACTTCACATAAATGTTCTAATTTGATAATTCTCATCATATCTACCAGCAGTGACAACCAGCTGTGTGATATCCTGGATTTCCCAGCATGACAACCCTCCATTACCCAGTATGGAAGGAATGCCATATCCCAAAATGAAATGGCCTTGTTTACCAAATCTGACTTATCCTCCATGTCCCAATATGGCCAAACAGAAACCTCTAAATGCTGGAGTCAAAATATCTTGTACATGAGTTTGGTGTAAAATTGTGGCTCTGTTCCTGAAGCTCAGACATTTTCCTCCATCACTATCCCAGCCTCAGTTGCGCTCTAGTAGCAGCCATTGAGTTCTCTAAACACCCCTTTTATTATCATATTACGAGCTATGGCTGCAGAGATTTGGAGAGAGATTTGGATTCAGGTTGGATCATCTGTCTGTATACAGGCATTAGCCACAGCACTGGAGCAGAAGTGTTGAAGGCACAGCTTCCAGCAAGGAATTGAGAAAAAATCCATCCAGCTCATTATTTTGATGCTTTCTCTGGCTCTGCTTTTTATAGTGCCATGTCTTTATATTCATCTGTGGCACCCATGTCTCCATTTCTTTTTCTTTTTTTTAGCCAAGGAAGCACTTGAAGGATAATATATCTGACAAATCTAATATCATCAGCCCTTCACTCATTAAGTAAGACATCTGAAGGGTTGTTTTCAACATGTTGTCATCAGTACACTTGCACACTTGTGTTCATGCAGCTTTCTGGCTTCTGTTGCATTTCCTGCACAGGAGTCACCTGACTTCTTGCTCTTTTACACCCAGAGAAAACAAATGAAAAAAGGACTTGGAAGAGAGAAGCTTGGATGCAATTTTCCTTTAAGCCCAGTGGTAAACAATGGTGACAAGAACAAGTTTTCAATAACTTTAAAGCAGAAAGGAAAGAAATAACAAATACAACATTGCATTCCATTATTTAATTTTCACTTCGATGTATTACAAGGAGAGTAAATAAGGAAGGATATGAAATCTGACAAACAATAAACTGGCGTGTGTGTGTGTGTGTGTTTGCAAGTGTGGGTGGGTTCCTATTTCTCATTTTTTGGTCGGCTGGTGAGCAGAGGCTTTACACTTGGCCATGTGTGTGCTATTATGGTGAGTGGTAAGTGTGGAAAGAGAATGGTTTGAGGCAATCTTTTTTATCCTGCTGGATCTCTCTCTGGGTGGAGAGATTGGGCTTTGTAGTTGTGATTGGAGGGAATTAAGGCCTGCCTTTGGTAGCTCACAATAGCAGACAACTGGGAAACCGGTTGAGCCTGTGTGTCTTTGTGTGTGTGTGTGTGTGTGTGTGTGCAGTAAGAGAAAGAAAGAGAGAGATTAACTCAAACCATTGCACATCATTCAGCAGCTCCCAGGTCACCCTTTTCCTCTCACCTTGGCCCTATCTGCGCACTGATAACTAACTGCACTGAAAGGACTCCTGCAGTTCACTTACCTGGTTTAATGACATTAGGTGTATTGTATATCAAACTATACGTGTGTTATATAACAATTCATTTGTAGCCTCCTTTGTTGTAATTGTGTTCATATTGCATGGCCCTTTAAGAAAATCATGTAAAAGGACTTTTACTTATATAGCGCTTTTCAACCATTGAAACGGTTCCCAAAGCGCTGTAACAGTAATCTAAGGTCTAACAGTAGTCTAATTCACCCATACCAATGGGGACACAGCTGCCATGTTGGTCTCCACCGGGGGCAACTTAGGGTTCAGTGTCTTGCCCAAGGACACTTCGACATGTGGACAGGAGGAGCCGGGATCAAACCACCAACCCTGGGGTTAATTGACAACCGCACTACCCTCTGTGCCACAGCCGCCCCAATGTCAGTATCCCTCATGTCACCTTTACTTGATAGTTTTTTCGAGTTGTGCTATAACACTTGCACTTGATTCAATTACTTCATTAGTCAATCAGCTTTTAAGTAATTTAAAGCTACCAGGCCAAATTCTGTGTCTTCTATTACCTGCCTCTCGAAGTCTCTCATTAGCTTCAAATAAGAATATTATAATGTAATAATGTACATTTCTGATGTGAATAATTGCTTTTGAGATTTATGATGGATTATATATTTGTCTAAGTATAGTATAAGAACATTTCTGTTACAAAATACATTTAGTATTATGGAAGTGTCATTATAGACAGCAATTCTCAGTGAAATCCATAAGTCTTCTTGTGAAACTGACAGCAACTGTGGACTCACAACAGCATCTTGAGTTAAACAGCAGTTTTAGTCAAGTCAAGCCCTGTCACTAAGCTTTCTGACTTTCAATGGTCAATGGTGAACAACTAGAATGTGAACAGTTTACAAAAGTATCATAACCAATAAATACCACAGGCAACTATGTATTTAGTATAGGGTGGAAAGCAAAGCTACTATCTTTACTATCTTTATCTGTTTATGCCACAAAAATATCTGTAATTGTATCTGTATTCCGATTATACCAGACGTGAGTGTGGCTTACACCGGACGTTGTTAGAAATGTTCTGGTCTGCTTCATTTGCTGCTTTAAATTGTTTTCTACTGACATTTATAGCTCAGGGGGCCCTATTGCATAATAATAACATGAGACTGTGCATGCAGTGAGAGGAGGTCCAGATTAAAATACATTTTGTTGGAAATGTCTATTTAAAAAATTGCTATATATTTATATAAATAAGAAAGCTATATTGACAAAAATCTGAAAAGCTTCCTAGACCCTAGCATGGGATTTATGGACGTCTATCCTTGATGGGCATTGGTGATCCTGACACCGCTGTAAAAAATGAATACTGCTGATTGTAACAAGGTGTGTGTGATGTCAATTTGTTCATATTTGACTGAGTTGTGACTCTGAGAAGAAGCAACATGATGGTTGTTTCAAACCGTGGCAATCGATGTGGGAGAGAGGGGGGTGAATATTACTGCAAAAATTCAAAAATGTTCGCGTCTGTTCAGAGTGCGTTATCTGTGCATTCATATTTGGTTACACCCCTAGTATTCGTATAGTCTCTTCCCCTATTAAGGAGAATGGGACACAACCATAGCTTTGATGAGCACATGTTGCTTGGATCGCCATAACAACATGCAAAGAGGGGTTAAAAGTAAGTGTGATAAGGATCAATCGATTTGTGTTCAGGATTCACTTAAAGTGTAACTCCACCCTCAAATTCAGCTAGAACCCTCCCTCTCAGCAAATTAAGAAAATGCAACAAGTGAGGGAACAACAACTGTAGGGGGCGTGGCCTCGTGGCTACGTAGTGTGTGGGTCTGGGGACACGGGGAGACTGACTGACGCTGATTAGAGTCTTTTTTTTAAAATATAAATTTCATGACATAGACGGGTCCCAACCAGTCGACTCTATGTCAGCATTGGCCTCGCAGGTTCAGGGCTGATTTAAAACAGTAGATAGCACGTTGAGCCATTTTCAACCCATGAATATTTTATAAAATTTGGTAAGAAACGTCAGTATTAACACCAGCATTGATGTGTTTCATCACAGTACAGTCATATCATTTAGTTTACAGCTCAAAAAACATGTTTAAGTGTGCAGTAGGGTGGAATGCCATGCCATTTTGCCACTTTTTTCTGTTTTATCTTATGTTTCTGTAAATCAAGTTGTGTTTTGGACTGTTGGTCAGGCAAAACAAGCAACTTAAAGACATCATCTTGGGCTGTGGGAAATTGTGGTGTAGACATTTTCTTACAATGTCTAGACTAAATGACCAATCAGTTGGGAAAATAAGAAATCAATAATAAAAAATAATTGTTTGGTGCAGCCTTGGTTCCTAGAAATATGGTTGTCACAGGCAGAAGGCAAACTCTTGCAGTAATGAGACAATAACAAGCAGCACAGCTGAAATGGCAGGCGGTATCACTGACTTCTTCTCGGAGGGATTTCAGTTCTCACCCCGGCCTCTCCACACTATGATATCCTTAAAATGACACCAGTGTCCGACATATAACCTGTCAAATCCAAACAAAATCCTTTTTGTTAATGAGTCATGGGATCTCAGCATGATGGAGAGAAGGAGGAAGGGGAAGATGAGGAACAACAATCCTTTTATTTATTATTGGTCTTTTTGGAAGGCGAGAGATTAAAGTTGCGGGGTCTGTTGATAGCCCCTTCCATCCCATCCCTTGATATTGTTCTCCCTCCTCTGAGTTTTATCACAACAACAGGGGCTGCCTGATAGCCGGCCACGCCACTGGGAATAACAAATCACACTTGTTTTACAGCAGCATCCACAAGACCAAGGCAGATAGAGGAAGAAAGAGGAAAAGGAAGGAGGGGGGGGAGGTTGATGGAGCATTCAGAGGGAGGGAAATAATGGGTCGCATTTGGGAATGAGGCAGAAAACCAGAACAAAGCTTTGCTATGGTGTGAATGTGTTGTCATTCTCTTGTTTCAATGTCTATCTGTTGCAGCAGGGCACTCTAAATGACTTAGGAATCAGTGTTTTGTCTCAGTATCCATACTTTGTCAGCCTTTTGTAAGAAAAACACGTTTTGATTCGTGTTGCATATTTGTTTTCATCGAGTGGCTAGACTTTGTGTCGTGGCTTTGCTCAGACTGCATGCTGTCACAATGAAGCACATGCTGGTGGAGAGAGAAATCTAGCTCATGAAGACTCAGACTGACTAACAGGCAGGGAGACAGAGACAAGCCTGAGGCACTGACAGTCCCAGGAGCGGTGGCGTGCGCGTGTTTACGCGTGCTTGAGTGCGACTGTGTGAGCGTGCATGCATGTGCGTGAGATTGTGTCTCTATATGCATGTGTGTTTGTGTGGTCCCCTTGAGGCTGGCAACAGAGGGAGGGCGGAAATGCTACTGATCATCAGCCCCCAGGCCAGCCACTTGCGACTGACTCTCAACTTATGGAAATTTCACAAACACACACACACTTGCACTCTAAGAGGGGTGATTTTAGGTACATGAGCAGAATTTTGAGGAATAACGGGTGGCAGGGAGGGACCTTCTGATGGCTGTGTGCGATGTTTCTGTATCTCTCTGGACTTTCTTTTTCTGTCCTTCTCTCTTTCTCTGAAAAGGTCAACTGAGGTAAGGGAAGCAGCCAAGTGTGGGTGACAGAGAAATAAAGTTGAGGTGGAGGCGAGAGAGGAGGAGCAGAGAGTGATTGGAGGGAGCGAAGATGAGATGATTAAAAACCTCATAAAGTGGGTTGGCATGAAAAGAAAGAGACAGGCTAATAGGATGTTAAATAATGTGTGAAACTTAAGGCAGCCGCAGAGTTCGACTGGCGGAGTCTGACAGTGAGAGACAGAAAGAAAAATAAAACGAGATGGATGCTGTCAGAAAATCACAAGAGAGGAACGGAGAGATGAAAAGCAGAAAGGCAGGGTGGGGGGAAGCGAATAGTAAATATATGAAGGAGAATATTTGAGATTGTTTTAAAGTACAGAACTCATTAGGCACTAGGATAACTCCGGCACCTTCCAGTGATATGCGGAAAATCACAATAGCAATGAAAGAATCAACACTCATACAGGGAAGATAATGGCAGCGTTGTAATGATGGAAAGCCTATAATGAAGTAAAGAGAGAACAACGGCAGAACAGCTGCTGATCAGATTAAAGTAGAATTAAAACAAAATGACTACACTGCATCAGAGATGATGACAGCTGAGAATGAAATGATGACAAATAACTCGTGCTCATGTTTTAGCTAATGGAAAAAAAGGCTCTCACCCCCGCCCCATGTTCATTATCTCTGGTCTTCCGTTTCATTTCTCTCTACACCATTTCATCATAACCCCTCCATTATAATTATTATTTTCCCCACGTGGGTCCCCGGCCACAGAGCCTGGTGAGCACTTCCTTCCTCTACAGGGGCCTTCGGAGACGATGACACTATATGAGGCTGTTGAAGTTTCCCTGAGCACACGGGAAGGCAGAGAATTACAGCAGGGTTGAAATGGACCTCTCCACCTAGGATAGATTTCGGAGCCCTACATCATTACACCTCAGCTCTGGTACACCTCACATTTATTATCCCCTTTTTTGTGGCCAATATAACAGACCCCAACTGGCTCTCAGCTGTGCTTGCTCTCCAGGTTATTTTACAGTCTGTTTATATCGGTATTTGCACTCATCAATATTCAGACACCATACGTATTTAATAACACAAGGTGTAAGAGTGCTTTGTATTAGACTGTGAGCTGTACTTTTAGGATATTTTGCATGAATATGTGACTGGAATCAGAGATGGAGCGAGCATAGTGTTGAATGTTGAAAAGGTGCTGATTGCAGAACGAGCACACGGAGATGCAAAAGACGGCAATCACACATTAATACGCCCTATACTATGATTTATTGGCAGAGCTGACGTTTCTTCGGCAGGGACTTTAATGTGTGAAACATTGGCTCTATACCAACAGCTTATAGTAGTGAGGGTATGACTGCAGGATATTTTGCATGGACTGTGTAAAAATAGACTGTTGCCTTCTTTTGGGTTTCTTTCAAAAAGCATTTTACTTGAAGTGTTATGAAATTGATTATAGTTAGCATGTGACCCAGCATTCACAATGTACAATGACCCATAAAGGACTAAGCCAATATACATCAAGCTGTCTTTTTAGGCACATTTGGCAGCTTTTTATGTTGAATCAATGTGAGAAGTCAGGCCCTTAATTATTCTATGGTATTAAAAGACCTATACAAGCTTGGTTAAATCAGTAAATGAGTCACTGTAAAAGGGCAAAAACTATTAACCAAGAGGTGACAACAACAAAGCCTTACTTTAGCCTTTTTTAGCTACACTAGAGGCATGGTTCTAGAAATTGGTCGGTCCACCACTTTGACTAGGACTTAAGTATTACACGTACTGGATGGGTCGCTATGACATTTTGTACAGACATTCATGTTTCCCAGAGGATAAATCGGATAAACCAAAAGACTTTGGTGATCCCCTGACTTTTCCTCTAGCGCCACCATGAGGCTGACATTTTGTGGTTTTGAGTGAAATGTCTCGACAACTATTGTATGGATTGTCGTGAAATTTGGAACAGACATTCATGTCACCCTTCAGGATGAGTTGAAATAACTGTGATGATCTCCTAACGTTTTCATATAGCGCCATTCTCAGGTCAGAAATTTGAATTTGTCCAACACTTTCCCATCAGCCTCAGCTGCACTCTGAGTTCAGTGCTAATTAGAAAATGTTAGCATGCTAACATGCTAAACTAAGATAGTGAACATGGTAAACATGTCCAGCCTCACAGAGGCCCACCAGGGTTCATTTTAACCGAACCAAACAGATTAGGTCCTGATGTTGTTTTGTGTTGAATGAGCATGAGAAGTCAGATCAGTTATTCTGAGGAGTTTAAAGACCCGTATGACCTCAAGCAGTACAGTTGTATGACAACAACATAACCTTACTGTACAGTTGCTGTTTTACTCGAGCAGTATAGTTCTAGTTTTAATCAGGGTGTTGGCCCAAACCTTCGCCCAAAGCCTTCAGCTGTTCATAAAGCTGTGCCTCCAGCTCCATCCCTACTCTCCCTATTGTTGGTCACAGCCTCAACCCCGGTTCAAGACTCTCAGGCTCGGTTCCAACTGATACTCTTCTCAGCCTGACAATGACGTACTAATTATTGCCTTTGCTTTGTGGCATGGCATTTATATCTGTTCTGACAATGCCTGCCTTTTTCTCTCCTTCCCTCTCTCTGTGGCCTCACCTCACAGTCACACCAGCAGAGCAACACGCCGCTCTCTCTCTTAAATGGATTAACGTGCTGATGGAAGTGGCTGGGCTTGGTGAGGGTGTGTGAGAGGCGTGTGACTGATGGAATTAACCATCACAACGACGGGGTGAGAGGGGTTGAACGTGGGTGTTGAGCAGTGACTGATGGAACAGTACCTTGCCAGAGGGAAAGAATGGATGAGAAAATGTGATTGATAAGGCAAACACTTGGCATCAAGGATGGAAATAATGGTGATGTGAGAGATGGAGGGAGAAAGCGTTGGCTGCAGGGGTCAAAGGGAAAGAGTGCAACAAGATGGTTTGATGTTGGAAAAACAGTGAAAAGGGAAACAAAGAGGAAAGAGAGAAGTTGAAGAGAGGAAAGGGTATAAGAGAAAGAACTGAGAGGAGAAGGAAAAGGGAGAGTGACAGGCAAGGAAATACCAGTCATAGTTAAGAGGAAAAGGAAGGCGATAAGCAGGAGATGGAAGTTGCTGCAGGTTTAAGAGGACGTTTGTATGCAGTGTTATGATTTGCAGAGAAAGGCCACAGCAGTGCTGTGATGGATAGCAGCATTGTGTGAGGCCAGGGCACATTCACGCAGATGATTTAGACCACACACTGGATGGATAGATGCAAGATTCTACTGTTCATTTAAATGGATGGAAATCCATGCCTCATACCCATGAATGGCAGCAGAAAGAAATGTGCAGTAGGATGCACACTAAGGAGAAACATCCAAAACATTCTGCAGTATGGCAAAACATTTTTTATGGTTCTCTCCAGCCAAACACCAAGTCAGCAGTTAGAGCCTAATCAGCAAGAGTGACACAATCCTCTATCTAATTCATTGAGTTTGGTATTGTTAGTAGTATTCTTATAGATTTGCTGCAGCTTTATTTCGTTTTTTTCATCTTAACACCTTGAGGGGCCAACATTTTGTGCATGCATCTAGTTTCCTTTGAGTGAAACAGACAAGCTGAATTGAACAAATAGGGTGCATTAGCTGTGACTGACAGATGAATACACAGCGTGTTTGTGATGAAAAACGTAGGCCAACAGAGTATGTTATCGTTTCTCTCCATGTTTGTGTCTTGTGTTCAGCTGAGAATCCGATTTTGTGTTTTTAGGCACTCTAAGCTGCAACAGGAATGAGATTAAGGCTTCTGCTGAGAAATTCTCTCCAGATAGCTTGCATATCACTCGACTGACTTTATTGTCCCTGTGGTGATATAATCCCAGTGCACATCGACAAACATGCGCACACTTGAAAGCACGCTTGCACACATGCATGCGCACCCACCCACATATAAACATAAACCTCTGTACTGCCCTAACTGAGTGAGCTCCCGCTGCCCCTTATCTCTCTTGTTGTTGCTTGTTTAGAATTCAGTTTGCAGACAAAGCTTGATCCCGCTCTGTTCTGTTGGGGTGTTTAAATCCTGCATCTCACACGCCTAACCTCGGGGTACACTTCAACTCAATTTCACACTTGCCAGCTGCTAGAATGTCCTAATTCAATTTACCCTGTTTAAGGAAGCGGAAGCTTGCTCTCTGGGGAAAGTTTAGAGTGCACAAGAAGGAATGGTCTCGTCAGCTTTGGTCAGTGGCCCACAGCTGCATAGCTCGCTGAACAGATAGCCTGTCTCTTTAGGCTTGAGGTAGTGCACTTGAATGGTTAATGTGATTCCATGATCAGTCATACTATGATCGATACATGGGATTATGCCTGATTAAGGACAAATCGAACAACACTGTGGCTCATCCCTTTTCTATTACACCATAGTGTAGTAACATGTAGTGGAATACAATAAACAAGGCAACAACTATTGCCCTTAATGTGATGGCACGCTGTTGTGTGTGGAATGTGTGACCACTGTTTACCTCCAGTCAGCTATCCTCACATACTTTGGTAGGACTTGTTTTTCACAGTTTTGTATTGCTCTTACAGTACTTGCCGTAAGTGAAATAGAAAAAAATCAGTGAACCCTGATGCCGTATATTTGCCTTAATGCCAAAGTTGAATATCTAAAACCTAAAGATACGAATTTTATTGGTAAAGTTTGATGTGATACAGTTCCTGGGGGCAAGGGCTGCCTGCGAGGCTCAACTGAGGGCAAGAAATATTTTTTGCTCAATAGGAGCACTAGTGCTAGGAAAGAATAATTGTGCATACAAGCGCATTGAAATAAATAAAAAAGCCAAGTACATGTATAGAAATTAATAAAAGATGTAAAATTATAAAAAGGTAAACATAAAATTATTATAACCTATTAGCTACAATGATTAATTCATTTTTTTCTTAGGTTATTTACGTAATTGTGTTATTAATATTAATTTAGTGAGGCATTTGATTTATTTCATTTTATATTTATTTCACAGTTTATTGAACCATTGCATTGCATATTTGTGAATTTCACTTTTTATTCAATAAGAAATATATTCATATGATTTTGTTTGTGTTATATATTGTGATGGCCCTCTCGCCTGTCTTGATCGATATATGGATTATTAAAGCCAATGTGTAGTGAGCCTGTAACTTTAACAGAGTGTTGTATTGTGGAAGGTTAGTCAACCTATTGCAGTGTGGAAAGAGTTGTCTTTAATGTAGAAATGGACTGAACAGAGTCAGCTGTCAAGCAACCAATACAGTGTCACGGAATATGATGTTAGAAGACGGTGAGCCAAAAAATACGTCTGAAATATGCAAACAGTCAGAAAGTTTTTTCTGTGGTCCCAAAACCGACTGCTTTCTAGACCATAACAGGAGAGCAGGCGAGTATATGACTTAAAAACACAATGAAGAAATGCTTGTTACCAAGAGTTTTTTTTTTGTTTGGCCTTTAGCTAACTTGCTATTAGCTAACGTGAATTAGCTCACCAAAATTGAGTAGGCCTTTTTCACAGCAGACATTTTGACTTGTAGGAACAGCACAGGTGTTACTAATAACATTAACGATGACTCTGTTCTATTCAAGTTTCCCAGTAAGCCATGACAGTGTGACAGTGAGCCAGCAAGCACAATACCTGGACCCTGAAACCAAAGCAGGCAAATGGAATTCAGCCATCAGTCATTTTAATTTTTACACCGTTGCTTTCCCTACTGTCGCATGTCAAAATGTCTTCTGTGAAAAAGGCCAGTTTCCAGCTAAAAATAGGAGTCCTGCTACCTGAATGTTTTGTATGTTGCTCTTTGGTAATGAAAAATGATAAAGGAGAAGATTGAGGTTATATTTGTTTGACTCCGAGCATGTTGAACCTGTGTACTTCACCCCTTGGAACAGGATGTAAAATGGAAACAGGTATATGAACCAACCTATGGCTTTGTCAGGGTTAGAATAAAGAGACCTTAAATAGGCCTTTATTACGCCAGATGTTTTAAATTAAAATAACATTAATGATGGCTCTGTGTGTGCAGTAAGCTGTACCATCATTCACAATACCAGAATGATGGTATTCAGCGAGCTGAAGTAGGATTTAGCTGGGTGTTCAATTACATCTGGGCTTCTCCTGCTATAACATGCCAAAATGTCTGCCATGAAAAAGCCTACTGCCTTGCCCCTTTTTATGTGAGTACACTCATTGTTGGTTTGAAACATTCCGTGACTGTAAATGTATCACCTGCTGTTATCCAGGATTGCAATTAAAATTCTTAATGTTGATCTAGATTTAGGAGACAGGTCTCTGAACTTCTTAATCAAACAAATAGTCTCATCATAAGCAGTTAAGTATTCTATGCTATGCTCACTGCTGGATGTTTTGGTTTTGACCTTTTCAGCAGGTTGCTTCAATTATAACACAGTTCTTGACTCTCTCAGGTTGGCCTTAGGATAGTTTCTTTTTAAACTCAACATGTTACCATAAAAGGATATGTGCATGTGTGGTTCCCAACCTTTTTTGTCTGACATACCCCCACATCTTTATCATATGGACCTAAGTACCCCTTCGTCATACCCCTTTGATAGAAGGGATGGATTTATGGTATTGTTGTATTTTAGCTTTTTGTTGTCTTTTCTCCAGCTACTCTTTCTGCAGTCTTAATCAACTTATGGTTGACTCAGGTTGATGAAAAACTGAGGCATGTCTTGTGCAGTCAGACTACCATAGTGACAAGAACTATAAAGATCAGCATCATACAAATTTGTAATCTAACTTGTGTGTTGATTTTTCTCCTAAACACAAATACATGGATATATATTATCAAATCATAATTTCTATTTTTTCAGATTAGCTGAGCTTCACAATCTTTCCACGTAACCCCTGGTAACTGCAGAAGTACCACTTGGGGTACAAGTAGTGGTTAGATTAGGCTTAGCTAGAAAAGATTGATATGTGAATATGTTCATCTTTTTGTTTTTTAATGATTCAGAATTTCTGGTTTACACATGAAACAGGAATAGGGCAGAGCAGGAACTTATTATGATATGAAGTGGAACTGCATAGCATGTTTGAAGCAATTGAATTTTATCATGTTGAACTTTAGTTCATTTTGTTAAATTAGGCCATGTGAAACGCCGTTGCTAGTCTCACAAACATGACTTCAAGAGTGATCCTGTAGTATGCTTCGGAGCAATGCCCTAGGTGTACCCAAGAAATAAAGCAAATGCTTCCTTCTGTAGCAGAAAGCGTATTTCAACACAGTGTTGAAATACGCTATTTAATTTGAATCTCTGGACTGACTCAGTTGAATCAGCCCTAACCTTGGCCTCTAAGCAGTGCACTACAGCAGAAATTACATTCCTAGGCACAGCTTACAGATGCAGGGTCAACCAACCATTCACACATTCACAGAATCTCCCTGCCAAAAAGGCATTTGCCTAACTGGGAACCAGTGGTGTGTTCTGCTGACATTTCCTCGGTGACAGTGAGCCAAACCAACCTGTCTTTGGCTCTTGATGTCTCTCTCTTCTCCCTCACTTCTATTGTGGATGTGTCTACTGCTTCACTTAGGAAGGCAGGTGTTGGCAGGACGGGGACAGGTTCTCAAATGTTTGTGCTCTTTCAATGGAAGCAGATGTTCTCACTGTGCATTAACACACACACACATATACACGTGCACAATAGCAAACCAATGTCTCGGGATTTGCACACAGCTCTGTTGTTTGTCATTTGTTATCAGCTGAAAACAGGGAGGGTGAAATATTTCATTTGGAGCGTCTTCAAACATTTAAAGTGCGAGGTTTTGTTCCTGGGTTTTGCTTCAACCCTTATGGGTGAAGTTGATGGTTGGTGTTGGATATACTGCAGGTTTGCATAATTGTTTTACTGCTAAAGGAAGGTGCCTGGCCTGTGGGTGGATGGACAAGGCTTCTGTGAATTGGAAAAAAAATGTTATGTGATCTCGCCTCCACGTTTTGTTGGAGCTGTCTTTTGGTTTTAACAAAACTACCTGAGTAACTGCAGAAGTGTTTCATTTGAGACTTCTATGAGACACTTCACGTAACACAAAACTCGATATTTAACACAAAACAACATTACGTTCTAATTTCAATGTTTCAGTAACATCAGCTTTCTGTATTGGCTCAGTAATCTGAGTACTGTTACTTAGATATAATAATAATAGTCTATGACTTGAACACCCTATCCCATTTACATTCTAATACATATCTACGGTCACACGCAAACTCTAGAAACTACTGTTTTGCCATTCTGTAAAGCGTTCTATGCTTCTGGAACCATTTTGTATGCTTTAAGCACAGCAGCTTTGACTTTTGAATACTTCAAACTGTCTGTAACAGACAGAGCGGGGTAGGCTTCCTGAGCCTTTCCTGTCAGTACACACTGTAACATTATTGTACGGTCCTGGACGAGCCATCTTCTCAAATCTGTAACCCTTTAAAAGAGAGAAAAGAATGTTTCAGGGTCTTTCATTGAATTTTGGAATGAGACACAAGTTACTAATTAAATTAAATAAAGTGTGAAGGGGAGTGATTAGACACTGTACTGCCACTATCCAACTCCTGCCCAAATCCTTGACCTAACTTAGATGTAGTTTTTCCTTTTCCAAGCTTATTTTTGCCTGCTTAGTTTCATATAAAATTTTTTACAAAGCCAGTTCCTTATCAACTTCAAATTTCGTCTTCTCAACTTCAAGTTCCTTCTTAAGTTTTTCCTGTTCTATTTGAAGCAACAATAATTGTTTTTGCCCCAAAAGGCTAGAGTGAAAATCAAAAATGATAGATAGATAGTGTCCCTACTATCTGCCTAACCAAACACTGAACTAAGCTCACGCCTAGTCTTCATGAGACTAGTTGTGGCGGGTACTTCACACATCAAAAACCAGTGGACTGGAGAAATGACCAGCATGCTGGCAACCCCCCCAGAAACCACGGACATGCTCTCGAGACAACTGCTACTAACCACTTTCATCCCAACACTACAAAAACAACAAACTCAATGAAACTCATAGGAGTAACATTGCTAAACCCAACAGGGGGAAATAAGCTGAAGCTCCAAATACAATTTAAAAATTGTAAACCAGCGTCAATACTTACCTTTCTTTGGACAAACGAAGACTCTCCCCAAGGCAAAAAGAAAAAGACCAACATGGCCAGAAAAAACAAAGAACACAACCAAAACCACGTCTCTCCCAGCATTGTGTCATTAATGCCAGGTGCCCTAATTAAATCAAAGGGAATTCCCTTGACCTCAGGGAAAACTCATATCATATCATCAGCACGTTTGTTAAAAAAAGATGATGAATGCTGTGCAAGTTAAGTGAGTAAGGCTGACTTTATTATTTAAAGCGCACATGCAATGAGGAGTCTATGGGAGGGAAAAAAAAGGATTTTAATTAAATTCAAGGTTAGAATACCTTGCAGTCTGAAGCTCTTTCACTCTAATAATTCTTTGACTGTAGTTCAATTACACTAGTAAATCTATTTTTTTTGCTTGGATTAGCTTTCTACATCAGGCAGCAGCTCATCACACATCCGTTATTATTATAACGCTTTGAAATGTGAGATATGACCCTCTGAGTGTGACTGGGTGTGTAACAGAGAGAGCTTGCGAAAGGAAAAGCCTAGTGTGTGTGTGTGCGTGTGTGTGTACATGTCGGTGCGCCTGATGGATTTTCAATTTCATTTCCTATGTACACGCTCTGTCCACCAGGGCAGTAGATGAGATTGAGCCTTTACCGCTGGTTCTGAAATTGGGCCGGTCCTGCCGGACTCACAGCTCCATTTAAATGCATTAAAGCAGAGAGAAAGTGGCTCGTACATCAAGGGTTTTGACATGTGGCAGTGTGACAGCCCACGGCTCTGGGGACGATTGGTTCTTGACATGCTAGGATCTCAGAAACATCCATTAACAGCCACCACATACATGAGCTAACTGATGACTAGGTCAAGCCTTAGATTAGCAGCGTGAAAAGGGAACTCCGCTGTGGCTACCAGCTTGTTTGATCGTTAACGAGCAACTGCCATTCTTGTCCATTATTTCACGGAAACTGTGTGACAGGTGGCTATCGATCTTTAGCGCTTGACAAGTGCCTAAGGCCTTGATTTAGCTATTACTATCTACTGTCATGGTGCCGTCAAAAGTTGCCTTAAGTTGATATGTGTGACAGGTAGTTGTGGTAATGGGTTGAAAAATCCTGGTGTTAATGGTGGTAAAAGACATCTACCACACCAGGTTCTAACTGCATACTGGCCATGAATATAGTATGTGGAAGATGTTTGTTCAGCAGAGGGGGGAGACGCGATGAGTAGGTGGCATCTGGCTGTGAAATTCAGTAAGGAATGCTGGTGATCATTATTGTGCAGAAGATGTTTGGGCTGAAGTTAGAATGCTTGATTCCAATGCAAAAGTGGAAAATGTGAAGTAAATTAGATCTCATTGTGTGGTTGTTTTAAAATTTTGCTTAATAATAATAAATAATTGCTTCTGTGGAACCTTTACACCTGCATTTCATTGCCTCTAGTGGAATATGCTTAGCAAATATTAGATTTCTCAGTATTCAAAAACCCATTTTATAGGTGCAAAACTTTAGTTATAAAGAAAATGCTCTGTAAACTTCTGCATAAAAGCCAGTCTGTAAGAGTCAGTTCATGTACATGTGCTGCAGCAAGCCCATTTGATTTGCATGTGAAAAGCAAATGATATTCAGAGGAAGAAGAACCGATGGCAATGCCAGCAGAACTGCTCCATTGAAAGTAAGGTGTCTCAGTGAATGTGAGAATGCATGACAACTGTCCAAGAGAGGACATGACAACATATTGGAGAGACAACAGCATGGAGAGCGGAGTGTGTGTGTGTGTGTGTGCGTGTGTGTGAGAGAGAGTGACAGAGAGAAATTAGTTGGAAGTCAAGCTGGAATTTGCCTTTAGGCACAAATGCAGGGTTATTCATCACAAGTACAGCAACACCAGAACACAGAGCCACTGTCTGGCAGAAATCTTTGGTAGACCCAATTTGACCAACTGTTGCTGGATACAGGAAGTTAGTTTTTCTTTTTTTGGAGTTCTTTGAATGGCTGGTTATGTGTGACCTCACACATGAATGTTTGTCATTGTGTAGCCTGCATCCCTCAGGGCAGAATTTAAGGCATTCTTAAAGATCGTCAAAGAATGTTTTTCAGCGTTGTCTTTGATTTGAAGGGATATTGTAGAAAAGCTTGGTTGGTTTCTATGAAGTAAAGCTGAATCCACGGTGCAGATATAGTTTCAATACGTTCCCTTCTCTGCGTTTTTTCTGTTTACGCAGGAAAAAAAATCAGAGAAATGCAAGAAAAGTTGACTGTGCAGTATCAAAATCTGAATATACAAACAAAGGAACCAAAAGCTTGAGGATACAAAACAGGAATGGAGAAAACTATGGGATGTAACCCCGCAGCATGAAAACAGCAAATAACACTGCACTCTTTGTTATTCCAAATTATTTGGCATTCCCCTCCTCATGTAAAGAAAAACCTCAGTTAAAGTGTATCTAACATTTGCCAATGTGGTTATTCTCTTATTATCCCTTCCCCTCCTCTCTTACTTGTCTCATCTTCTGACTGCTTCTTTTACGATGCATATCTGAATACCAACACATTTAATGCATTTTCTATTTGGCCGTGACTGTTTGAGAGCTCCTTTGTTTGCCAGCCTTCAGAGCTTTGGTCAGATAAACACCCTCACTTTTGAAACACCAGGCAGCATGGCAGCATTGTGAGAGGGGAAATTGTGGTTATTTTACCTTTGGATGCTGGCTTTAATCACTGCTGCCATTTCCTTTTCCACTGTCATCTATTTCTCCATGTGTGCATTGCTCAATATATACCCTACCTCCTGCACACAATGGCCGTTTACCAGAAAAGAAAGACATAATAGCAGTTGTTTGGTCAGGCACTTTCTTTCTATTTCTACAATGTTATAGAGGGTTACAACATTTCCTTGCACTGCTCCTCCACTTTTCACTCAATGTTGCTCTTGTGTTAGGCAGAGGCATGCCAGTCATGTTAGATTTTGTATGTTTGTTGTTTTCCTGCATCAATATCTGTCCCAGAACCAACAGCTGCAGCATTGGTCAGGGGACAAAAAAAATACTATGGTTCTCTATTGTCACAGAGATGATTACGGAGGCGCGTCTTGGCTAAAAGGTCTGGAAGAACAATATGAGAGGCCTCAGTGAACAGGTGCTGTTTTTTTTGTTCCTTGGAACATAAAGCATGGCTATCTGGGCAGAGTGTCTGTAGAGACCGAGTGGCAGCGACCTGTAGGGGGTGAGGGAGGGGACACTGCTGGGAACATGGACAGACTTCACAGCCAAGAGAGAGTCTCTCCACAAAATACAGCCACGCATGGGCAGAGCAGGCAAATATTGAACCATTATTCACTTGTTTGATGTTCCTCCTTCTCAATCTCACTGTGTGTCTCGCTGCCCATTCCACCAGATGGTGCATCTACCACCTCATGGCAGAGGTTTTTTTTTTGTGTGTGTGTATGTGTAACTAGGGGGGGGGGGGAATGGAGGCCAGAATAAAAAGTGCAGAGATAGGTAGATTGTAGGCCCTCACAGTCAGTCTCCTAATCACTGCGCTGCCTGCGGCGTCTTCCCAGAGAATACCAAATTGTTCTCTTTAGATTTCATTCAGAGAACTTCCCGGAGCCATTCATGTCCCCGCACTGCCATTTACAAACAGGTTTGCCAGAAAAATTGGCATTATTTGATTTCTCTTTTCAGAGCCACCAAATAGAGGCAGAGACTTGATACTAAAAGTCTTGAGTGCTGATTTTGTTTTTCTGTGTTGAAGAGTAGAGTGTTGTTTTTTTTGATTCACCTGGTGACAAACCTGCTCACCAAAACTAATACATTTGCCTTGAGTTGACTTTTAATTTTGGTCTTTATTCTTACCAAATGTTAATGTCAACCCAGGTACTTAATATTCCAAAGGGATGCACTTTGTTTTAAAAATCTGAAACCAAAGACAATTAATTAGCCATGTTTCTCCTAATTATACGATTACTGTTAATTCTGTGTATACTTTACGCAAATGAATGGAGACATTGAAGTGTAAACAATTTCTTTTTATTGGACCCAGTGGTGGAAGCTCCAATTATACTTCTTAGATCAGTGATGGCCACCTTGAGAATATAATTTAATTCCATGCTTACTTGTTAAAAGTGGATACACTCTTTGTAATGTATTTACAGCAAGTCCATCATTAAATTCTGAGCTTCTACCAAGCTCAGGCTTTTCACTTTATCTTTACACAATTTTCTCTATTCAGGAATTAATGGATAATCAGGGAGTATGCAGTCAAAGAAGCCTGCTTCTTTACCTGTGCTTCCTTATCTATGTTGTCCTCTCTTTCTCCTCCTACATAGCCAATCTATACATTTTCCTTTCCAATTCCCTTCCTCATTCATCTCTTTCATTTTAAAAACAGTCTCTTATCAGTCAAGGTAAACATTGTTAATACAGAAATGTTTGTATATGAAGCCATTAGACTCACTGTTTTATTGTACTGAAAATTATCAGCTTCAGCCACCTTCCACTCTTTGCTTAATTGTGTTTTTCTGTGTGTCGGGGTATGTATGAGCATATTACGGTATTATTCAATTCATTTCGAAGTCCTGGTCCCTGCATGACACTCACAATCTCTATGATTAGGCCTTCTTTAAGTTCATCTGACATGTTCTCAACAGATATTCTAAAAGGAGCATTTTTTATAAATCTTTTTTCAATAGTGTGCTTTTAATTGCATGTAATAGGAGGACATTTTTCATCATACTAATAATGGATTGTATAGCAGTATATCAAACGCATTTTCTTTTCTATCTATTGTTTGTCTTATTTTGACAGATTTAAGATGGGTCAGGCTAAGTTTGGATTTGATGGATTTGATATTCATTTAATTAATTCAGATTTCCAGCTTCCCTCATGACAAGGCCAGCAGAGCTCTGATAATGCTTCACATACAGTATAATGTCCATAAGCAAAGCGACTCGGCCAACCGATTGCTGATATTACTTCATTTGTTAAGTGGATTGGCTGCTTCCTTTCCAGCCAGAGGCAGGCAAGGTTAAAACATCACTTTATCACAGCATCTATAATGGGAGTGCTTTGCATTTGGAGACGCAGGATCATGTAGGGCTGGTTGGTAGGGAGAGAAATGGAACGAGCAGAAGTATCCATCAGCCAGGTGTAGCCGCCTGGTGCCAGCACGGCGCCGCTGCCACCCAAACAAACTCTCCCCCTCACACGGAGACACACGTTTTGAGTCCCACACATGTCCGTACACCTCTGCCATCGCTGTCTACCGCTGGCTGTGTGGGTGTTGCTCCGTCAGTCAGCATGAAGGGCAGACCTGAGCGTGGGGGATCAATCATTCTCCAGGACACACTGGCAGTGTAAACCTTTGATAAAGAGTGTCGTTCATGGCGAAACTCCCGTCAAGGACTTATTAAAGGCCTGACACTATGTGATTAACGAGAGTGCTGGCACCGCCAAGCTGGGCCGCTGCGGGGCTTAAAGGTAGGGGGTAAGGAGATGAAAGGGGAGCGTGGTCCTATACAGGAGACCGACAGGAGTAATTTAGCCAGCATGCACACTCTCACTCACACAACTATATATTCACACACAGTTTCAAATGTCAAATTAATGCGCATATACACACACAATATAGCCATACAAAATAAAAGAATGAAAAATTGCATAAAAATGTAGTTGCTGTGCAGTTTAACTTTAAATAACAAAATTTCTCTATAATAGCAGGTTGTTGCATTATTCACAATATGGGTTGGACAGGGCAGGGCAGGGCAGGGGGTGTGCGCAACAACTTCTGTGAACTCCAGAGAGTGTGTTGCATACTTCAAACCTCACGCTCAGCTGGCGGTACACAAAGAAACCACATAACCAGCAAGCAGACGAGAAATGAGTCCTAAGGATATGACTAGTTAGTTACTAAGTGCTGTACTGCAAAAATGCCAGGCGAGGAAGAAGCAAGGAACGAGGGAAGAAGACAGAAACAAGAAAGAAACCCCCTATACACACAGACGCCACTCACATTGTTCCTACACAAGCCCCCCTTATCATTAATGAAGTGCACTGCAGTGTGATATTACGTATGATTTCTCACTTTACCCTCAGTGATTGAGATATAGAAATGGCGTACAGGAATCTGAGAGAGAAGATGAGTGAGAGAGATGAGCACCAAATCAAAAGAGAAATGAGAAGAGGAGGAGGGGGTGTCTGAAAGAGAGTGTAGGGGTGTGAAAGTTAGAGATACCACAGAGCAAGAAACAGATGGACAAATTGATGGTTCAGTGGTCTGCATCACTGAGTAATGCTATTTGTCAGAGCAGAGGTGCTCTCCCATAATTTACTCCCCTTAATATCGGCTGGGGTTTTTTTGCAGCGACTTCTAGCCAAACCTATATTTATCCTTAAAATTAAGGCTAATAAACTAGAATTATTAGTGTGTTTCATTCAGCAATGACGCACACAGCTACCCATGAGTAGTCCCTTGACAGAAAAGTGTTCTTCCTGGCCTCCTCTTGGAACGGCTCCCACACAGACAAGATGTTTCCAAAAATCCCTGCTTCAAGATACAGCAGCAGGAACATAGAATGTGTGTCATCCACACTCACAATGTTCACCTGTCTTATCCGTGTAGCCACATTATGAGCTGCACTGTGCTACAGCGAACGTGTTAAGAGGAAGGCTGTGTACCAACATGGTTCACTGGTAGTTGCAGCCTGTCATCCCTGCAGGCCGCTCACCTTGTTCGGAGCTTTTCTCCCCGCGTTGGCTCCCTTATCAGAATGCATGAAACATGACAGGAGCTGCATCGTTATCTGGCCCCTTCACTGTTATGAGGTACTGTATGTGGCATGAACTATATTTGTGGTTAGAACCTGCAGGGGAGTTAAGTTGGAGCAGCACTGCCTACAAAACACACAGACAGAATATCCACATACACACATTTATACATACATTGGTGAATATGCATACATGAACACAGGCACCAATGACAAACGCACCCTACTTATGTATTCTTGAGTGAGTGCTCCGTCTCTTGGATTATATATTTTTAACAAACCCTCCCCAGGAACTTCCTGCAAGGCGTGGAGCTTGCTCCCTAGTAAGGTGAAATGAGCTGCTTTATGAGTTATTGATGAAGCAGCCTTTGCATGAAGCTGCCATTCTGTAGATAAGCATAACTTAGGATGAGGAGCTGACCATCCGCTGCATCTGCAGCTATAACAACGCCAGGAGTGATGGCAACACTGTCAAATACGATAATGGTGTATGGTATGTTCTGGCTCACGGCTGGTGTTCAGTGACAGTGGGTGAAGTATATGGGTGAAGAAGGTCACTGTGGAGCTGTTACGGTTAGTCGAGATACACTGTATTTCGGCTCAGCACGATTCTGTATTCTCATCCTCCAGGGAGGATCTTCATACAATACAGGACTATTTATTAATCAAGAACCAAATGTGAAGAGTCACCCTGTCTCTGTTGTTCTGACTTAACTAAAAATCAAAACACCAAAATCGCTTATTTTGAAGTGTGACCTCAAAATAAGGAATGCAGTCGGGAGGTTCTGCATCTCAAAAAGGCCCATTATTAATATTGTAACGTAACTATTGTGTTAATTTTATGGTTGATCTGCTAGAGGAGGATTTTGACAGCTATGATCTACTTCCCAGTTGAGCGGCGCAGGAGTGGCATCATATTTTTTGGTGCTTTAAATTACAATGGCTTGTGACCGCAGTGTTTTCATGAGCTAATCAAAAAGCAAATTTTTTATGATTGCATTAGCAAGTCTCTCAGACTACACAATTACACAGTAGAATGGTTTTGAATTATTAAAATAAAACAACAAGATAAGCAGAGGTCAAATAAACAGATAATGATTTTGCAGATTTTTGAAGCTTGGGACTTGTCATTGAATAATAACGTGTACACACAACAAGCCACTCACAGCTTCAGAATACATTTAAACTCATGTTAAGCTGTCACATGCTGTCTGTGTATCAATGAATAACTCCAACAGAATATTCACTAATGAAAGCAGTAAAACAGTGACTAAACAGTGATGTAATTGAATGTGTTTTAATCAATATTTCCACCTGTTTTATTAAAGAAAAAGCAAAGTCCATTCTGGAAAAAGCTTGTCCAGTTTGAGAACATGTCCGGCAGGATATTTGTGGAGCTTTATGATTTTGTTGTTCACTATCATGATATTGGTTTTCTGCTGCAGTGACGGCAAATGCCAGCATAACTCAGTCATTGTGCCTGCTCCATCTCCTGCCTCTCCGGAACAAACAAGAGCTGTTTGTGTGTCTAGAACACCGCTTTGATTGATCTGATCAATAGCTCATATGTTCCGAGGTAGTTTTAAACTCAGCGCCTGAAGCTCCTTAGAGGGGAGGCGACACTAACAAGTTTTTTAAGTTTGACTGAGCGGCTGCTCTTTCTGAGTATCTGAGCGAGCTTAGCCGATTGACTGACAGCTGTTTTGTGGGTGTGTGCTCTGCGTGTGTTCTCTGCTGTCTGTGTGTACGAGCGCTGCTGTGTGTGTGTGTGTGTGTATGTGTGTGTGTATGTGTGTGTGTGTGTGTGTGTGTGTGTGTGTGTGTTTTGAAGCAGCCCGGCTGAAGGCTCAGACGCGGTGATCCAGGAAGGCAGAAAATTTGCAACAGCACACTGAGCTCTCAGATTCTGGGATTTTCTCTTGCTCGTTTGTACTCTGTTCTGCAGCTCTGGTTTTGCCGTTATTGAGTGCAATGTTCTGGGGGAGACTGTGATGGAAAGTCTCGAGTTCCACTGGAGAGGGTGTGAAAGCGTGCGCGTGTGCGTGTTTCTCTATATTTGTATGAACCAGCTAGTGTCCCAGACAGAGGTGATGACAACAAATCTATCTTTGGTAGATCTTCTGCCCTCTTCCTCTGAGGCAGACTGTCTCCATCTCCTCCCTCCCTGCAGAGTCTGGCAGAGGTAACGGTCGCCCATAGGTGCGCTCAGACTGAAAGGAGCCTCCTTATAAAGACTATTAGGATTAGCTAAGAAAGATTTTCCTTCCCATACTTTGTCTGAAAAATAGGCACCTCTTAATACTGGACCGTATATACTGGACGTATAAATAGAAATGATGTTGTGGCCTAGATTTTCAGTGGAGAGGTTTTTCTTCTCTTTCTCCTCCACGTATGTGTCAAAAGGGAGCTATATCTATACTGTATGTCTGGTCAGAGCTTTTGAAATCTTATATTTCATTATCAGCTTTTAAGTCTCAAGGCAAGGCAAATACTTTCAGTGTCCTTCATCCTTACAGTTTCTGTCTTAATTTGAGTCTGTTCAGATGGTCAGCCACTTGCCTTTGCTTTTTCTCATTTTCTGTTAACACGATACAGACAGCGCTTGTCATCTCTTCCCTCTGCGCTGACAAAATAATTGTCTCCCTTCTACTCAAGCTCAGTATAGCCACAATGTTATCCATCGATATTCACTTAACATGGCAGGGAATAATTACCTGCCATTTCCCAACCTATTTGTGTTAGATATTGGATGCCTCGTTTTGAAATGCCTATAGCAATTTTGTTGATCAAGTCACACATTATCACATTAATTGGTTCTAATTAAGTGGTTAATTAATGGATGCCACCCTAGTCAAGCACAGCCCCACAAGAGGGTGGAGTTGATGTTAGGGCTCCCAGATGCAAATGGAGACATCACGAAATTAGAATAAATGAGTTTGTTTGCAAGACTGAGAAAGAAAACACAAGGGCAGCCAAGCATTAAATTCAATTGAGTAGAGCCTGTCGATAGCAGGGCAGGGGGTCATTTATTCCAGTACCTTTGTATAGGATCCTTGTCACCCACCAAACGTGATGAATGAGAAGCTGAGAGATGAAGACAGAGACACCACGAGCAAACAAGAAATACAAAACGTTCATAAGAAAGACAAAGAGATTTTCAAGACACATTTGAACAAGTGACTGGCAAGATGATGTACAGTAACCGATTTTCAGGTGGTTTTCACCCTGCTACAGTGAACAAACACAGTGAAGTTTGACATATAACACAAAAACCCCAAAAAGGCTTGGTCCAAATACACTTATCAATCCCCTTTTAGCAATGGATCTATCTATACACATCCATACTTTTCTAAATAAATTTTACAACAGTCAACCACCAGTAGCAGCTGCCCATATATATTTTTGTTTCACACAAAAAAAATTTTTTTTAAATATGTTTCTCTTTGTTATTTTCCTGGTTGATATTTTCAACCTTGGAAAACCAGTAACAAACAGTCAGGATTTGATATACAGAATGCCTGTATGTGCACTGTGTTGTTCATTGCTTACATCATTATATAATATTTAATGTAGTTTCCATGATAAATGCTCAACTGTCCATACACTTAGCATAGCATACATACCATCATAAGCCTTCATCTCCAGAGTGATGTGACAGCATTCAGATGGTTTACTACACCAGCTATAATCCGTCTTAATCTTCTGCTACTTAGCTCATTTTATTCCCAGTTGTCTGAATGACTGCAGGGCAGGGTTGGTACAGAGAGAGCTGAGGCTGCTATCGAGGAGCGTAGCGTAGCTCGGCTGCATAGTATGACAACCCTGTATAGGGATTAAATCCCCCCCAGGCCATTGAAATGTCAAATAACATGATCAGGGATTTCAATAAAAAATAAAAAAATCAAGCTTTATCCTGCCCAAGCCATTCAACTGAGATTTTGCATTGCAATTGGATGTGTGTGTATATGAAGTCTTGATCTACTGTATGTGTGTGTCTTTTGAATTGATAGTCCATGTATTGTCACTGCACAGCGGGCATCACAGTGAGGATGGCAGCTGCAGAAAAGTTATCCCTTGTCTATCACACTCCATGCAGGCTCCCACTCCGGCTCTGTCAGACACGTCACAGTGACCTGCCTTTTCATGCTTTAAGTCTTTTTCAAATTTCAGGCATATTCATGTTTTTACTTGTTAACTGTGAGTTCATTTGTAGTACTCGTTATCTCAGAGCTAGAAACCACTGCGTGAACGAAAACTGATATTTTACCAATGACTTGTTGCACATCCAGAGGCAGTGTACTGACGGTGACTGAAATGTGACTGAAGAGATCTACTGTGGATGCTGATGGAGTGAAGTGACTGCTGTGCTGCCTGCACTGACCTTACTTTAAGAGACAAAGGAGCTAAGTGTCAAACACGTACTGCTGTCTGACTGAAACAGACAGGCAACAATGCAGAGACAGAAAAAGAGCTAGAAGCAGCCAGAGACAGAGATGAAGACGCAGACAGAAGAAGGCAGAACTGACTGTCGATTCTCAGATTTGAAGTCTACAACATAGAGGAATGTTTCATAACAGCAGCACTGCTCAGACGCAGACAGAGTGCGAGACAGGACAGAAGGAGACAGACAGAAGACAGAAGGGAGAAGAAGGTGAGAAGTTGGGAGGTATGAAGAGAACAAGCAGGAGAGGTTGGGCGGATGACGACAGCAATAAACCGTTTCTTGACCGGAATCACCTCCTTCATAATCCTTTTATGTAACATCTCCTCCTCTCTTCATTTTGCTGTTTCTCACCTCTTCTTTTCTTCTTCCCTCAACTCTCTCCTTTTCTTCCAATTGATCCTTGTTTGCAATTTTATCCCTTTTTTCTCAATCTGGAATAGCCAACGCACCATGCATGTAGTTACTGCTTACTGCCACATTACCACATGCTTCTTCCAATGCACACAGAGTTGCCATTTTAACAAATATGACTCCAGTAACAATCCTTTCAAATCCCCTATCTGTTCCATATACAGCACATTCAGACTTTTACATGCAAAAGTAACTACAGTTGAGGATTTAGTTGAGATCTGTAATTACCTTTCATTAACAAGATAACAACCAAGTTTAATTTGGCCTAGATTCCTTACAATAATGAACCAGTCACAGATTAAATCTGCCACAAGGTAAGTTTGTCATTTCATATTGAAAAAGCCTGCTACCTGAATCTTTTTTAAATTAGTTTTAGGTAATAAAGAATGAGGTTAGATAAAAGATAGTAAGAGATTTGTTAACCTTAGAGATTAACACATCCAAGTTTTTTTTTTTTTAATCAAACTGAAAGTGATTCCAAAAGGGAACCTGCTATCAAAACCCTGACGCTAACTGCTGGCGATCTCCTCACCTAGATCTCTAAGGTGGTAAGCAGGTGTGCCACCTAGACACTGTCCCTTCACTCAGTTGCGTATTTTACTGTGAATCAAGTACACACATAAAGTAGCATCTGCACTCACATGGGCACACACACACACGCACAAAGTCTTAATATTCTCTTTTAAGTTTCAGCAGCCACTGTTTTCCATTCCCAATAGGCCTTCAACAGGCTTCATTATACAGCATTATTGATGGCCAGTTTGCTCATCTACGCAATGCCATTAAACTGTCGTCTTTTTTGTAACACAATGTATTAATGGCTTAATGTCCTTCCATAAATTACCTGACAAAGACTGTGACACAAATAACCATGCGGCAGGGATCTGGAGAAAAAGACATTTTCAAGTACAGATGGATCCATCAGCAGTGCAGTAATAGGCTGAAAAGTCATTAACATAACATTAATTCCTTTATTAGGGATACTGGAAACAAATAGCTTTTCAGAAAGCTTCTGACTCAGAGCCAATCCACTGCTGTACGTGAGAGGGAAAATCAGCTTACACTCAAGTAAAATAATTGTTGAAGGCTTAGAAGAAATGAAGCCTCAGCTTTCCCTTTGCTCTTTCACTTTGTTTCCTGTGATCTGCTTTCTTTCTCAGCATGTCCTACGCTCTCGTTTTTTCATTCTGTTTGTGGCAGACTTTCTCTCCCACTCTTACCCCCCCGTCTTTCTTTCTCTCCCTCCGTCAGGACTTGATTGTGCTGTGAAGGCTGTGATTGTGTGTCTGTGTGTAATTAGCTGTTTGAATGAAGGGCAAGTTAATGAGATCAACTTCAGCTGTCCCTACATGGGAATAGCTCTGACACATAGCAGAATTGTTGGGCTGTGTGTGTGTCTGTGTGTGCACATGCACATCATATTGCCCCCCCAGATTCCCACACACATGCATCCACAGGCTTTCACTGCATGTGAAGCATGCTGCGCCACCTGCATCCAACACACAGACACACATTTTTACAGAGAAAGTGTTTTGCTTCTTCGAAATCTTTCAAGTGTTTCAACACCCATTTGGCTCCAAGGGGTGTCATTCACTGTGTATCTGTTCTCGTGTGATGCAGACACTACCATTTTGCTTTAAAGAAGTGTAATTTTAAGAGACTGTCCTCCCCAAAAATACGTCCGTATAGGTCGTCTGTGCAGCAACTTATTACAACCCATATTTATGTTTGTATGTGCGGCAACCTCTAGTGAACATAGTAATTATGACGGGAGCAAAGACGGAAGTCCGGTGAGGTAGTAAAAGGGCAACCAAGTCTGCATGGGGAAGAGGTTGGGGTGGATGGATGGTTCAGACAACACAGGCCTTTCACCCAGGAGACCACTGTCTGTGTCCTGTGTGAAACCAAAAGTCAACCTTGACTTATTTAAACTTCACTTATTAATGTACTGATTTCAACCCAAACCATGATCTTTTCCTAAATCTAACCAAGTAGTTTTGGTGCCTAAACCTAACCAAACTACAACCACTTTACAACGTGTTACCACCTGTTTATTATTGTTACCATGACGACGAAGGTCCAGTACACCTATATGTTGTTTTGGGAGTCATATCTCCTGCCACCGGTAGGGGGCGCTAATCTAGGAAATGCTAACTGTGGGTCGTATTAGAGGTTAAGAAGAGACGACCTATGTGGTCACATGGTTTGGAGGACATGTTGAAGCATTAAGGGTCTCTTAAAATATATTTGTAAAAGTAGGCTCACTAAATGCAGCACCAGAGTTGGCACTGTTATATATTATATATAGTTTTGGGGACCTGCAATAATGCAAGTATTTCAGTTTTCCTATCAGCCTCTCTGTATGTCGGCCCATCTGTAGGACCTCACCATCTGTGTAAAGTTTCCAAGGGCCATCACTTTCTCTGATGGTTAGAAAATCCATTTTTAATTTGAAAAGCTATTGCATTTTCACATTTTGGATTGATGCCCATTCATAATTCATAATTCATTTACCCATATCTATATTCAATTCAGTCCGCCTGATGTGCTCGGAGGCTTCCCAGGTGAGAGACCTTGATCAGAGGGTAAACCCTCCCAGCGGGTTGCTTAGAGGGGTGGGCCCTGCATGGTTGCCTGCAGTCAGAGTCTGATGAAATGCCTCACATCTACCACATTGATATTGGGTTTACACCAAACAGTCCGCATAAACAGTTCATGTGCATTATATCATTTCATTTTGTGGACCTGCGCGGCTGATGGAAACCAACTCGACCTAAAACCACTCTAAAAAAGTATTTTTTTACATGTTGGTACTCACCACTACTTCTTCGTTCAGAGTGACCTTTACTCAATGTGCTCTATTAGTCCATGTGTTTATTATCCAATAAAATTGTTTGTCTTTGAACATGAGCGTGCCTCAGGGAAAAGTTCGACATTTTGGGAAATACGCTTATTCGCTTTCGACCACTCTCATGTCTGCACGCTGAATATGAAGCTACTGCCAGCAGCCAGCCAAGTTAAGTTAGCACAATGACTGGAAAATACCTGATTGCACAGGGAAAACTGTGAGTGCACATTTGTAGTAGAAGTATGGCAAAATTGAACGAGAAAGTCAGTCTGTAAGCTGTGTCGGCAGACAGTTTGGGTACTAATTTTATTGGTGGCCTTTGTTTCTCCATCCATATAAATTTGGCTAATCTGGAAGTTTGTTTATAACCTTAATCTTCTTAATCCTCAGACTCAGTGAGTATGTACCGATAGGGGTTATGGCCAAAATTCAGGTTAAATAAGACTCAGTTTGTATGAAACTGGAATTGCCCTCTTACAGACAGCTGCTCAGTGTGCAGGCCACATTCGACTGCTGTTGTGATTTATATTATTTGGAGGACAGTTCTGTTCCAATGCGCTTCACAAACTGGCTTGCTGTTGATGCAAGTCTCTCTGTTAAAGAGGTCGGTAATCATCATTGTCACGGCGGCGTTGAGCCGCAGAGAGTCGTGCTGTGTGGCTGATGTTGTGGGAATGACTTGAAGGTGTGACTGAATGAGAGATCAACAGGGGAGCGTGACTGTCCTAGTTTTTGCTTTTGCCTCCTCTTTGGTTTCTGTGTATTCAGCGGACTGTGATTGAACAACAGGTCGTGATGTTTTTTTTCTTTTTTCCTTTTTGATTGTTCTGTTTCTTTAAGGGGAAAATAGACTTTCTGGGCTGTGTTTAGTGGTTTAATGTGGAGCAACATGACAGTGTCCTTTCCCAGCAGAAGCACTACTTTAATAAATGTGCATATGTGTGTTTGTGTTTGCTCTAGCATGCTTAGATGAATAGTCAGATTCCTCATGCTGTTCAGATGGTGTAGCCTGTCCAGACTGGTGCCATAGGGTGCTGCCATACTCCAGTTGGCATGGGTATGTACCATGGCAGAAGCTGGACACCAATACTCCCTTTGTTGATTTTTTTTTTTTTGACGCACTCCCCAGCTCTCTCAGCATTGAGGGTGTTTAAACACCATCTGTCCTTAGTGCCATCCCCTCCCTATTCTGCACCCTTTGACATCCCCACTCCACAAATCCACATTATTGATTTCAAGCACCCTCCGCTTTTCCTCACGTATCCTCCGGCTCATCTTTTTTCGACAAACTATCCAGTCTAGTTGATATCCTCTTCACCTGACCCAAGCCACTACAAACCGCTTCCTACAGCCCTCAGTAAATGTCAAACCATCCACATGATTGCTTCCCAGTCATCATCGCACACCCACCCCCTCTCATCTCCACCCCGCCACCTCACTTTACTTAACTTACTCTTTGCAAGCCCAACTTACTTTTCTTTGCCTCCTTTTCACCCCACTTTACGATGTAGTTTTAAAGATTCTCCCCTGCATTTTTATGTTTTAGATCACAGTATACTGATGGAAAAGAACAGAAAAGCTGATCAGAAAGTCACATGTGACAAAGATGCTAGTCTCAAATCTGCAACACTGCACACACACATGCATACCCCTTCTACTCACACCACTTTATCCTCTATATGCTTTTCCTCCCCTTTGGTTCTGTAATTGCATGCACCACTGACGCCACTTCTTTTTTTTTTTTACTCGGTATCAGTCGTTGATGGCCTCCCCTGTTTGTCTCTTTACTTCTTCCATCTTTTCTTTTGACAAGATGTCCTCAGATTACTCTCCTCCCTTCAAACACAGACTTTTGTCAAACATTCCCAGAAACTCACAGAAGCAGCTTTGAAGCAGCAGAGCCATTAGTGGACATTCACCCACCATGAGGCACCTGGGATGAGCCTGCTGCAGAAAGCTACATAACAACTTACACACATACTTCAAAGTTTGGTGTGCTGGTGCTTTGATTGTGTGTGTGTGTGCATCTATGTGGGCAGTCTCTTGGTTGTGGTTTCTGTGTGCCAAAACAGATTAGCACTGTGTGAATTGTTTGGACTTTGATGTAGACACCAAAGTTTGGTGTTACGTTTCTCTCCACACTTTTTTCCCCCCACAAATACCTGGTAGTAACTTTAATGAGTTCTCTCCTCTAGATCTCCCACAATGCCAATGTGCAGTTAGTGTGTGTGTGTGTGTGTACATGGGAATGCATTCTTGTGTTTGCAGTGTTTGTGACTCCCCCCTTGCAGCATGTGGGATTGTTGATCCGTGGTCGCTCCCACTCAGTAAACAAACCAGTCAAGTGATTCAGTTAATATTAATTAGAAATGTCAAGCCCCTTGCTTCTCAGGTGGTTAGCGTTTATTGTCCCTCACCTGAGTGAGTTGAAAATCTCTCCACTCTCTCCCGTCAGTTTCTTTCCTTGGTTGACCTGCCTTTGCATTTCCCAAGACAGTGTGTGCTTTTTAATCTACAGTTCTACTCTCCGACTGCGATGTTGCTCTTGCCAGTGCTTTCACCCTCTTAAAACCTGCACTGTAGATTCAACATTCCCCTGTGACAGGAAAGTGATAATAGCAGTCACACTTCATATTCCTAACATAGAATTGCTAGAATTGGCCTGCTAGAGCTCAATCATTCATTTTCTGCACTGGCTTAATCCTTGTCAGGGTCATAAAGGAGCCTGAAGCATACAGCAAGGTCCATCCTGGGACCAACACACACTTACTCACATTCACACTATATGGACAGTTCTGATTCTTCAAACCAACTCGCTTTTCTTAGTTAAACTGTGGAGAAATATGTTAAGAAACATATGCGAACACAGGGAGAACATGCTAATTCCACACAGTAGGGACCAGAGATTAAATATGTGTCAGAGACAAAGAGATACAGAGCATTAGAGACAGAGGAAAAGAAATTACAGGCGTTATTAAGAAGTGTCTGCCTCTCTGTTTGCTAATATATCTATGATGATCATCCAAAATGTAGCAGATTTAAATCAAAGCGTCTCCTGTCGAGACTAATGCTTCAGTCTTATTGAAATTTGACAAGTGGTTTCATTGCAACTTAGTATCATCACAGCAATAAGCACTTTTGCAGAAGTGTGTGTACCAGAATAACAACAATGGCAGACACCTGCAGCACAATAAAGTCACACAGAGTACTTGCACTTTCATTAAGGAGAATTGCATTGACGTCTATATTAATGAGTTCAATAAAGGCATCTGGGACTCCACAGTCACAGCTGTATTTCTCACAGGTGGAAATTGTAGTAGATAGATCGGCTCTTGTTAGGTGAAAATACTGAACTCACTGCCACCTTGTTAATGCCAGCTTTATTGAGACAAGGGCGTACCTGTCCACTGTCAGCCTTTGTTAAATCTGAACAAATTGCCCTGTGTGGACCGGTACCAATGGAGAAGTGTGATTGGTGTGAGTCATAGCTTGCGGACTGTGTCAAACTCCCAGAGCAGAGCAAACAGAGCAGTGCTGTGTTTTCCAAGGAAGTGCATATGGAGGGAGATTCATTTTGTCTGCCAGCAGCTGTGGCTCTATTAAGGCCTTGGCTGAATGGATCTGTGGCCATCTGCTCTGGACCAAGATACAGGGAGCGGAACTCTATAGTGCCAATATCTGTAATATCTGTCTGGATCTGACTCTACATGCTCTACACGCCGACAACAAACCCTCTCCTGCAGATGTCTCTCCAACTCCTTCATGCGGATCTCTCTGGCCTGGGCAGAGAGGCATGGGCACGAACAGGGACACAGACCCTTTGCAATCCTACTCTGCTCCTTAACACACATTTCTGACCACATATGATCATGTGAGCTGCTCTTTTTAATTCACAAACATGTCCCTTTTTCCAAAATAGTGGTGAGCCGTTGGTGATTTTTATTTCTGTTAAGCAGATGGCATCCATGACTGAGTTGTGTTTGATATGGCTTTGCTTAAATTGGTTGTTGTGTAGACCAAAGATTGACTATGAGTGCTATCATTGTTGTCATTCCTGGTTTCGACCGGGTTAATGTTGATGGATGTAATCCATGAGTATTTCTTTTCCTCTACATTTACATGCCATGTGTTTATCTCCACACTGATGTATCATATGGCAACATGTAAGTGAGGTAAAAAAAAAAGGAATGATCAAATGAAACAATATTTATGCAGTGACAAAAGCATTATTCAAGTGAGGTTAAAGGTGAGGGAAATGAAAACATCCACCAATCACCATCTGTGGGACATTTTTATAGTCCAATATTTTCAGATGGAACAATGAACTACTATTCACTGCGTTTAGCACAAAGTCCTCTGAACCAGGCATATCATTAGCTAAATTTCAAAATTTTAGACATCTCACTATCTGTTATTGTTCCAGGAATTCTTTGGCAGTAAAAAGCTGCAGAACAGCAAGAGAGATAGCCAGAAAAGATAAGGAGGAATAAAACAAAAACTCTGTTTTACCCTGAGGTGAAGAAAGGTTTTAACATGATCCCATGCATTTCCCTAGATTGAACATGAGCACTACTGATGCATAGCACATGCCAACTTGGATTAACATACTGTAACACACACTGGCACTGAGGTGCTTCCTGGAGCAAGAGGAAGCTTTGCCCCCTCTGTCTGTGTGGCTCCTGCAGTCGAGTGTCTACTCCTTTTCTACTTTTTTGGTATTGCATGCATACAACACAGCCTGGAGAGTACATGCACACCACACACACACATTATGTAACTTTTTAAACACACACTTTAGGTCTTTTTAATGAATGCTCTTATTCAAAGCAACTTCAAATTAGTCAAATACCAGAAAAAGGACATGTTCATAGGTGTGTGGAATGCAAACAGCACCCTGTTAACAGATGTCAAAAACAAACCATGTGACTCTAAAATGGACATGCTTAGTATGGTTATGACATATAAGCATGCACACACACACACACGCATAGAGAACAGAATCCTATAGCAGAAGAGAGGATAGCAAAGGAGATTCAACAGGAACGCCAAAGGTATTTTCTGAGCTATAACAAAATCATCGAACACAAAAAAAAACTAATGGTTGTGTTCGTAAGCCTAAACTGTCACTGACAAGACAGGTTTACTTTTGTTCGACTGAAAAAAGTCAAAGAAAGCTACAATTTATGTGAATTGTAGTAAAAAAAACAAAAAAACAATGGAGATGAATAGTAGAGGTTGTGTGTGTGTGTGTGTGTGTGTGTGTGTGTGTGTGTCAGGGTCTATGACAAAGTACTGTTTATGACTTTATATGCAGAAACCCCATTTTTGCATGTAACAGAAGATGTGCTCTCCCATTAGCATGAGACATTCAAACGGAATCTTATTTCTCTCAGCCTTCCTTGAGATGCACAGCATGTTTTTTGAGGACCGAATGAATATGTGACCTCTCAAATCAACAGAGAATTGACCCGACTCTTTTTCTTCTGCATTAATTTCACTTTATGTTCTGGCATCCTTCTGGAGAATCAAGCTAGTGGTTGCTAAAGACAACACTGTACATTGGCAGAAGAGTGTGTGTGTGTGTGTGTGTGTGTGTAATTACAAGGATTTTGAGTGATTTCTGTATTATATTTCCAATCCTAGTCTATTGAGAGGATGACAGATCCAATTCACTGCCACAGAGGACAGTTTGTGTTTATGCCAATTTATTGTATGAAATGTCTTGTGTGTGTGTAATTACAAGGATTTTGAGTGATTTCTGTATTATATTTCCAATCCTAGTCTATTGAGAGGATGACAGATCCAATTCACTGCCACAGAGGACAGTTTGTGTTTATGCCAATTTCTTGTATGAAATGTCTTGTCAGTATAGTAGCAGGCACAGCACCATGCTTTATGCCCTGCTTTCCAGGGAAATTCTCCACACTAGTATACTAGTTCATCATCTTGTCTTTTTTTTTTTTTTGCCTAAATGGTACCACAAATTTTAGTTGTAATGCAAATTAAATTCATCATTGCAACTATTTTGCCCTTTCAGCTTTGACTAAGAATTATAATAAGTTGTTCATCATCATTCATCATGAAAAAATATTATGGAAGTTAGTTCTAAATGGTGAAATGGATCCAAATGAGTGGAACTAAAAGGACAAGAAAGAGCCAAGGAAATGTTACACATTTTTTTCACCTGTAATTTCGCCACTGAATGATGGCACCACATCTCTGCTGAAAAAGATGCATTAAGCTTGAAGAAAATTTAGTGTAGCTTCAATTGCAGCCACGTCTAAAAGCTTTCAATCAGGGCCTGCACAACCCACAAAGCCTCACACAGATGAAGGAAAAGTGTATTCTTGTGTGTACGCAATGTGGGCACAGCTTGACAGCACTGTTGTGCATGTGGTGTGTGTTTTGGGTACAGTCCATTTGTGTGTGTATCCGGCTCAGTGATGCTCACTGCTTTTCAGACCTTCTGGGCCTGTTACTCCCCTGCCACCACACCAACCTGTCAGCTCCCTCTTCCTCTTCCTCCTGAGGAAGAGTCTCTCTCTCTCATTCATTCTCTCACTGTGAGCTGATGAATGGTCCCCAGGTGATGAGATGGCAGTAGTCGTAACTGCTCAGTCTCTCTTTCTCTCACTAGAAATTTGAAAGGTGCTTTATTTTGCCAGAGATACAACCCTTCAGAGGGGATCTCTTCAGGTCTCGGATGGTGACCCTTTCATCCTATTATAAAACGAACACCGCTGTCGTAATTTTCCATCACATCTCAATAGATGTTCTGTGACGTCTGCTTGTGTGAAGCGGCAGGATACAGTGAGCTGTGTTTCAAATGACTTATGGTCTCTCATGTGAAGACTCTGTTAAGGATTACAACCTGTATGCTGCCAGCCAGCCTTTGGCGGCTCTGACATATTTCCTCTTCTCCTGTTCCTCCGTTTAGACTCAGGATCAAAAAGAGCTTCTTTGTGCATAGAAAAAGGCAGGTTAACAGTTCTTTCAGTGACCGTAGCCTAAGTAGACCAGAATATAATGCAGACATAAGATTGTTATGTGTAAGAAGCATGTCTCACACAGGAGGAAAATCTCTTTCTCCATCAACTGAAAGTTAATCAACAACAATTCTCATAATCACTCAATTGTGTAAGTTAATTACAAAGGAAAATGTTAAAGTTTCAGCTTGTCAAATGTGAGGATTTGTTGTTTTTATATAACTGTAAATTGAATATCTTTGGGTTTTGGTCAGATAAATGGACTTTTACTTATATAGCGCTTTTCAACCATTCCCAAAGCGCTGTAACAGTAATCTAAGCTTTTAACAGTAGTCTAATTCACCGATTCACACACCAATGGGGGCACAGCTGCCATGCTGGCCTCCACCGGCAACTTAGGGTTCAGTGTCTTGCCCAAGGACGCTTCGACATGTGGACAGGAGGAGCCGGGATCTAACCACCAACCCTGGGGTTGATGGACAACCGCACTACCCTCTGTGCCACAGCCACCCCTAGATAAAACAAGGAGTCCGAAGATGTCACCACTCTGGGAAATTTCTGGGAATTTTTCACTACTTTCTGTCATTTTATTGACCAATTTAGTAAATGATTAATCGTAACTAATCACCGGCTTATTTGATAGTGAAAATACAGTAACTGTTAGTTCTTGGTCAGGATCTGTGTAGTGCGTGATTCCACCTGCCATAAATCCAGTAGCTATAGGTTTGTTAGCTCACGTGTTTTTCCCCTCTTGCAGTACGTAAATGCAACTGCTAGTTGCCAAGTTAATGTGAGTTTTGCCCAGGGTAGGATGTTTAGCTCCCTTGTCCCGTGTGAACATGCTAATGTTGTAACTTGAGATGCTATTAAGAAGTGTAACAAGTGGATGTAATGCAGTTTACAGTGCTAAATTGGTCATATAGCAAGAAACAGTAGCAAACAAACAAGCTAGTGAGCTGTGGTTGAGTGCTGTGTCTGAGCCAACCGTTCTAACAGCTGTTCTGTTCCTATAATCAAACAATAAAGACACAGACACACGTCATTCCACCCAACACAACACAGCACACAGTCAAGGGTGTGCTTAACCAGCCCGTTCCAGGGGTGTCTGGCTGAGCTCAGTTACATCAAGTTACATTAGCTGTAGCCCCATGGCTTTCTATTTAATTAATTAAGCATCAGCAAGCTGGAATGCAATAAACAGATGTATTGATGATATGTAACAGGATCAATCTGTGGATTTTTCTCTGATAATAGACCTATAGTAAAGTCAAACGTCCATTCATTGCGTTGCACTGTACACATAGGTAGCCTACACGCATGCACAATCACACATCAAAATGAACCTCACATATACTTAAAATGAGCCACTCAGTTCAATATCAGTTATAACCTATGATTACACAGTACTTCACCACAACAGCGCTTGTTAAATTTTCCCTATTACAATTGCTCTTAAATCTGGAATTGCAGTGTAAGGCTGTGGTGTAATTATGATATATGTCAACATTGAGGCTGTGTTTTTTACCGTTTGATTGCTTGTTCACTGAAGTGCTGGTACCTAAATGCTCCCTCGCCAGAATAAATAAATATCAGCCTTGTCACTGTTCCTCGCTCGCTCTCTGTTTCATTCTTTGTTTTCCATTGCTGCCTCACTCCCTCATTTACAGCAGCAGGTTTCACCTGGTGAATGCTAAACACATATCACCGCTCTCATCTCTCACATTCAATTTCACCCATTGAGCAGTGATAGATTTATTTGGATGTGATTTACTACATTTCCACTCACTCCTGAATTCTATTTTTTCTCTTTCTGTGCCTCTATGAGAGGCTGGTATTTCATGTCTGAGTGAAAAGGCAGCAATGTAATGTCATTTTACATATTTCACATTCACATTTTCACATTCAACTAAATGTTCACTGCCTCTCTTTTCATGACTAACCACAGAGTGGGAGTACAAACTAAGAGTCAGGCAAAGTGTCAGCACTTGTCATTTTATGAAACGTGGTGATTTGAATTCAGCTAGCGGCACCCATGCTTATTTTGTGTTTTGGCATATATATTTTATATATACATGACGAGAACTCATTACTTCTCAGCATCATTGCCTTGAAAATACTCGTTAATTAACCAATCTAGTTTCATTGAAAAGAGTCCAACCTGACTGTTGGCATCGACTCAGACTCGACTCTCCAATATGTTGCCCAGTTGAGTGTGTGATTGAGCCTGCCTGCAGAACCAGATTAATGAGGTCTACACACGTGCCAGGCAAGATCAATGAATCGCAGACTTTTTAAATAGTAGTTTGACCCAGGTCTCGTCTGCTTATTTGAGTGTATATTTACGTCCATTTGGTACCATTGATGCTCGCCTTTCACAGAGGCTCAATCATCCAGGGGATGCTTTTCAGGTGACATCATGGGTCCCCAGGGTGGTTGATTTCTCCGTATAAAGCCATCAGTCATCTTTGTTGACGTGATAGCTCAACTTTTAATGCAGGGACCTTCATGCTTGAAATCTGCCCCTTGATTTGCCACTGAAAAAATAAAAAGTGATATACAGACCATTTCCATGCAGTTGGGGAGAGTTTTTGAGAACAGGGTGCTGCAAAGGAGCCCAGGACTGGATTCAAGGTGGATGTAGGTGTGTGTGTTGTCCCTGAATTGTCAGTCAGCTTTGTTTTAGTGGCTGTGTGTATTTATCACCACCCTTAAGTGCTCTCACAGAGTGCCTTAGGGGCTATAACTCTGACTAATGGAAAACAAAGACCTGGCCAGGACAGGCAGAACACTGCATCTCTCCTTCTGGCACTTCTACCTGCATCGCCTTTACTTAGATGTTCAGGTAGAGCCAGACTTCCAAAATTCTATATATTGTACTATATTTTAGTCTGCAAACACTAATTGCACATAAAAGCTCCATGCATGATTTTAAGTTGATAGGTATCATTAACTGTGTCACATTGGGGCCCTCAGTTCATGGAGTTACAGCACTGCAAACTGAAACTTGCCACCACTTTTTGCTGTTTACATACAGGACACAAGGTTGTGCTTATCCGAGTGTGTATCATTTGTCATGTCTGCCAAATGGCTTGCATTGGCTGTGACAGTTAATAGGTTGGTGTAAGAGAAAGAGGCAGTGCGGAGAATGATAGGTTGTGAGATGGAGTGATTGAGGAATAGTGAAAATACGGGAAGTAGTAGTCTACACTTACTTAGCCTTTACTGTAGAACAGATAAACTCGTTTGACCTTAGCTTAGAGCATTCCACAGGGAAGTGAAAGGAGATATAAAGACAGGAAATAAAGAAAAGAGCAACAGAGAGACCCATTTATCAACTGCAGGGGTGCAACTGTCCAGGTGTGATTTTTAAACTCCCATTTCTTTCTGCTTATCTGAAATGCAGCTTGCTCTCACACCACAGCAGGCAGAACAGCACAAACTGTCATAATATGTGTCAGCCCGTGACACTATCTGATTGCATTTAGTCAGCTTTCATATACCTGCTGTCAAAGAAACGCTGTATTGAACCTTTTTTGTTTCAAAGTGCAAAGACAGACCGTTCCTCTCTTCCTATCCTTGTTTCCTCATCTTCATTTTTTTTGCTTCCTCTCTTCTCTGCCACACATGCACTAACTTCAAACTTCACAACAGATGAATTGGTGTTAAATATTTGCAAGGATGCTGCGACCGATATGCACGTACAAACACTTGCGGGTGAATGCATGGTTTTAAATAGAGAATGACCTTTTCAGTTACATACCCTCGTGAAAAGGTTGACATACTACTGGAACTCCAAAGTGGATGTTTTCAAAGTGAGCAATATCCTCTAGTATTTGTGTTATTCACGCATGTTGTGTTTAACCTTAGCCAACTGGCAGATTTTTAGTTTTAGTTTTTTTTCACCATCACAGACTGTTATTATCAGTTTATTTATTTATTTATTTATTGGCATCCTGCCTGCCACCGTAGCTGCAGCTTCCTTCTGTCTGCTACACAGATTCCCTGCTTAGATGAAACAAGATGCACTTGCAGTGATGGGAAGCACCTTTTTTAATTACTGTCAAAGTACTTTTAATATGTTTGCTGTTTGGTTCATTTCCATATACTCTGTGCACCAGGCCAATCAACTTCTTTTGGAAGCCAGAACACAGGAAAGGAGCAATGAAATACAGAATGTGTTGAAATATTTGTAAAAATATTTTCTCTTCGTTTTTGAGATATATGTGAGATATCAGTGTTTCCACGAAATAGCCTCCACCATCAATACTTGTCACATGGCTCTTTGGTGCCTGATAGTACCATGTGTAGGTTGTGACTGATTTGTGTCGCTCTTTGACGGTAAATAAATCAATCGCTCCTCTCTATTGGTGGTGTTAATGTGTTGGCTGAAGGGCTTTGATATCCATAGGTGTCACTGTATTATCTATCTGTGTGAACTGTTTGAATTATGCAGCCAATAGGTCTTTCTGTGCGTCTGTCCGTTTCTGCTTTGCTTGCGGTCAGAGGTGGATGGTGAAAACAGCAACACAACAGAAGTGTGAGACAGTGTATATGTGCACAGCAATTTTCAGTCATCCAATTGTCAGGTGACAGAAAAGATCTTTTGAAAAAGCCCAAGCTCATTCCCCGGTCAGAGAGAGAAGCGTGACCATTTTTCTAACTGTGTAGCCAGAGAATGAAACATTCACAGCGACCATTTCTTCCTCCCTGCTGTATTTGCACTTCTGCTCGTACGTGTAGAGTTTTAAAGGTTAGAAGGGGATAGGCGGCCAGTACACACAGCATATCAGTAATGTGTACAACGGATTTAATCTCCCTGAAGCTCACACAGCTATCTGAAAGGGGAAATGACTGTAGATACCACAGTATCTCAGAGTTTTGTGGTGTTGTTTTGTTTGTAATGTTTTTTTGTACTTTGTGCTCAGTAACTCACCGATAATTATAATTTGATATTAGTTCCAGTGAGAGTAAAACTTGTCAACAAAAGTTCTGTTACTTTTTAGGTAATGGGAGCAAGTTGGTTAGCATTCCTGTAAAAGTCAGCAGCTGGTTGTTTGTGCACAGAGCTAGCCAGGGTGTTTCTTTGGGGTATTTTTTTGCTCTGACTAAAGCCTATTCAGGTCTTTATTCCCAGACCATGTCTATTGCTCCTAACAAGTTCCCTACGTTGAATAAAATTGGTTGAGCTTGTTGAGAGTAAAACAGAGTCTAGGAGTTAAATGCTGCCTGGGAAAACTGCCTCAGGCAAAAGAATGTCCTGGTTTGAAAGTTGGTTTGTTGAGGCTGAGGTTTGATTTTTATTTGACCGAATATGATGATTGTGAATGGGATTATTTAATGAGGAGAAGCACAGTGATTGGTAAAATTTGCAATCATTGTTCCCTTTATTATTTAGCATCCAGTCTCCACTGTGGGGGAATCTTGTAAGTGCAAGTTGTTATTCTCTGCCATAAATCCTCAGCCTGGTTTTAAAAATATTGCATGGCAGTACTTTACAAGGCCATAATGTTTGTGTTTTTGCCTCTCTCACAGTGCTGTATCTTGACAAGCTTTTTAGAAAATGTTTTGTTAAGCTCTTCTACCAGTAGTGCAGGGCAGTAACATCCCTCCGATTTCCAAACTTCTCCGGGGGAAACAAACCAGGCCAGACATCCAGAATTGTAGCTCTGACCTTGGATATCTGCTGGGTGACTCATCGTGTTGTTCTTGGTCTTTGGAGCATTGGGTCAAGCTTCCGATACAGACAGAGATCCTTGTTTCACAGGCAGAGAAAACTATGTACGGATTTCAGACTGACTCTTAACCCCCAAAGATCCGAGCATGTCTGGAGAACCGAATGATTGGCTAAGGCAAGAAATCCACAAAAATAGTTACAAAGCAAGAGCAAAGGAACTATGGTAAATCACTAAGGGGGATAGGCAAAGGATTCACAGTTCAGTCATGTGCTCAGTTTCTGGCCCTCAGGGGCTTGAATTTAGCTGTCTTTCCTACCCTTTTATTGGACATTTTCTCCTCTGACCTTTGACCTTTTTCCTTATAGTGAACAGCGAAGTGGTTGTTCTATCACTGATCCACCCCCCCTCCCCCCATCTCTTTCCCATTCAGATGAACAATGTCATAGATTATAGACTCCAGTGTCTTATTGACCTTGTATCTTTCTCATCAAGTCAAAATACATACACATGCACGCAGACAAGCACATACAATAGGCACACACACAGACAGAAACACATGCACACCGTCTACACACGCCGTCTACTGCCAATTGGTGTGAAGGTCACAAAAGCCACTAGTGGTAGATGAGCGAAATCACTTTGTCCCTCTACTCCTCCAATCAAAGCCCTCTCCCACTGCTCTGGGAACCCTTTAATTACAGTCCCCACTTCAACAATGTGAGCTTGTTAATGATGTTCCACATTCTGTACTCGCTGGCGCACCCTCTAATTATGTCCCCACCCTTCAATAACACGGTTGTCAGAGGAGCAAGTTCCAGAGGCCACCCCCCTCCCGCCACCACCACCATCACCACCACCACCACACACACCCACAAGGGCTGTCTAACGGGCAGCCCCCCTTTCATGACTGTGGCCTTGGCAGTGGATGAAGGACATTAGTTAGGGATAACACTCGTATGACTGACTACCCTCTTGTCCCCCACTGACCAAAGTTTACCATCTTCTCCTCTTACTGCCTGTCTCACCTCCCTACCTCCAGTAAGACAGATGCCCCCATTGGCTGAATGCGGTTGAGACTGGACATGACACCGCTGTGCAGCTTTTGCTAGAGAGACTTAGAGATAAATCTTCCCCCTCTACCCCCCGGCACCACTACACCTCATCACTACAGCTGTATCTCTTCCTTTGCTTAGTTCTCTACCTTTGTTCTCCTTGCCAGGTGGGTTTCCTTGCCGCCTCTCTCCCTCCCTTGCTTGCATTCTCTCTTCCCTTCCTTCTCTAGGGGTATCTGTGTTGTGACAGGGTAGCGCGGTCTCCTGGGCTGCCTGGCAGAATGGTGCTTGACCCCAGTTCAACCTCTGCTGCTGTCCCGCATGCTATTCATTTATCTCCAGCCAGGCAGCACGAAGCCGTTTTCTTGTTCGATTAGGGAGTGCTGATTTTGAAATCAAACAACATCATAGCACCTTAGTGGACGCAGAAACGCTTCTCTAGCTCTCACACACACAGAAAAAAATAGCTTTGCATTGCTGGCTCAGTACTGCACTCCGGCACTAAAACTGCCAATCTGTTCCACAGTGTTGTAAAGTTAGCTACACGACTGACCAGAATCAGTTCGGCATATTGACTCTAATTATTGCAGTGAATGAAGTCTGTGATAAAGTGTTGTAACCTCAGCTGCACAGAGGCAGCTCACATCATGCATTAGGTAGCATGGTAGCGCAAAGATAAACAGTGAAGGCTATTTTTGGATGCTTTGAAGGTGCACAGTGGAATGTAAGTGGAGGCAGGAGAGAAAATGTGAATGTACAAGCAAAGTCTTACTGAATGTAAAACTGGCTGCGTGATTATTATCTCCAAAACTGCAGCAGTATGTAAATAATGGCTGACACGCCGGTTACTAAATAACACAACTCAACTCTGTTTTATTTTTTCAGCCTTCAGATTAAAAGATAGTCAGGGAGGAGGCTGTCCTTTATTTAGATGTAATGACTTCCCCTGAAATCCTGAAAAACACTTTATTTATTTTTACAAACATATGCTTATTAGCTTTTTAAGAAACCATTTCTTTGTTGTGTTTCTGGAACCAAGGGCATTTGTGGAAGACTGCCTGCGGGATATGTGTGACATTATGCATGCAGCAAGTATTGGGTTTCAGTAAATTTTACTTTTTAGCTCAGAAAGTCACATAAAGACTGCATCTGTCTCTTTTGAAGCTCTTTGACTGTCTGTCAATATTTAGTATTACCATAAAACTGCAGTAATACAGAGAAGGGGCTTTTTCTTTAGTATGTTTGAGTCTATTAATAATATCCTCTGAATACATTTTCCATCATTTACAGGTTTGGATACAACTTGTTAGTCCACATTTATTGTAATTAAGCTTATAAAGTGACCCAGTGTCATAAACATCAAGTGTGCCACACCCGACAATATACCCATTGCCCTGTGTGTGCTACCATACATTTACAAGCGGCAACTATCTCAGTGTGCGCTGAGTTCGCATCTGCAATGTGTCATTTCATCAGAAATGGAGCTGATGAGCTGGATACCCGCCAGCTGATGTAACTCTGTCTGAGTGGCCGTAATGAGAAAGGGACATGCAGTCAAGCACTGATACTCTGCTGTCATGGGAGAAGGGGGAGAAGCTTCTGAGCAAGCGCCATTTTTATCTATAATGACAAGGACTGGCAGATGTACATAATGAGCATGGAAAGAAAAGTGATCAGGCACTGATGGCGAGTGGCAATGAAAGACAGAAGAGAAGGCTAAGAAAACTATTGATTAGGGCTCTTTGATGTACAGCAACTGTCTGAATGGATGTAATGTGCATGGTCAAGCATTAATACTGTATTGTGACAATTGTGTATGGTTTGTAAAATAATTGAATCCATTTTGCATTTTGTGAGATCATACATGGCTATCCTCTGGTATAGTAATGTACCAAATGGAGGATTTTTAAGAGAATTGGACAAAAAGCGTGTTTTAAGTATTTCCGACGCAATGTACAGGCTTAATCATGTAGAAATAGGTGAACAAAGTTTTAGTTTTCTCACACAAACTGTTGTCTGCTGGATATGTCACTCTGACGTGTTGGCAATGGAAACAACCCATGGACAACAAGATATATAAAATAATGAGGTGAATCCAATATAGTATATATGGTATGTATAGTCAGAAACAGATTGTAGTATTCTATTATAATCATATTTTCACATCTTAGTGGGTGGCTATAAAAATGACTTCAATTATCATGACTTCTCTATGAATTCATGATTCACCACACAAACTATAATGGTCAGTGCTAGGCGATTTGCCATTCACTAGGTCTTCAGCTGTTGTTCCCTTTGAGAGAAAAGCTCTATTCCGGTTTACTCCAATAATTGTTTCCGAGCTGTCTTACACAATTCTCTTACCCAGCAGCTCTTAAACCTGTACAACCTGGCTTCTAAATAAGATTTGTACTCTGCTGCCTTGGAACCCAGCTCCAAACAAACATATCTGTACTCTTGGCTCATTTGCAGACCCACCAGCAGTGTCCCCTTTGCTATATCTGGTGCCCAACTTGGTTTGAGCATTAGGACCTGCCGCTAATCTATTTACATTGAGGATATACTGTACACGTAGAGGACATCAGAATAACTTCAAAATTCATAATTTGCTTTCTGTACTCAATTGTTTTGACAGATATCTGCATGCATGCCATCATTCATAATACGTATGGCAAACTGTTGCGATGTGAAACAGGATGCTGTACTGTATATACTAAGGACTGTTGGGGGATCCAGTGAGATTTTAGCACAGTGATGATAATAATGTACCACTGCTTTGGTCACAGGCTATGTTTAAGTGTATGTGTGTTCAGTGATGGGAGCTAATAGTGGTTGTTTATATGTCTCCCCTCCTCTCTCCAAAATGCAATGAGGCTATTAAACTGTGTCACCTACTAGTAAATCATCTAAGCACACTATGTGTTATGGTGCTCAGGATATATAGTTGAAAGCAGTAATATAAAACTCTCAGAGCGTTTGGGATGGCAGCGATTAGCATAGGCAGCGACCCGGCTGTGTGCTACTCCTTGACAAGCTTGCTATAGGGAGTTTGACACCATTACAACAGGTTACAACACACTTTAAACCAGTGGTGGAGCTCGTTATTTCACAGCAACACTTTAAGCCTCTGCACCCACAGACGCAGAGCGGCTTTTTACAGTATAAGCCACATTACTCTCTGAGTGGGAGTTGCATTGCTATGTGTTGATTAAAACTGGCTGCTGCAGCTGTGTCCTTGTGTCAGCATCACTGTGGACTGCCGATACCATTTGGTGGGGAACTGTGGCTCTCCGGCTCCCAGACGTCTCCATTAGATACTGTTTGTGCATGCACAGCTTTATTATTCTGATTTAATACAACAATGCCCCCGATATCCCATTCTGCTTCCTCTCCTTTCACTTTTTATTTATACCACTCGCCTCGTCTGCCTCCCTCCGTCTTTTACTTCTCTCTTTCGCTCTCTCGCACCCGAGCAGGACCTGCAGCACAATAGATATTAAATCAGATTTATCGTCAAGCAATGGAATAGTGTCTGACCCACGGAAATGTTGCCAAACGAACCCCCTCGAGCCATACCCCCTCCTCCCTGTCTCCTACGCTTGCCCTCACTCCATCTCCGCTCTGACATGCCCATAGTGACAAAACGCTCCTCCAGTACAATTGATAGCCCCTCAATTTGCTCCCCGGAATTGGTTACATTCAGTTTTCAGAATGACACTGGAGCAGTATGGAATTAGAGTCAGTGAGCGCACTCCTTAAAGGCAGAGCATTGGAATAACTACAGGAAAGGCTGATGGCTTATAGAGGCAAAAGCTCAGCACAACTATTTGACCATTCTCCACTCTTCACCCTGTCATTGGGATGTGGATTTTGAAAGGATGTTTAAGGGAATTGCTTGTCTGAAATCAGGGGATGCAGATGGTCAGGGTGTGAGCCGTTGGCAGAGGAGAAATGACATAACCTTAGAAATAATAGGGTGCTGGAGAAATAGACGTTCACTTCTTGAGTTGTTCTATAATAGATTTCAATTAACAGAAAGGACTGGAGAGAAAAGTGTCTTCCCAGTCTCAATTTAATTTAGAGCTCTGATCAAATGAGACTCTTTCTGGTTGTTAGGTTACTGATGTTGGAACTGTTAACACAACCTTGTGAAGCGGTACATTGAACTGGTGAAGAGACTAAAGGCTTTTAATTGAGACGCTTGGAAAGGATAAAAACTAGTACTGGGGAGCTTTTGCCACCATAAATGTTAACAAAATAACTTCATAAAGGCTTTATATGTATTCACCACTTCCTTGTGCTTTGAATGTCTTTGTAAACTTGACTCCGCTTCAGCTGTTAGCTGAAAAACTGTATTCATTTATCTGACTGCATTGTGAAGACCTTATTATGTGCTTTACATGGTCCAGGTAGTGCTCATTAATTTCATTTTTTCACCATTTAACATATTTACTGGAGGCTGGATCCCAGGGAAATTGTCCTTCCTGAGTCAGATGATTCAATCCATGAAATCATTTTCAAATACAACATCATCATGATAACATTCATATGCAATGGCCTCAGCCATGACCAAACCTGGTTTACCGACATTATATAAGCCTTTAACAGCGAGCTACCTTATCAGCTGATGAGGACACTGCCTTCCAGGTTGTGTGCACATGCATACGGATGTTACACACATTGTGACGTTATCGGATATAACACTATCATTAATTACACCAGTGTAAGGAGGTTCACTCTGCTGCCTCCTTGTTAGGGCCCTGGTTCCTGTGAGAAGAGGCTCTCGAGAGTTCTCGTCGCTCTGCGGCACATTGTCAAACTGCAACATCCACACCTATGCTGCTCCTGTTCCTTTGCTTTTCTGGTTGGTATTCATGTCACTGCTGAACCAGATAGCCTTCTACCTGTCAGCCGCATCGACTCCATACGTAGGTATGATGGCAGACAGATGAGGACACAGAGAGACTAACAGACAGACAGCCAGAGAGGAATGCAGATACTGTATGTAGAGATAAAGCTATTAGACTTAAGATTTAAACAGCGTTGGGCAAGTTACTTAAGCTGTAATCAATTACTCATTACATATTGTAAAACATGTCAAAGTAATTACTTTATTAATTACTCAACAGCAAAAGTAATAAGTTACATTACTCGTTACATTACTTTCATTACTTAGCCCAGCTCCGTCAAAGGAGCTTTAAACAACTCCAAATGCTCCAGAGTCACAGGTCACATCTTTAGTATTTAACACGTGTAGAAAAAGTAAACAAGATATTGTGGTTTAACAAGCAGACAGCCTATATTTTGGAGGGATTTACTGACCATCGATCACCTAGCTTAGTCTCACTACCTGCACACAGCTCTCAAGAAGTCCCAACCTCAACTGTTCAGTCGACACACCCTCTGGTCTAAACAAAACTATGGTGACTCCTGAATGTAGTCTCCTCTTTCTCCCCCGACATCCATCCCCTGCGCCAGGCTAGCATGTCCGCCCCTGAAAACAAACCAATTTGACATTAACAAACCATCAAATTCTTGGTAAGACAGCAAACAAGCCGCCACCCAGTAACAGAGTAACAGAGCGTTGCTGAGATTAGTAACTCTAATGTAATTACTGAATTGTAATCCCTTACACTTCTCGTTATTCAAAAAAGTACTCACATTACTGGAATGTGTTTCTAAATGATGTGTTACTAAGTAATACGTTACTGCCCAATGCTGGACTTACAAGACATACAGATATTACTGTAAACATGAAATGAAATCCATCATATAGCTTCTCTTTGCATATAACTTAAAAACATAAACTCCCATTTCTCAACAGAATATAGCTCAGAGTCAGGGAACCTGCCGAACAAACTCCCTGCTTTCCTCAGGTCCATCACCTGAAATGTTTCTGGCCTCCTAATGCACGGCAGGAGGAGGGTAACAACCGCAATCTGTCTGTCGGACAGCAAATGGTTGAAGATTAGGGGCATTAGGGTAGAGGAACTTTCCTTAGAGTTTAACAAGCTTCACTCCAGGTTTATATCATGATTGATTCTGTGCTCAGAGCTTTTTTATCAATCCATTAGAGCACAGGCTGCAGCATGGCAGTCGTCCAGACACAAGCATTAACATCCCATCTCAGGGCCAGAGACACCGGGAAGGTCAGCGGGGTGGGAGGGGGCTGAGGAAACATTTACTACTCTGTTACAATTATTTTCATACAGCAGCACTGCAGTATATCCTGCATATTCAGTATGTACTTATTTATTTACTATGTAAGAGGGGAGGGGACTGCAGTAACATTTATTGCTTTGATCCTCTGAAGAAGGGATGTAGAAACACTGCTATATTTATATTAATGTTATAGTATGCTTTGTTAATACAGGTGCAATGGGATGAAACTAACATTTACCACTGGAGTGGTGATTGGGGTTGTAATGATCACACAGAAGTAGAAAATCACCTTTACAAGTAAAGTCTTCATTGCATTCATGGGACTTTTACGGAATTGGATTATCCATGATTAAAAATAAAAAACAGTGAAATCTCTGTCCTACTCAAGCTAATTTATTTCTGCACTGAACTGCAAAGTGCACATAAGAGAAGATACATAACATAAAATTATGGAGACATTACCATCCCCATTGGATAGAGAAATATTCCGTATTTTTCTGTTTAGTTCTGTTAACTCTTTAACACACTTTTAGCCCTGGCTCAGTACAGAGTAGAGCTGTGTGCGTACCAGTGCAGCGGGACAGAGTAATAGAGCATATTATGTAGGATATGAATATTTAAACAGTTGTGCATTCATCATACTTTGTTAATACAACAACTTATTCAGTGGCAAATTGGAAGATGAGTGGGTGACACTCATGAAAGCTTCCCTCCTCTCTTGTTGGAGCTCAATAGGGAGAACTACATTCATTAATGCTCAGACATATTTATTGGCATAGCCCTGCTATGCCAATAAATTTTGAAAGGAAATTTGCAAACGACAAATTCTAAAAAGCTCATGAGTTATCATCAAATCAAACTCTTATGGATTATACATTAAAAGTAGCCAACGGAGGACATTTAGAAAGTGCCACCTCTGAACCTTTTGGCAGTGAAGTACGCAGGCTCCACTTTAGGGAATAGAACCAAGGACACATTCATTCTGTAAATACTGGTTTTATTGTTTTTTTCTTTCCTACAAATCAATAATGGAAAATCTGTAGATACAAATCTGCAACCAATACAGTGACATAATTACTGTGGCTGTTACAATATTATAAAAGTAATTTGTTTTCTTAAGAGTTTTCTTAAATACACTACAGTGACTCTTGTGACGTGATTTTAAAAATACATTTTACTTCACCGTAATGCTGAATATAAGATTAAATTACTTGTTATTAAAAACATAAAAGTGTTTTTACCCATATTCTCATGTCCACATACACGAAATTGCTGCCTCTTTTCATTTTACATGAAATAATTTCCATCATTTTGCCTCAGGGCTAATTGCATAATCTAATCTTCTATATAGCCGTGTCTGGTGCTATACCTAATTGGTCTTGAGTGCTTCTGGAATCAAAAGGGAACATAACATAAAAAGACATTGTGGTAGTCTCCTTGCTGTGTCACAAGGATATTATTATTCATTACACCATCTGATTAAAGATAGTCGTAATGCAAGAAAGAAAGGACTAACAAGCAATTAGTGCAGCCCAATGACACCAAATACAATGACTCAAATATATCCATTAGCTATTAGCTGAGCATCAAAGTCCTACACAATTATATAGTGGTTTTTCCAGAGGTCTGTATGAAGAATACAGTATGAGTCTTTTATTGTATGTACAGTTAACACTTCAGAATGATTAAAAATCCTAGCCACTGCAAACCTATGCAATAATTAGAAGTAATATGAATAAGTTAATCAACATAAAATACTCAGTAGGGATTCATTTGTAACACTCAGAATTTCATATCTGATTCACAAGTAAAGGATAATTTTGCCAGAGTATCATTACCAAATGTTAATTGGGTTAATAAATATTTAATCAACTGAACTCATGTTTTACTCATGAATTAATAAATGATTTGTTGGTACATTGCTAAACATCTGTTTAGCAGCCCGTTATCCGAAGTGGAAACTGTTAAACACATGTCATTTTGTGAAATAACAGACATGAAATGACAAATGAGATACATGATGGAACTGGAGGCTAAATCGCCCAAAAAGGTCTAAATAAAAAGCTGCAGCAGCTGGAGTGGAGGGCATCATCCATCGAATCACAATGGTGACTACTGTAATGTTGGCAGTCAGCTACTTTATGTCTTATTAACGTCATCTCTACCTCCAAACCAACTAGGTCACATTCTTAAAGATTCCACCATTAAACATCATTAGATTGCAGTGTTTAGTTCATCCCAGGAGATTTTTGGTGATGAAGTGTGTAATTTAGTTTTGACGTGTTGTTCTCAAGCTGCCTATTTTTTTCCAACATCTTTAAAGGGGCACTTCACGGATTTTACATATGAACGTCAGTTTACTTGTCGTGAGAAGTAAGACTCAGCCTGTAAAACAGTTGTATAATGTGTTCTGTAGCTCCCCAGGGGACTTTCTAAATTTGGAGAAAATAACCCTTGTGATTTCATCAGGGTTATCTCCGCTTGGCTTGGGGTCTAAAAATCTTTAACAAAAAGCCTGCGTTTCAATACCAGGGCATGGAGCTTGAAAGCCGTAGAACAGCCAAACGAAATATGATGCTATTGGTGGCATTGTGGGAAACATAGGAGCTAGTGTGGACAAAAAAATCTGTATATCTCTGCCTCTGTTACCCCGATTTTGACCATTCTGTTAAAACCTGTCTCTTGTGAGTTTCCCAACTTTATGGAGGTGCAATACTAAATCATGTACCCCTTTCATAACAAATAAAGTAAAACTGAAGGTCTGTTAAATCTAAATGCTGAAAAAGGAAGAGAGATTAACTTGTGTATTTAAAAAAATGTGTTGTTTTATGCACCTTCCAGTAGAAATGGCTGATGAGATATTGAAATAAGAATGTTGATAAACTGGAAAACACCTATACAGGAACCAGTGGTAAGAAATTGTTTTTGTCCCCTAAATTAAATCAATCTTTGTGTCTTTACTTGTTTTGCCGTACAGCTGGAAGTAGGCAACAAACACCCAATTATCCAAGTTATATTCTGTATCAAGTAACTTGATGTAGAGAAAACATGTTCACTCTTGTTGCCTGTTGTGGCTGCATTGCATTGTGGTCCATTGAGGCCACTCTTACCCAGGTCTTTTAAAACATCATGTGATGCGATCATTCACTTTCCTTAGCCCAGTCAAAACCAAATCACTTGTGTTCATTGATGTTGTGAGGGTAATATAGTCAAAGGGACCAAATCACTTAAGTGTCTGCAGATGAAAGGCGTGAAGACAGAAAGTGAGTCACTAAGAGTGATATCAATGGCTGCAGGGTTGTGACAATAGCTGCCAGCGCTGTGTGATCAAGAGCAGTGGCTGGAGGGGACTGCTGGGGCCTCCTCTCCTCTCCTCTCCTAGTTACAAGAGGAACAAAAAGACAGATAGCAGGAGGGAGGGAGTAGCACTGAGGGACAGGCTTGTGATGGAAAGCTGTGCTGTGGGTCCATAATGATGCAGCTCTCCTATCTCAGGCAGGTATAGATGACCCTCAGCCTCAAGTCACTTCATCAAAGCTCACACACCCCACAGCTAGTGACACACCGTGTTGTAAAAAGGAAACTGCTTTAAAACTCCCTTGTCATTAAATAAGGTTTAATGAGCAGTTCAGTCAGTCCGTAAACAACTTTTTTTTTTTTTTATATTCCAATCACCCATTTTACCTTTTACGTTCACTGTTAGATGTAAAATATTTTACAGGCTCAAATCAAAAGCAGAAATATTAGCTTTAAAACCTACAGCTGATAAAAAAAAAAAATGAATATGCAGCATGGGTGATTGTGACAAGCAATGCCTTGCTATAGTGTCTCCAATATCTGTATCTCCTCAATTGAGTGAAACTGGAGTCACTCAGCAGCAGTGGCAAACAGAGCAGCATGAGACCCTGCATAGCATATTTATCCATATTGTTTTATGTCTTCCAAGGGCAATGGGGCCAGACAGCGCTGCCTGCTTGAGAATAATCTATCCACTTCTGCATCTGAGCGGGGTGCGAGCCCACAGCTGGGAAGCAGCCTGGAATATGATTCCCAATTTATAGTGTACTTTTGTCAGGATCAAATGGGATTGGATGTACAGCTGAATTTGAAAATGTACTTTCCTATACCTGCTTAAATCAGGTTAGGAGCTCCCCTCTGACGTTCCATCAAAAGAATCAAATTCCACCACTATGTCTGGGAAATGTTTTTAAATTGACTTTGTGAAAGCACAATGTCCATTCTTGTAGACTTATGAGGCCTGAAGTCTTTGAATTGATTTTTTAAAAGGAAGTAGATTATTGGGCAAATTCAGTTTTATAGATACAGCTTTGTGCTATGTTTTGTTCCCAAGGCTGAAAATAAGAAAGTATACATAAATCCCTTCTGGATATGTCTACACTCACACTTGAATTGTCTGTCTTTTCCATATCTGTTCCATGAAGCATGACATGTACCACTGCTTCTTGAGCATTTTCCTTTTTGCTGCTGATAAATATGCTAGATTGTTTCTTTGCTTTTTTGACAAGAGACACAAAAATTCTCCCTGACACAATCCTTCACAATGTCTAAATGTTCAGTGCTTATTATGTTTACCAGGAAAATGTAGATGAGATGAAATCCCTCAGAGAAAAGAATTTTGTATTTACTAATACTGTCTTTTTAAACATGCTTTTTGCAGGGAATCTATTTATTATACATTATTACAAAGAAGGAATTTCTTTGCAGAAAATATAGAAGCATTTTGTGCAAATATTGATTCACTTTTAATGAGTTTGCATCCTGATGCAGATATAAACCAGACAATGCAGAGTTAGTCATTTTACTTAAAGTGATCCCAAAATCTATTTACACAGCCAGGGCTTGTAAAAAGTTTTTATATTGCTTCTTTGGCGGCTGTGGGTTTCGACTGACGTCAGACACAATTGATTCCAGTGTCGACAAGTTTTCATGGTAGGAAAATAAAGTATAAAATCATCCAGAGAAACTTCTCAAACTACTCCTGCAGAAAAATCCATATCTCTACTGTCTATCCATATGCTCAGTGTGTTGTCAAATCAAATAGAGGAGTATAATAGTTTTGGTCAAATAATGCCTTACACAAAAGATGCATTTTAGGGGAAGCATCACATAAATGTTCAAATGATAAAATCCCATCAACTTTCCAGTGTGTGAGAGAAATGTGTACTGTTTCCAATCACTGCCGCAAAGTGATGGAGTGAGTGATTTTTGGACAAAGAGAGTGAAAGACCAGGGTGAAGAGAGTGAGGCACAGGAAGAAAACGAAGAGGTAAAGTGTTGGACACTGAGAAGGACGAGGGAGAGAGTAGGAGACAAGTCACATCAAACAGATAGATGTGAGGATATAATGAGAAGTATTCATTTGTATACTGAATAATATCCTTTGTAGTCAGTCAGTTTGGTTACTTTATTAATGGCTTACTCAGGGTGTTCTCATTGATGCTGGTGATATTTCAAAGCACCCCTCAGTTATCACTGTGTTTAACATTGGTGGGAAAGACTACTTTTTAGAAGACAATGGACCTGCAAGAATCACTCACACAAACATGCATTCTTAAGTTGCATGTACGAATGATTTAAGAACATTTGTGTTCATGCCTGAGGCCAATTGTCTTTCAAACATAGTCCACAGGTGGATGGGCTAATTGTCTCAGCCTCTTCCAGTGGATTGTAATCATAACAAGTTTTAATCGAGGTGCTGATTAACCTCACTGGGCTGTTGAAGATTGGCATGATTAGTAAGCTGTCTTACTGAATCATACACATATGCAAGTTACATAAGAGAGAGGGAAAGCAAGGAGAAGACAGGAATTCTACCAGAGTTTAGTGATAGAAGGAGGATGATGAATATCAAACAACAAAACAAGCAATTTAACAGGAGGAATCAGAGAGGAGTAAAAAGAGTTGGAAGGAGAGGGCAAACTGAGTTTCAGCAGGAAGTGTAAGGAAGGAAATTAAGAAAGGGATTAGAGGTTGAATCTTGCTTTGGCTCACAAACAAGGAAAAAAACAGAAGGGGGGAAGGTGTCTATGCAGGTCAATTCAAGGTGGAGGGAGGAGTGCTTGAAGAGAGAGAATCAGCAGCAGCCCGTTACTTTTGATGGATGGAGGTCAGCTAGAGAGGAGAAAGGTAAGCTGATAAGGACAGATAAACCGTAAGGAGAAACAAACGCAGACCTCAATCCTTTACTTCTAACGACCACCCCGACCAATACGTGTGTGCAGCCCACCTGCCGCCTAACAATAGCTTTAGACACAGGCTGAGTGATAACACAGGCTTTGTGAATCTACATCCCCGCGCTTTCCTATTCTTTATCTCTTCTCATTCACCCCAGTGCATCACCGACTGATGCCAGCCTTTGATAGGCTTGTGTTTAGGAACGAGCTGCTGATTAGAGACATTCAAACTTGAATTGTATTGCAATTTGCAGTCTTTGAGAGTAAAGTGAGATAGCATTACCAGTCTATATTGGCTTTTACTTACAACACCTGAAAAGGTGTAACCTCCCTGTCAATGGGGCACCATTTTAGCTTCTGCAGCCTGTGCATCGCATTGGGTTTCCATCTGTCACTGCCATGGCCAGGAGGTTTATTGGGAAATCTTTGCTGTGGCTGTTGTGTAAACACAACAAACTCAAACAAAGACAGGAGAAAGTCACCAGTATATTTATAAAAAAACACTCTTTTTTTCAAGTTTACTTACTGAGGCTATTAGACAAAACACCCCTTTCAAGGTGAATGAACATGCCATCCAGATAAAGCTGAACGTGCTCAGATTGACATGCCAAATCCCAACAGGGAAGAAATAAAGTGCATTCAAATGAATTCTGCTGGATAGCAGCTGGTGCCTGCAGCTGACGCTCTTGTTGTTTTTCAATCCCTCACTTCACACCTCTCCTCCCATTCCTGTGCGGTGAAGTGAGAGGTGTGTGAGGTGGAAGTATTGACAAGCTTGCCAACTAGAAAAGGGATTTGAGCAGTCTGACGGCTAGGACATGATACTGTCAGGGTTACGCCAGCTCACTTACCACGCAACTCTACACCCCCCCCAGGGATGTTGGATTTGCATCGCAATGCGACCTGTCTTCTTGAATAAAATGTAACACTAAAAGTTTCAAAGTCAAATCAGTTTTATAGTAATGTGAGAGAAGTCCTCATTATGTGGTAGCCAGTGCCAGGAAGCTCTTTGAATGAGTCACCAGGCCAATTCACTGTTGTCCTCTGCTCTTCAAGAGGCGGGCTGTTTTGATATGCCAGTGAAGTGTGCTTGCTGTTACCTCAGCTCTAAGTCAGGGATCTATGAATAGAAGTAGTTCGGTAAATACACACTTGGTTTCATGCTCCTGCGTTTTTCTGCGACCCCACTGTTCTTGCTCTCAATGTGAAACATTTTTGGTTTAACACCAGCTTAACTTTCTGTTTGGTTTTGTTTAACCAATTTACAGGTTTGCACAGTGGATTTTTTTTCAGTTGATATATCAAATTTTGTATATTTCTCAGAACTAAAAACTTGAATATAACCAAATAACCTCTGCGCACCATTAATCATAAATAAAAAAAATAAAAAAAATACATACATTCATTCATGAGGATGTAGGGTTCCAAATGGGTATTTAAGCCGGGTATACCGGTTCAGTTTAAACTCAAACCCATCCTGTGTCACTACCATATCTCAAGCTACATTTTGCAATGGATGCTGTGGGTAGAAGTTACTTAACAGAACAACAGGTTGGTCTTGACCTCATCTGAATGTCTATGCTGACATCTGACTGCATAACAGCAGCATGAGTTAGGACTCAGCTCACTCATGACCACCTTAATGGAATTAAAAATAATGATACTTTCTGTCCAAATCTATGCTTAACTTTGAGTGAGATCATTGGGTTGTTTGGTGACAACAAGTATTTATTAAATGTTACTTTACAATCTACTAGACATTCAACTCATCTCATGGGTTGTCCTTGTACATAAGCTTTGTGTCATTGTACTTCCAATGACTCAAGTTTAACAATGGCTTAGCAATAAATACAGTTTTTCACAGTACTGAGTACAGTATTTTTGTATGCATTAGCCCACAAGAATATCCTGTCGTCTCCCTGTGCATCTGCCTCTGCATGCTTTATTTCTTTGTGTTTATTTCACTGTTTTTCTGCCTCAGCCTTTCCCTTGTTCCGTAGCATTCTCCTTTATTACTTTCTGAATGTTGCAGTCACACAGTGACAACAACCACCCACCAGCAGCAAGGGTGATTTTTTTTCCTCTTCTCCTTCCTCGCTCCGCTGCTCCTCCTTTATGGGGTGGCCTTGTGTTTACCGCTCCAGTGTTGTTTTACAGACCCAGCAGGTGTGGCCAGGGTTCGGCAGCCCCGGCCAGGAACCAGATGGTTTCATGACTCAGGTGCTCCATGCCTGGCTAACCTGCCAACTGCAGGTGTCTGAGTCCCAGCCTGATTGATTCTCTCTCTCTCTATCACTCTCTCTCTCTCCCCTGGCTTTCTGGCTTCGTCTTGGGCTGTGGATGTAGCCAGGCCTAGATTTGTCAGCCAGACCTATACTGAGGTGTGTGCACTGACATTTACCTTGATGGAGATAGAAGCAATGCAAGATTGAGGGGGAAAGGGAAATGTAGAGTGGGGAAGGAGAGACAGTGGCTGGATGAAATGTCAGGCTACTGGCTGGCTGGCTGGATCGTTGGCAAACGCATGCAGAGACACAGCGACATACATATGCAAACACACACACACACACACACACACACACACACACACACTGAATAAAACTGAGAAGCACGCATGCTGGCTGGCTTGCTGGATCATTGGCAAATTCCACGTGGACATGCAGGAAGACACACTGACACACACATACTGTATACACACTCAAGGAGACCCACATGCACAGAGGAACACCAGAATGCAGCATATAATTTAACAACAGGGTTGATCTACATTACCTTGAGCCACTAAAGTAGGTATGAAGGTCACAGTGATTGACATTTATTTCCATAGAAAACAATTTGTAAAAAATTACAGACTTACAGTATCTTAAACTGAACACTACAATTTTTTGAACTACTTTTTTGAACTAACATCTTATTTGTATTGGAGACAGATGCAGGCTAAACAGGCATGGACAGTCTATACTTGCAAAATAAATTCAAAAAGACGGACTGTCCAATGTTTGGGTTAAAGTCTTAAGGCATCTATTTGGTGTGTACATCTCAGTAAAAATGAACTGACTGAAATAAATCAGAATAATAAAGACATTAGAATGCATGAAAGGCACTGACACTTACAGAAATGTGCTCTCTCTTTCCTTTGCCTTTCTCAATCTACCTTTCATCCATTGTCTGATCGAGTTTACACACAGTTCACACATACACATACTGCATGTACCCATACTCACACATCACTTCTAACAGCTATCACAGCCTCTCGCTCAGCCTCTCTCCCCCTTACTCTCTTCAGCAAATATCAGGCGTAGTGAACCCTCTCCATCTCTATCTATCAGATGCACTGTGGATTCTTGAGGCGGTATTGATTTCCACCAGAGGTGACATTTACTGTGCTCTGCCAAGTCATTGCCTTAATCACCTGACTGGTCCTTCACACTTGAACTGAATCAGATGTCAAACTCTCAAACGATGAGCTGACCCGTTATTGCTCCTCCTGCGTGAATATGAGTTGACCGACAACATGGTTCCAACAGCAACAGCAGCGACCACTCAGACATGTCCTCTAGTCATCTGCCTCTCTCATTTTAAATCAATACTATTGACTTAACTGAGTAAAATGTCTTTGTATGTTTCTTTCTTGCACTTTTGACTTTATGGCTGGTAATGGACCTTATAGTGGGATGGCATGATCTAAATGCTGTAGGTAAAGTGTATGGATCTTTTCTCCTGATTGAGCATTCCTTGGCTGCACTTAGAGCTAACATAAACCTAAAGACCTGCCCTCCAAGTGGTTGTCAATAGATAGCTGTATTTATTTCTCCCCCATGCAAACTGATCTATATGAAACCAATCCAGCCCCCACACTTTTTTCTTCCTCCTTCAGGGCCCCTTCCATTTCTCTGTATTTCTTTCTTTCCCCTCTATATTCAAATAGAATATTGCGGTATTGTGATCTAGGTCAGTGATTCCCAACCAGGGATGCTTATGCTCCAGGGTGTACTTCGGCAGTTGCCACGGGGTGCGTGGAAAGATTGTGGAGTAGCTCAACTCATTTGATAACAAAGTTTACAATTTGATAAAGAAAAAATCTACATATTGAGTCAGCTGTAAGACCGAAGCAATGTTTGGATTAAGAGTGTGCAACAACTAGTTATCAAATGAGCAGAAATGGTGAAACAGTTAGCTAAAAGGAATGGACAAGTGATTGTAATGGCTAAACAGTTGACATAGATAAGTAAAAGGAAAGGATACATTGTTGAAATAGTTACCTAAAAGTTACAGATAAATGGTTGAAATAGATAGCTAAAAGTAATTGATACATGGTTGCAATAGTTAGCTAAAAGTAATGGATAAATGGTTGAGACATCCAGCTGCTTAACCAAACTTAACCAAACAGACCTAAACAGCAACAGTTCAATTGTCCACTTCAACATCCACTTCAGTTAAAATAAAATTCAAGTGAACACAGTTGGGAGTGAGATGGTGTCGATGAAGGGGTACATCTGGCAGGGTACAAAACAGGTTGGGAAATGATCTAAGTAATCAATAAATTACCGTAACTGTTGCAGGATGCCAGGTGGACATGTGTACTGTAAGTTTATTTATGTCTAAATAAATTTTGCTTCTTATAGATACAAGCATTATTGGATCCAAATGATCCAGATTCAAATGAACCTGCTCTCTGACACTTATCTTCCAGATTACCGGCCTATTTGCAGTTTGCTCTCTCTCACTTTGTCCACACATCCCGCTAAATGCTTACAGATTTATCTCTTTGGCTCCGTGTCAATCATCTCATTAAGCTAGTACACAACACACAATATTCTGCCGGTCCATGAGCATGATAATTGTTCCTGCTGGATAGATATTGTTTTCGAACCAAGGCTCTTTGTTTACCCTAGACCGGACCACAGTAATCCCTCTATGTAGCACTATGCTCTGGCAAAGTCACACCGAGCTAATCACTGCAGAACAATGGTGTCTTCACAGTGACATCAAACAGGCAAGATACTGAAAGTGAAACACACAGAAATCAATTAATGTCTCTCATTGGACCCCTCAGGAGAAAACATATTTTGAAGTTCAGGAAGAGATTCACACTGTGCCTGTTTTTCTGTGCATGTTTGTATATTTTGACGTGCATGAGTTGGTGTATAGCTGGCAGTCCTGTTCCTGATCACTGTCTGCACTGAGGATTCTCAGTGAGCATTTCTATGTCGACATTTAAAACCTTGGCTTCTTTTTTCTATCCATTTGTCTAATTGGGAATGAGGCCACTGTCTTTTTTTTGTCTGAACCCCATTACCTTGAATTGTCTATGCACATTTTGTTCAATATAATCAGGAAACCTCTTAAAATTAACAAAATTAAAGCCATTAAAGATGGCTGTGCAGTGCATTTAGTGGCTCTCTCTATATTTATCAAGGCAACACATTAAGATTCAGTAGGAAGTACAACCAAACCACGCCAGGGATAACAGAACAGAACCCAGCGAACACATGTCACTGTGATATGATGTATGTATAATTTCAAGAGACAAGCTGACAGAGTATACAACCACTGCATTTTGGATTAATAAGAATCCAGACAGGAGAAGGAAGAATCCATCAGCAGGTTGAAACCACAGGGATGGATCAAGAGCAGCTCAAGGGTAACACCTTGTTTGGACTGACTGGTATCTTTTTTGGTGTCTAAAACAGCAGAGGTATTTGTAAATCCATTAGTAAGAGTAATGTCCTTTTCTTAGTTTGTAGTAATCAGTAACTAGTTTCAAACCACTAAAACTTAATGAATGCCTTAGCTAGTAAACTTCTACAGAAACATCTGTAGTGCTGTCCAATCAAAAGCAATAAACTATTTAACCAAGAGGTAACTGAAGCATCACAAGCTGTATCATATATTCAGTTTCAAACAGTTTTATGTGGCTAAACAATATACATTTTACCAACAATCCTTTGTTAATATAGGCATGAATATTTTTTATGTTTATATATGCATACATGTTTTGTGTTTCAGAATTAGTAGTAGGTCTATTCAGTTAGAATGAGTGGAGCTATAACTGAGTATGTTAACCTAATCAATTTTAACTGAACCTGATAGAGTATTAGATACAAGTTCTTCAAACAACTTCAGACAAGCTTAAACACATACATGAATCAGATCCTTTCATGTGTGTTGCATACGATCCAGAGATGAAAGAAAAACAAGTGCACAGAAACATGCATGCACACAGACACAAATACAAAATCCTGACGAAAGCCCTGATATTGATCTCCTTCTGTAAAACAATGTCCACACAATGTGCCTCTCCATCTTTTGAGATTATATTTTTAATTAATTCTTCTTGTGTATAAGGGATTTTTCAGAGCGGTTAAAAAGATGGACAATGTTGATAAAATGCCTCAATTCATTCTGCTAGGCTTGAATGATATAACCTTCACATGTCTATATTTTTAAATGGCTTCCTGATGGAGAATATTGCCCACAATAATAGTCCCCTTTGCTAACAACATTGTCATTAGCATTGCGTTGCCTTAATGCCTCCGCTGTCCTACTGTGAGTCACTGGGGCTGGAGTGTAATATTTCCCCCTTAATGGACATTAAAATGGGTGTTCATGTTGTTAAATCCTGCTGAGGGAAGTGTGTAGTCTGTGGTGTGTTTGCAGGTATCCACTTGCTTGTGTGCACATATCACTGTGCGTGTGTGTGTGCATATGGTAATGTCTTTTTCTGTATTTGCACGTGTGTCCCATGTACCCTTGCTATGCCAGCAGGCCTCTGGCCCTTTGGTCAACTTGATTGAGTTTATGGACCAACAAGCATTGTATCCCACCTTGTCAGGAAGCCTTGTGTTAGAATTGAATTACCATTTTGACACCTGCAGGAAAAGCATTAAGTCCCCTGGGTGCAGTGATTACTTTGCAGGGACATTACATGTAATGACCTCTATGGCTGAACGTCTGCCGAAGCTTGTTCATCATGCAGATAGAGTCTTGTAACTTACATGATCTATCATATAACTGTCATTCCAAACCCAATTAAATATTTCATGTTGTCTGTAATTTAGATTTTTCCCATTAACTCTGGAAAATGTTTAAGGTTTCATCAGTTTCTAATAAAATAAAGTAGAATAGCAGTAACTCATTGTTATTTAGTTGTTAGTAAGACAGTTTTGAGTGATTTTTGCACTGCTCTTGTGCTGTGGATGAGAAACACTTACTGTGTAATTACTGTGCTTAATTGATGAGTCTTATATTGATCTTGGTAAGATTCCTTGAAACGTTATTTTGTCTAGAATGGAACATGATATTCAGTGCCGTTTCACTGTAATTTTTCACTGAATAATTCCTCAACATTTAATGCAACTACACTTGTATAAAACTTCAATAAAATTAGAATATATAAGCATGTTATATATCATAACTCTGTGACAGACAGCATCCAATTATTATTTTCATTGTGAAAACACATTGTTAATATCTCTAGGGGAGTTACTAGAGGAGGGGTCAAGAGATATGAGGGTGAGCAGGTGGGATGTCAGTGGCTGACACTGGTGACAGATGGTTCAGATTGGCAGATACATATGTATGCCATACTGTATGTTGGATCAGCACCTACTGTGTGAGGATAATCCAGCAATTTCCCAGATTGTCTCTTGAATTTCTGCAAAAACACAGTGTTTAATTGTAAATACTAGATTTTCATTTCTTAAAATTGCCATTCTTCTGATCACAGTGCAACATTTACACATACAAACATGACCTTTTACACAATCACTAGAGAATTACTAGAGAGGAGCGAGAAGGCAATATATCTTGTCGGAAATTTGACTGTGACTACATAAGGCATGATTAAATCCCCCAATCTATCATCTCCCCCCTTTCCCCACTCCATAGTGGCCTTGTCCAGTGTGATTTCAGTCTAATATGGAAACCTTTTCACAATGTTGGTGGATCTATTAATGATCAATGGCTCTCTTCACCCCTTTACTCTCTACTTCCTTACAGTGTTTCACTAATCATTTCTCAGCACACAATGCTAAGCTGACCTACATACTGTAGGGACACGGGTGTTTCCAGAAAATCATTTGGGTTTGTTGGGTGTGCTAAAATCACTAAGCTTTTGTTTCAGAGCTGCAGTATCTGTAGCATGTATGTCAGTTTTTGAAGCTATTATAGAAGCTATTTGCCAGTACATAAAGAGCATGAGGTTACTTATGTCTTGACCCCTGTTCTCTGATAACGTGTGTGAGACGTCTCACTATGAGGAACACTCTCCTCAGAAGCCTCTATATCATTATTCCAGCCAGCATTGGTTGGCAGTCATGAGGCTTGTGCTGAGGCAAAGCCAGTCGCCTCACTATAAGCAGGACTGACGCAGCGCCACTCATCATTCCAAATGAAGCCACATCCTCTTTGCTTTATTCAAAAAAGTTGTTCTGGTGAGACACGAGAGGTCCACTCTTTCACTAAGAGACCAACCTGACAGCACGCAGCAAGGAAAGATGTGACATGCAGTATATAAAACTTAAAAAAGGTCAATAGTGGGGCCCAGCTCAGTATAACACAGGGATGCTGGCAGATTACTTTGTGATATAAACAACGCTTAGTGTTTACCTGGCAATCATCACAATGAAAGATAAAATGATTCTCAAAGTGAAAACCCCCACAGTGACTCATAATACTCACAATATTTTAAACCACTATTCAGTATTTTGGTGTCTGATAAACTTTCCAACATGTTAGTCTGTTACTCGAACTGGACCGTTACTGAACCTGGACTGTATTTTATCATCTCACCGGTGCCTGAAGCAACACACCCCACTAACGCAACGCCTTGCATTTCTTTTTTTAACACAGGGCTATTTTTGGTCTGAACGCCCAGTTATGCATGCAGACTGAGTGGGGAGTTTGTAGCTTGGCAGGCTGGCCTACAATAGAGATTCTTTAAAGTAAAATAAAGCAAGCTCAGCAGCCTGAGGCACAGAACATACACAAGTGTCCATACCTGAGACTCACTAGACTTTTATATGGAAAACGTTTATTTGGGGGTGGGGCAGCTGCTGAGTTATAGGGGTTTATTTAAGCTCCGTGGCTTTTATGGCTGTTAGCGGTAATGCTATTACCTTGGTTAGCTAAATAGCAGTTAGTTGTGCCAACATGCTCTCTCATGGTCTCATGTTTTAACAACTAATTGTAACTTATACTTTTTTTGGACATGACTTCTGCCCAAGTATTGTGAATCAAAACTTATAATCGGAAACCAGCATCTTAGCTTACAAATATTTTTGACCTGAACTTAGTCTGACAGACTATGTAAGCTTTACATCTAAAGAAAATGTAATGTATTGTAAATAATATTATATCACAGTGCATGCAGTCATCTTTGACAGTTCAACCTCTAACTTCAGATTTGGGGGAAAGCCCTAGAAAAAAGTGAACTTGCACAGGAATAACATGAGTTCATTCTTTAGTTTTATTCTTCTTGAACTCTGAACGTACTCTTTATAATGTGGCTTGTTCAAACAAAACCACACAAGCTATTAAAAATATTTCTTTACTTTATTATTTACAATAACGGACTAAAGTCAAAAAATCATACAACCTGAATTGTTATTTTTGCTCTGCTGTTTGTCTTTTCCTACCTAGTATGTTTGGTCTCCATCTGAGAATAGTTTGGGGAACAGTACTTTACAGTCCGTTTCCATGGGAACATCTACCCTTAAAAACGATGTTGTTGTCAAAAGAGCGGTTAAAGTGCCTTTTTTCCATGCATAATTTTTCAAACTGAATAAGATTTTTGTCTGTTTTAATTTGAATAGAAAAATTCTAAATAATAGCCAAATGGCATCTTGACCTTCCCTTCACAGTGTTAAGAGAAATAAGAGAAGCTTAAGTCATAGTTATTTAAAAGTATAATACGTAACATTTCCACAATAAAATGTCTAAAAATTACTAGACCTGTGTTATATATGTCTCTATTGAGTTGTGTACTTACATTTTCCCAAATGTTTCCAACAATGTTCAAACCCAGAGAAATTTGTAATTTTATTTAAGGTAACAAATAGTGCATTTCGTTTGGTCATATCCCCTTTACCCCCTCTAGTTGCTTTAACTTCTGGGGAAACACGGGAAACACCAGATGATACGTCAGAGAGTGAGGAAAAAGGAATACAATGTCACAGAATTATACTCAGTAACAGTAATACAGCATTTTTTTCTGCCACATAGCATAATTTTTTCATTAATTGCATGCCATTTTGCAACACAGTAATCCAATAGAGAAAAATCTGTGGGTGTGGCGTTAGAAAGAAGTGAGCATACCAGACCTCCGTAGCCCGCGCTTCATCACTGCTTGAGGCTAGTGGCTAGAGGCTACATTAGCCTCTACTAGCATAACACACTCAAACTCCAATCATTAGGTCTTTAAAGGGAAATATATTTATTTACTTATTCTATCCCCCTGTCTGTGCCTGTCAGGTTTATCTGCACAGAAACCATGTGCTCATGTGTATTATTCTGACCTTTGTTCTCTGTGTTGCAGGTTGCTCGTGTGGGTGGCCAAGAGGATGGAGGCCATGAGGGCTGTGTACCTGGCTTCCAGGTCAAACACTACCAGGTGGCATACAGTGGACCCTTCCAGAAAGGCCAGGCGCTTATACAAGGTAAGTAATAATGGACAGAACAAACTTAGATATTTAGAATCTCACTTTTTCTGCTTTGCTTTGAAGTTTGCTCCGTTACTCCCTATCTCTTAAAGTCATTCCACAACACAAATCTGCACGTGGGTGTGCAGACACACATGCGCATATAAACCCTCAGTCTGTCCTGTCTGGCTCCTGAGGATTTGAATAGCAGCATATCCAGGGGAGCTGAGCAGAGAAAAGCCAGGCTACCTCCAGGTCAAGGTGATATATGTGTGTATGTGTATATACATATATATATATATATATATATAATTAGAATTCATGTGAATTCTTGTTACAAACAGGAGATGGAACTAGAGTGACAACAACAACACAATTTGTGTCTGCAAATGAATTATTCTCCTTGATTGGATGATATTTACAAAATACGTTTTTTTCCATCTTTTGTTCCTCCCCTGAAGACAGCTTTGGGCTGCTCAGTTAACAGTGCTTGTGTTGTGTGCTCATTTGCATGTGTGTGTGCCTTGCGACTATTTTACTGGAGCTTTTCAGTCCCAATACACCAGTTACCATGCTCGAGTCGACTTAGCCTTCTGGAGAACTCTGAGTTGTATTTTCCTTTTTATGCAGAAATCTGTGTTTGATCTCAGCAGGTTTATAATCAAAACATTAAAGATTTGAGAGGGAGTTGAGAGGAAGGTCGCAGGGTTAACTGCGGAGTGGTCGTTCTCATGGAGGCTCAGTTCCACCTCTGAGCCAGTCGGGAGGCAGCCCTGTTACCCTTTTGTCACTGCAGTGGCCAGTCACATTCCCCACAGACTCTCAGCTCTCAACTCCATATTGCTGCCACAACTTATTGGTCCAGTCTGCTCCTCTGGGACCCTCCGGCAATGCCTACCTGCACAGCTCCACTCCGTCTCCACAGAGATCAGCAATAATGTCTGCTGGCTAGCAGCCTGCTCCTCTGGGGTTGTGAATTATGGCTGCCGACACGTCTCTCCATAGAGATCGACAGGGTGCAGTCAGCTAACGGTAGTTTCTCTACAAAGCTGAGGAGGTTTTCACTAATTCATTTGCTCAATAATTCATTCACTTTTGCACTGAGCTGTTGTTGTTTTATTTGTACAATATGATGAAATACAATAGAAATATGTAAATTCAAATGGGAATAATTTATAGATTGTTACTGCAGTCTGTCATTTATTGTGGAACTTGTTTTCATTCCGCTCTCATTATTCAGCCACTTCTTTATTTATTTCATCATCCCACTGTGTTGCTCTCCACATTACGTGACGACATTGGTAGAATATCATTACCTGCTTCAGTGACATGCACATAATGTGCTGTATCTTTATACACAGGAGTAACACATTTACTTCTTTTATGGCTGGAGTGCCATGCAGTGCTTGTGGGGGTGTTCTTACATGGTACAAACTTTTTTTAAGTGGCACTCCATTTACACACAGATTTTCCAATTGAAAATACATACTGTCCTACCTACACAGCAAAATAGAACAAATCTGAGCATTTTCTCCTTCAGTCTTCTTTTTTGGCTTTATTGGGTTTGATTCGTTCAGCCAGTGAGGCATTTTGTCATCTGGAGGTTCAGTGGTGCATGTAGTAGGAGACAGAACTCAGTTCTGCTTTAGTGCTCTGCTCTGGGACGACAGAGTGGTTCTATTACCTTGAATATGCTCCTGTCAGCAGAAACACCTCTCACCATGGGGGGTCCCACTGCTCACATCATATGGACAGAAGCATGCCAGTGCTCACGCACATACACACACGCACATACAGTACAAACATAAATATGTATGTGCGTGCTTATAGTGGATTTAAAAAGGAAAACTCTGAGACACACACGGATGGAAGCTTGCATGCATACTGGATATGGGTGTTGTGTTGTTGATTTATAGTTGCACAACAGAAATGGTATATGGTTTTTGATCGTATTAAGAGTCTCTTAAAGATTCAAAGCACACAAACACAATGAAACACAATGCTTCAGCAGGTACTGAAGGTACTGAGGCTGAACAGCGTGCTGAAAAACAACATGAAAGAAAACTACAAAGGAAACAAATAAGGCACATGGTTTCAGCATTCAACTTGAAATATGTGCGATTGATATCTATGGTTATGTCAGTGACTGCTGTATAAGAAACGATTAGACGCAAGTGTGTTAGCTTCATAGCAGCGATCAAAGTGAAATAACAGTGTGTACATATCAACATGTCTGATTTTGTGCATAGCGTGCATAGCAATGTGTGTGTGTGTGTGTGTGATTTCAAAGAAAAGGCAAAGGCATTTGTTAGCACAAATAATTCAGTGCATTCGCCAATATGTATGGATTTCCGAGAGAGCACTGATACTATTTTACCTTCCCACCATTCGTTTTGTTAAATTTGAACAAATTGTCTGCTGAGTGTGAGCATGATTCATACAGAGTGCCAGAGGCTGCAGACGGGCCCAGTGACACATGCAGATTTATGTAAATTCTGCTCAGCCCTGTGCCACCTGCTGTAGACCTCCCTGTGTAATTACCAGTGGAGGGGCGGTCTGTTAGCGAGAGATACCTGTTGGCACAGACCCGGGTTCAAGGACATCCATCTTGGCTAATGGCCGTATCCGAGAAACAAATGCATACACATACAGTGTGCAAACATCCACCTTTTCTCCGTCTTTCTCACTCTTTATGCCATTCCATCACTACTATTGTACATTTCCTGTCTCTGGCTCTTGGTTTTGCTACTTGTCTTTCTGTTTTGTTTTACCTCCATTCTCTCCACATGAAAAAATGATGCATGTGAAAATAGAAATGTATACACTGAAGAGGAGTTTCAGCCAAGACAGCCCAACAATGTCCAGAGCCTTCAGTGTCTCGGGGCGAATCTCATCCACACCTGGCGCCTTGCCACCGAGGAGCTTTTTGACTATCTCTGTGACCTCTGCCAGGGATATTGGTGAGTCTTCCCCCAAGTCTTGAAACTCTGCCTCCTCCACAGAGGACGTGTTAGTCGGGTTCAGGTTTTCCTTAAAGTGCTCTTTCCACCGCTTGACAACATCCCCAGTCTGGGTCATCAGGTCTCCTCCACTGAGCACAGCCTGGGCCAAGCCCTGCTTTCCCCTCCTGAGCCATCTAAAGGTTTGCCAGAACTTCCTTGAGGCCAACCGAAAGTCCTCTCCATAGCCTCCCGAACTCTTCCCACGCCCGGGTTTTTGCTTCGGCGACCACCGAAGCATTAGCCATTCTGGCCTCCTGGTACCTGTCTGCTTCAGGAGACCTCTGGGCCAGCCAAGCCCAAAAAGCCTCCTCCTTCAGTGTGGTGACTTCCTTCTCCGTGGGTGTCCACCAGTGGGTTCTTAGGTTGACGCCTCGACAGGCTACAGGTTCCAGATCTGGCTAGGTGCTATAGCGATGAGGTGCTACAGCTCTTTTCTGGCCTATGCATTGTGGGGTTGTGAATCGCTCTTAGTCTGGCCCCCCCGGGACCAATTTGCCTTGGGAGTGGCTTACCAGGGGCTAGCGCCCCGGACAACACAGCTTCCAGGGTCACTGGGGCACACAAACCCCTCTCCAATGTTAAGGCGACGATTCATGGAGGGGAGTGATGATTGGAAGGATTACACTTTTTTACACAATCTGTGCATCTGCACTGCTAGATTGAAGTGCTACACAATTAACCTCAGATTCACTACAGCCTACAGCTCAATTTGAAAACCATTCTGAACAAAGCAGAAATTAATTTAAAAATGTAAAAGGCTTAATAGAAAAGCCTCGAAATTGCTTTTTTACCAAGGAGTTGAGTATATTCAGGTATAAGAGATGTTTGACCTGATGATGACAATTGCTATTTCCGCTGAATAATGAATAAGATGAAAAATGCACTCCAATTTATGAAATAACTGTGCTCAACGGAATTGATCCTTTATTCGCTCTAAATGCAATGCTGCCAATTCAACGTGAGGCTTTCTCTGTTTCACGGCAATAGAAACCACTGCCCTGAGAAAACATTCTGTTGGCGCAGACTGTTTTTCTGATAGACCCATGCCTTTATATTGAAGGGAGAATCCAAATGCATATCCATACATTTAAGTGCCATATTTCTTTAGAGTGTTTCAAATACCAAACATTGTCTCCACAGGGTTGAGACACATTAGGAAGGCCAGGCGGTGAATGACATTCACTGAAGGATAAATTAGGTTCTCAGTCCTGAAAAGTTACTTTATTAGTTCGTTCTCGCAGCGGGTTCTGCCATGATGCAGAGAAATACAGCAATGAGATGTATTGATTTTGAGATGGTGTTATAGCTCACCTTAGTTTTGCAAGCTGTTTGTTTCTTGCCTCGCTGCTGCCCTCTCGGAGGTAGCTGTAAAGTTGATGCAGTTTGCTGTCACCAGCCTGGCAGGCTGTCAGAAATAATGGCACTTCATAATATCAGTAATGCTGTTACTGTGCAGAAACTGGACTTCTTTGTGAACATTTATAGCCAGGAGTATCCCTTTTGCAAGAGGCCATCATATGAAGACATTAAGTTCTGTTAATTTATGCAAACCCTAGGTGGAAATACGGTTTGGATTTTATGGTGTACTGGGAAGCTATAGGGCATACCACGCTGACAGCCAATAAAACGAGGAGAAGAAATGAGGAGAGCCACCTTATCTGTATCCTGCAGAGCAAGACCATGGCTCTGTGAGGCTTTTCTACAATCCCACCACCAAACATGATTACTGCTAAAAAACATGGCAGCCTTTAGCATTCTCTCTATCATCGCTCACATCCCTTAATTAAGCATTCCTTAAGATTTTACTTAAAATATACCTGAAAGAGAGGGTCCTCTCTAGGCTTGGCATCGCTAGCAGGAAGACTTCCACTCCGTGTTCGGCAGCAGTCTGTGGACGTGGCTGGCACAAGGCCCAAGGCATATTAACTGCATTGAGCTCCAAAGACCTCCTTGCTGTCACGATTTTTGACTCTCTTGTGTTCTCCTCTCACTTTATCATTGAGGCAATTTAAAAGTACTTGAATTCTGATATAGCCTAGTGGTTGTAGATAAATTGTACGAATGGAACAGCTCTCTCATCCGTTTTAGTTTAGCTTCTGCTTTCTAAGTTTAGGTGATACAGCTTGCTGTCTTTCCTGCTCAGAGCACACAATAATGTTGTTCAGGGAATTTCTTATGCCGCAAACACAACATATGTTCTACACACATTAATCATTTATCTTCTATGAAATACTCCATCATGCAGCACATGAAAGATGAGTTTTATGATTTATTGCTGCTTAAATGTTGCAGACTTCCTCAGCTAAACTTCATTCAAATGTATCTGTTGCTCATGCAGATACTCTACATGCTTTTCTTCTCTTGTCAGCCCACTGAATGCATTACTTACTGCATTATGTTGTTCAACCAGCACATCCCTTCAACCGTTTTGCAATGTCACTGAGTACCTCATTTTTTCTCCGCAGTTATTTCAGACAAACAGCTATCAGATGTTCCCCAGTAAAAGATGAATCTGTTTATTGGCGTTGCTCAGTAAAATTCCACTGTATTTCAGGCCCTTAGCCAAATGTGTTTTTATCTTGTGGTATTTGCTTAACTAAAGCAAAAATTCAATTATAAAGGAGATTCCCTGCATGGAGATGGAGCAAGGCTACAACAAGTCTAGCCTTTACTGTGAGTTAAGAACAGCTGTGTCCCTCACATTGCTGCCCTACTTACTAATTTTGGCAATATAACATTCCCTACACTACCCTCAACCCACCACAACCCCATTCAATGCCACCCAAAGCACCCACCGACTACACCTACTCTGTCATCTGAGTGACTATGGATGCATGGATCATAGATTGATGTGTGTGCCCTCCCCCCGCTTCTGTCTGCAAGGCAGGGTGCATATCCTGAGCATGCCACTCTCATGCCTGTAATGGCGTAGCATTAATCACCTTCTGTAGCCGGAGTAACCAGGACCTGCAGCTTCTTTTCCGGTGTATTTTTAATTTGACCATAAATCAAGGTGTGCTTTTGACAAATGACTATAATTACAGGAAAGGCCATTACTAGTATGGGTATGCAAGTGTGTATGTGTGTGCTGGTATGTGGGTGTGTGGGCAGGTGTTTCTACATACAATATGTTTGTGAATCTGAGCACTGTGTGTATAATATGTGTACCGTGGGCATGGCATTTGTTTGTAACAGGTGATAGTGTGGGTAAGGAGTGAACCAAGATAAAGAAAGAATCCATGTGGGCCCCTGCAGACTTATCTGGCTCACAGCTACAGTCAACCTTATATGGGTCAACTTGTGACTGGAGGGTGCTGGTAGATGGTAGTTAGGAGGGCTGGGATGGAAGGGGGAGGGAGTGATGTGGCAGAAAGAGGAGAGTAAATGGTAGAGGAGTGGAGAGGAAGGAAGAGGGAGAGGAACGTAAAGCTGAAGTGGCAGCACATCCTTTTATGGCAGACTGCAAATCATCAGTGACAAAAGAAAATGCCATGAGAATGTTTGACTAATAACAGTTACTTCATATGTGGGCTGCTGTATGGCTTTATAATACATTATTTACAATGATATAATGCAACAGCATTTATGGATGATATGATATATCTATGGGCTAATTCAAAATGGCATAGACAAAATACTCACTTTTACTGAAAAATGTATTTTATGAAAATACAAAGTAATGATGAGCAATGGTAGGTGAGCTAATTTGAGCTAAAATTTTGTATGAAAAATGTAATACTGATATTCTTTTTAAATCAGTGTATGAGCAGCTAATATAAGCTAAAATTTTGTATAAACAATGGAACACAGAATTTTTAAAAAATTGTATCTTTCAGTTGTTTTGATGTGGTTAAAACAAGTTCCATGAGGTAAGTGGGAATCATGGCTTTGGGATTTGCGAGACACATCTGCTGGCCAGTATGCTTGTCCTTAAAGGAAAGCTCTGGTTTATTACAACTTGGGTCATAGCTTCATTGTTCTGGCCATTATTTCTATTATTAGTTAATTGCTGACGTTTGGGAATATGGCTGCATCACTAAAAAGAAATCTGAGGTTGCAAGAAACAACGATGAACAAGTGTTCAGACAATCATATAAGTTTTAAAAAACTAATTTGGAAGAACAATGAATGTGAACTGTGTGGTTTTAGAATTGCATAGTTGGGTAATAATTAGTAATAATTCTCTGTGGGCTCGCCACTGCGGGGGGATATCTTTCACGTACACATAGTCATTGGATCCATTGTTAATATAGAAATATTGATAATGGCCACTTCTTAATAGCCAATTTCTCATCAGGAAAAAAAGACCTGCAGTCAACAAGGCACCACATCAGCTCATGTTTGAGCTATGTGCTGTCAATCTGACTAGTTAAACTGTATTAGTTGACTTTATTGACGCTAAAAGGCATTTTATTTGTGTTCATTTTCATCTTGTATGGCATTCAGATGGATATCGCACCTTTGTGTCAACACATCTGATGCTGGCTGTGAACTGGCATCTTGGTCCACTGGCACACAAACTACTATCAGCAGCCCTGAGAGGCTGCCTGCAGAGGCTGTAATCACAGGGCATCAGGGGGACAGGGACAGTAGTGCCAACACCCCATCTGCAATCATGGTGCAATTGGAAATCGTTGATATACTATCTTGTTCTCTCGCTGTCTCTTCTGTGTCTGCCCTCTGTCTCTCCCAGTTTCTCTTTCCTTCTTACACCCCTGAAGAAGATCACTCTTGCTTCCTATACTCATGTGTCGTCTCTGCCTAACCTACTGAACAGGGAAGGAATTTACATTTCTGATGCAAATTGCAGTACATCTGCTAGCAGGTCTAACAAACATCATTCACACATCATTCAGCACTCCTGGAATGAAAAATAAACTCCACATGTTTACTTCCATGCAGGATGTTCACAAAGAGGGTGTTTATCAATTAGTAACATGGTGTTTTTAATTGCAGCTTTGAAGGACTTTAGGGAGCAGATTTTGGCAAGCAGATATGAATAGTGAAGATTAATATTACATTATTCTGACCAGACGTTGGCACATCTTGATTGTGAAAGAAAGTGAGGGCCTGGAATGAGAGCGCACTCAGTTAGAGTAGTTTTCACCAGCTGGTAACCTGCTCAGGAACGTCTTGTAGATTTGTTGTTAAAAATATGTGCTTCTCATAATTTGCTTGGATTTGTAATCATCACGTATTTGTTTGGGGTTGAACAGGTGGGTGTATGGAGGGTGGGAAGGAGTAGGAAAAGCAAAGAAAAGCAACCCTCAAACTGCTAGGATACCATTAATATCTGTTTCCCACAAAATTACAGCTAATATGAGCTAACATTTCAACAAGGATTTTCTTCACCATCTTTTGTCTTACTTCCTTAACACCTGCTCGTCAGTAGATTATGGATGTGCAGTATGTTGTAAACACACAGGATTCAGGATGTGAAGTACTGCATGCTGGAAGCCTGTGCCAGCCATCGTTGTGCACACTATTACATTTCAAACATTGCTACGTTCATCATTTGCATTTAATAAATATCTGCTCCTGTGGCGATGGGATGCTGTATTGCTTTAGCTCAGGCAGAGCACCAAAGTCGAGCTTGCATTAGCTCATTTGCAGAGGTGTGGAGTCGGGGACTGAAGTGGATGCACAAATTTGATGACTTTATACTCGACTTGACAAAATCAAAAAAGACTTGCCACTCGACTTGGACCCAAAGATTAAAAAGTATGTTATTTAAATACAACAAGACAGGACAGAGACATACAAAATCCATTCTGTTGTGGTACTGGTTAATGGCACTATATGCTATGAAAGTGCAATGTCAGCACTGCTTTTTTTATGATTAAGTTCAGTTGCACTTGTTTTAACAAATGAATACAAATTTTAAAAAGCATTCATGATTTGTTTAAATTTAATGTATTATTACTCTGTTGTTAAAATGGCATTACATTTGGTGAAGAGCACATAATGATTTGCTTAGGACTCGAAACTCAAAGTGTAGGACTTGGGATTTGATTTGGGACTTGCCAGTCTTGACTTGGCACTTGACTTGGCACTTGACTTGGGAAAACCGGAGTCAGTTCCTTGTATGTGTACACATACCTGGCCAATAAAGCTGATTCTGACTTGACTTGGGACTTGAGTGCAAAGACTTGAGACTTACTTCTGACTTGGAAAACTGATTTGCATCATCTGCTCCATTGATGCTTCATCAATCAGTCAGTGGCACGTTCATCAGCTGCTTGGCTACCAGCTGACTAGAAACATCCAATCATATTCAATCAGGTGAGCACATATAGCTTTTACAACCTAACTCTTCTCACTGTTACTCTGCTGATATGCGGAAGAACGTGACCCGATCCTTATTTCTTGAAGCTTGTGATAGTTCTGCTTAATTAGCAGAATTAGTTATCCCATTGCTCCTGGGATTCTATGAGAGCTCCCTCAAGGAGCAGACCCTTTCCCACCAAATTCAACTGTATAACCATTTGCATAAGTTGGTGAATTCATTGACGTACTGTAAGTCTATGACTGAAGCAGCCATTTATAGTGTTCCCTTTCAATTTACTGTTTAGTATTTGTTTTATCCATTCTTAAACACTTCTATCGAAGCCAGTCAGACTGCAGCACTACAGTTTTTAGTAGTGCAGTTATAAGTGTTTGCAGGATTTGCTCCATGCACCATACCTGATAGTGTCTGTTTTGTGATGTTACAGTGTGTTTTTCTTTTCTCCTCTTCAAATATTTCTCAACATAATTCAGTGGGGTCTGGGGGCTAAAGAGAGAAAGCCACAAGAGTCACTAGTCCCGACTGTTTCTTGGACTTTAAACACACCTGGCATTCCTTCAATGCATGTTTCGAGTTAACTGTCCTGCGTGAGGTGTCCTTCTCTACACAACTTTAAGGCAGAAGGGATGGCATGCTACTGCAGAATAAAGTGGTACTTCTCTTTGGTTATCAGTAATATTCCCTCAGTAGAATATTTTCCCACCACAATGTTTAAATGGAGGTTTTATGCACTGTTGCATTTACTTCTCATGCAGCTGTCTCCTCATATAAGCTCTACAACTGCATTTTTAGCTTATACCATACTAAATTGTTTTCAGTACAGCATTCTCTTGGATGTGGATGCTGTTCTGTCCTGTAAAGTTGTTAGCTTGATAGACTGGTGTAAAGAGGATGTGGTCATTTTAAATCTGCACGGTCTACTCTTGTACTTTAAATTTAGCTCTGGTTTTGTGCTGTATTTTTTTCCTTTTTCTTTTTTTTTTTTTTACCACAGTCAGAAGATCAATTTAGGCAGCTTCACTGAGTTCTTATAACAGTGTTTCGAACAACTGGATACTTCGTCAATAGAACTTTCCTGGTGTGACAGTTTGAGAAACCCTGCCGATCAGATATGGTTCCATTTCTATAAGCAAGAGCAAGATTGCATTCGTTTTTTTCCTTTTGATGATGAAAAGACTTCTAAAGAGCTTACTTTGTTTTGCCATTGTACTGTATTCTCTATACACTATAATGTACATGCGCTTTACAGAGTGGCAAAACATGTTGTGACATATACCTATCGCATAACAATGATATTTATCATAATTAATACTATTTTTGTTAACATATGACATTTTAACATATGGCAAAACCAACTCAATCATAAAAATAAAGAAATAGAACAAATAGGCTTCAAATACCAAATTTAAGGAGTCGGTCTAGACCTTCTCTATATGAAAAAGTGCCCTGAGATAACTTTATGATATGACGCTATATAAATAAAACTAAATTGAATTGAATTGAAATACAGCAATAAATTCCCTAACTGTCAATATAAAAACTTGTTGTTTGCTATAAATCAATTGTAATACTTGCTCTGTGTAAGGGCTATCAATCAAATGTTAGCTTTTATGTCCTTAACACACATGGTAACCTATTTGTAGTATAATTGTTTGGGCTGTTTAAAACTTTATTATCCCAAGATAATATATATTTGTTGATATTTTCTGTTAATTTGATAGTGATAGTAGAGATAATTAATATGCAACAAACATCAATGATATGCTATACGTGGGTTCAATTATAATTGAAGTCTTAACATGTCTATTGAACGCCCCCAAGATAATATTAAGACATAATTCAATGAAACAATTCGCTGTAAAACTGATAGCTCTGCTAATTTTACCATTCAGGAGGATGTTTTGTTTCTACTGGTAGAGAAAGACCTTTGTTCTTCAATTTGAGGAGCTTATTGGGGTGTCAGTTGTCTAATACATTCTGAAAGCGATGTAATTATTCTGTACACTTTATCAAAAGATAATCAAGCTGATTTTATTTCATCAGATAATTAGGGCTGTCGTTTTATCACCAGCACTAAATGTGCTGTAGCTCTATACTTGTATGGTCTGTTGTAGGTTAGTGAATGTGGGTGTTTGTGAGTTTGCAATTGTAAAACTATGTGTGTGTATGTGGTTGCATGCGGTTGTTTCTTCCATTTGGAGTTATGTTTATAGTCTAAAAACGTGGGTTTTGTTAGTAGCAGCTGCAGAGGACAGCCATCAAACGAGCCACATATTTCTCTTCCTTTCATTGTCACAAACAAACCACACAAGTGTCTGCACCTCATTATTTTATAGCCCCCCTGCATTCCTTGTATATTTTATTTCCACGCACTACACAAAGTATTGCTCTAATTATGAGCAGGAAAGTGACAAGTCATAGGCCGCTGTTTGTGTTATTTTCGAACACCTGTTCCTTCATGATAAGACCGCAAACATGCACCCAGCCAAGCCCTGAGTTTTCCGTTTTCAAAGAGAATACAGGTGTCATTCAGAATTAGAACTGCTGTCTAGTTTACTTTACATTTTCATGCTCCATCTTTGGGTCAAACCTAACCTAAAATTAACTGCTTAATAATCTCACTCAAAAGTTCAAGACAGCATACTAAATGTGACATCCTTTTGCGATTTGTTTTCCTCTTTCTACTTGGATACCTCTGCGTGTAAACAAAAGCAGTGCATGGGGTGACACATTCAGTCAATATCCTGTTAATCCTCAGTTACTTATCTGTATTTATGCCTGTACTTGTGCAATTAGCAGTTTTTGTATTTGTATTGTATGTGGATAAATTTAGAAGATAGCGGGGGTTTACAATTGAAAACTGTCTGTTTCTTTGTAATATTGTAATATGTAAATTACACCAAGATGTAAAACCATCATTACCATGGTTTTCAGTGATTTATTAAAGTAAGTAAGTTAATGCATCAATATATTTTTACAGACTCTTTTTCTCAGCTGTTTTCATGCGTCCTATTGTGGTATTAAAAAAAACAATCAGAAGCTTCTCCAGAAGGAGTAGCCTATCAAAAAAGAGTATTTCCACAACAAGCTAAAATTTCCTCAATCTCTATTCCTCCTTCTATCTCTATCTTTTCTCTGTCCTCTCTCCTCAGAGTGCCTCACAAATAAAGCTATTTCCAGTTAAACATGTTGTCTGCTATGGTCATGTTTTTGAAAATATCCAAAAAATGTTCAGCATCTAATGAAATAAAACATATGTCTTTATTTGTGTTTTCTAGAATGGAGATTCAGGATTGTCCCTGATGGTTTCATTTTGATGTCTTCATTTGTGAGACATTCCTTTCAGTTCCTCTCTTCAAATCAGATAGACTGAAACGCTCTTTGGTCCGATGTGAGTTCTAAAAGCAGGCACTGGTATGACATTTAACGAGGGCATAACAGAAATAACAACTAAATGGAACAGAAAACAACAGCATCTTAAAATACACTGACTGAGCGTACATGTTGTGATGCAGAGGGGCAACACAGATAAATGGTATAAAAATAAAGTTCAAACCCCTAGATCCTTGCACTTTTGGCTGCACCAACAAAGGCCATACCTCAACAAGACCTTCAACCAGACAGTTCAAGTGAACTGTGAACTTACTCACTAAGGAGATAATGATGACTGCTGTCATAGAAGTGACAGAATTACTTTGTGTCAAAAGTTTTGTTCTCACCCGCATGCTACTTTCCTGTCTTTGGCTCTTGGCCCGGAGCCCAGCATGGCTCCTCTTGAGTGGCCAGGGAAAGTGCTGAGTAACTTGGTTAGAGCCTCAGGGGCTCAACCTGGGTGTTGCTGGCTTCCTGAAAGCCTATCGATCTGCCTGAATGGTTGAATGCGTTGCTGGGTGCCTGTGCGTTGCTGGATGTCAGCTTGTGTGTGAAATTACCTTTGCTTATGGATTTGTGTGTGTTGGACTATGTGTGTGCGCGCCTATGTGTGTTTGTGTATTCCTATGTGTGTGTGTCCGTAGAGCATAGTTGTTTGATTGACAGGCTTGGGTGTTACTGCAGTTGGCAGGAAGTTTTCAGCTGTTTTTCTGCTTGGCTGTTAAATGGGTTGGCAAATATTCCCTCCTCTGCTTTGGTCAGGTTCATGGCTGTTTTTAAAGGTCTATTCTATGTGCTACAGGTGCACTGGTACTTTTAGCTGCCAAGGGAGTGTGTGTTATTGGAGAGGCATGCAGCCACACCAAATATATACATGATCATTACATGTCTAATCTCTGCACCATCTGGCACCTCATCAAAGTACGGATGCACAGGCACACTCAGCTGACTCTGATCTCAGCTTCTGTTGTGGTTCTGCATCCAAAAACCTCATACTCCTCATACTCCTGGTCCCATTGTCCACCCTAAGGGCTCCAGTATAATTATTTCAAAATCAAAGTTGGCATGCTCTCAAAGGCTATGGTATACAACCGTAGGTGGAACTGCTAGTATTCTCACTGTGACTGGGGATCTGTCCTCCCATGTCAAAGGGAGGAGTCGGTGATGGCTGAAATAATCCTTTGACATTGAAACCCAAAATCACTGTAACACAAACTGTGGCTAAAGTTACCGCTAATGATACAGAATGAAAGAGATTATTTATACCCGGTACACATAACAAACAACAGAAAACAAGAGGGTAAGTTATTATAATTCATAAATCCACATACATAAGATAATTAACCTGATAGGATTACAGGTGCATTTTTTTTGCAGTTAAGTTTGCAAAACACGGAAAATTATTTTAATGTATTTCTAATTAAGCCTATATAATATATAACACAACAACAATGAACAGTTAGATCCTCATTATCTGGTTCAGAGGATGAATTAGATTCATCTTGGTGTCACATTGGTCTGATGTAGCCAATGTGGAAATAATACAGAATAAACAACAGGTTAACTGGAAACTCATGTTCCAAGCCCACATGTTAAGAACACAGCTAATCACATGAGTTTGTAAACTAATTGTGGGTGTAGGTTCACTGCAGTTAAGAACAACATTTTACAAAAACTTTGACAAGTTCAGACAGGAAGCTTAATCAAGGGATTTGTTTTTGGTCACATCCATCTGAGAGCGCGTCAATTTAAATTTTAACTATAGAATGCTGTGAGCGTAAGCCCCAAGCACTGAACCCTAGCAGAGTTAAATAACCAGTCTAGTCAGCAATGATAATAATTACAATAATGTTTATTTATATAGCACTTAACACATGTAAGTGTGTGAGTGTAGTAGAGCCACAACGGCTCCAAATACTGTATAAGGAAGTGACAGCACTTAGTGAAATCACATTACCCGGGGCAGAGGAATCTCTGTAGACAGTGAACCGCAAGGCTTAATACTTTGTGTGCAGTGTTTGTTTCTCACTTTATGAATATAATAATAACCTCCTCTTATATTGTTAGAATTGTAGTTTGATCAGATCAGCTGAAAACAAATCATCATAATAATGTCGTGATAGAGCAAAGAACTAGACACAGTGGTTGCTGCTACAGTATGTACATATAAACCTGTTCCTGCCAGTGTTATTTATTTATATATTTTGTACACAATAAAATGTAGGTAAGTCACTCAAGCAAAGTCTGCAGCATTGCAGACTTGAGGCAAGTGTGCATAAAAGGCTCAAAAAGTCCACGAGGCAGCCCTCAAGCACTTATACAGCAGGACAGCCCTGGGCCCTGCTGGACTTTCTGGGAAGAGCGTCAAGGTCTCTAAGTGTGGACGCTGGGATTGCATGGGCTATAATAGACATGCTCATGCTCACATGACTTAACATGGGAATCAACCATAAACTATTTTGGCTTTCAGTGGTCAGCGTGTGGAAGAAGCAGAAACAAAATATATTATTTATAGCTCCAGTACATTTAGAAGTCAACTCAGAGCACAGCACTGCTGCAGTAGTCACCGAGTGGTCACTGACACTCTTTCTATGACTCAGAGCTTCCTCTGTTGCTCCTGTAGCACCAGATGGTCTGTCAATTGCAGCCATATGTTTCAAAGGACATGGAATGACTTTTGACCTCTAGAATTTATGTTGGCACTGAGTTCCAAATGATTATTTTCAAAGAGTGTGACAAACAACATGTCACATGTCAGGGATAGACATGGGCCAAGTCCCTAAAGTTGGTGGCCAAAGTACATTTTTGGTGGCCCAAATGTAAAGTACAGAACAGAACAATACAGAAAAGGCAATTTTACACCTTTTTATGCCTTCCTTTACTGTGACACTTCAATAAATGAAAAGACATTAACAGAATTGAAATATATTTTCAAAATAATTTATTTAAATTGAAAACTCGAATTTGTTTGTAAACATATGGTACATATATTCTCTCACAGTCTCTTAGTTCGGAATCGCGATGTTTGCAGAACTGTAACATTGCTTAGGCGAAGGCAAAGTATATCCAGTATAGGGATAAAACTTGGTGGTCACAGGGGGCCATCTACATGGAGTATTTGGTGGCCACAAACTAACTTTTGTGGCCACGGGCCATAGGGCCATGGTTAATGTCGAACCCTGCAAGTCATCCTGCGACCCCTCAGGGTATTTGTCATCTCTTGTTAGCCAAATCCACTGAGGGTAATTTATCTGTGGTTTATTGTCAGGTGACATGTTCAGATACCCATCACTGTTTTGTGTGCATGTTGTCTGGCTGGTTTGCTGATTCATGAACTGAATAGTAGTCAGTTTTGGCTGAGGTGACTCAAGTCTGGCAGAGTAGTTTGAGGTCATCTGATTCACTGTACTGGCTGCCGCTGCCTGGTGGTGCAGAATGACTGACTAGATCTTCAGTTGTCTTATTTGCTGATGTACAAATCAAGTGCCTGTTGCACTGGATGTTATCTATTCTGGTTTCCTAATGATGCTCTTATGCAGGGACATACAGCTACTCCATCGCTCTGCAACTGATTGACCATTTGATGTGTCTTTATATGACTATAGCAATGATTCTGTGTGTCTCTCTTCTGCCAGGCTATCTCACTATCATCTGCTGGCATACATCCCTGGCCCGTCCCACTTTGATGAAACACTTTGCCCTGCCACTGACAAACAAACACAGGCTGATTGAAGTTTGTTATGGAGCTCGAAATAAACCCTACTCACTCCCTTCAGAACTGTTGCTGTGGTTAACCTTGTCAAGCTAGGCTTCAGGGGATCTCAATCGCGTAGATAAGCTGATACATTTCCATTTATATTTTCACATAAAAATAGGGTTGAGGAGTGCAATGATGGGTTTTGAAATAGGAATTTAAATGAATTCATATTTAAGCAGGTGTAACCTTGAAACAGGCAACTTCAAAGACCAAGCCTGTAGGCCTAAACATTTCCAACCTGCACGGAGACAGCAGGATGTTGACTGTTGCTGTCAGTGTTATGTATGCATGGTATTTACTGTGAAAAACCTTGAACAGTATATTTTTTTTACTGGTGGGCTGACTCGCTTACTGATGGAATGCATGAATTAATTAATTAGATTTAAGTGAATATTGTTTGCTTCCTACTTGCTTTACAGCGGTCACTGAGAAACGCTGACAGGTTCACTCACTTAAATTATGCACCGGAAAAGATGCCATCCTTAAATCAAGGCATATATAAGATACATTATGTTCCTGTCAGAAATGTGAGCAGTGCATTTTCCTGTCATTACCTGCCTCAGACCCCCTTATGAAGCACTGCTGGTAGCTATTAATGAGGGCCTGATTTTGTGGGTTTTGTCTTCTGTTTGAATTTGTGACTGCGAGTGAGCGACGGAGAGGAGAGGAGTCTGCCTCTGACTTATTTTGCTTCCTGATGAACGCGGGTGATTATAAACAAAAGTGCTGCATCCCGTCGGGGGAAATACACATCGCAATTATGGCAGAGAAAAGATGCTCAGAAAACCTTGTTAAAATCTAATAAGCCCAGGGTTCTTTCTGGTTTGCCATGTTTTGTCAAGGCTGAATATTATGATCGCAAATATCCAAATTAAATAAAACTGGGAGAAAAACAAAAAACAGATAGATAGGATCTCCTCCTCCTAAGAGGTGGATGAATTACACTGCAGCAATTTAACGCTGTGTGCAGTTAAAGAGCAGCAACTCTTATGATTGCAAATGTATACTGTTTAGAAATTACCCACAGCAATTTAGCAAGGCCTGGCTCTGGCAGTGATGCCACAGCATCTAGAGCTGTTCTGATTTCTGCAACCCTGCTTATGTGATGCAGCTGCAAATCCACCTGTGCTTCACATGCATCATAACATCTGGCCAAAACGATCTGCACGGCTGAAGCGTATTGCAAGTGACAGTCTGCTTTATGTTTCCTCATGGCATTTTTAGCTATGCTAGGGACTGCAATGGAGGTACATCAGTCCACCATTTTGGTCCAGATCAACTATCAGAATGAATTGTCATGAAATTTTATATAGACATTCATGGTCTCCAAAGGGTGAATCCTAATGACTTTGGTGATCCCCTGAGGTTGACATTTGTGCCTTTAAGTGAAATGTCTCAACACCTATTAGCTTGATTGCCATGCAATTTTGTACAGAAATTCAAATCCCCCTCAGATTAAGTTGTGAACCCCTGACTTTTTTTCCCCAATACTTTGCTTTATGACCAAAGACCTGCAAAACTAATGACATTTAAATAATCCTGTAGGCTGTAACTGCAGGCCACTTTGTGTTTAATGCTAATTAGCAAATGTCAGCATGCTAACATGCTAAGATGGTGAACATGATAAACATACTGCACCTGCCAAATCAGTATGTTAACATTGTGATTGTGAGCATGTTAGCATGCTGACCTTACATGTTAGCATTTACCTCACAGAGCCGCTCAGAGCCGCTCACGTCACTGTTCTCTCTGTCTTGTTCAAATGTTAAATAATGATGAAAGAGTGAAGATGTGTAATTGAGATTTGAACACAAGAAAGTCTAACACCAAGCACTAGACTATGTGACCATTAGTCAGTTCATGAGGTGCTGATTGAGCATCAATTATACCTGATAAGACAGCTTTAAATGAGACCCCAATAAAATAGTACAAGACTAGTATTAGGTTCATTATTTTGTGGAAATTGTGTGCTGTGTGTGTGTGTGTGTGTGTGTGTGTGTTGCCTGGTTGCAGTGTCCTGGCATTCCTGGCCTGGTAAGGTGGACGTGCTATAACTCAGGGCGATAACAAGGAGAGGATCACCCTGAGTCTTGATTGAGAGAGCACTCAGCTGGCCCTCATTATTTCACCACAATTTCTCTCTCGCTCACTCTCTCATTTCTCTTCTGTCTCTCTTTTTTTTTTTTACTGATTTACAGTAGCAGAAAGAGAAACAGACAGCAGACTAAAAGAGTACAGAATGAACCATCTCTGGTTGACTGTGACAACAAGGAGTCTTACAGATGAGCGTAACAAACCAAACCATCAGATCACTACCAAACCAGCAAACAAAACTGTTTCATGCTTCACTGCTGTGGTACCAGATAACTTCAACTGTGCGCAGTTTGTAGAATGACTTCAACTCAGCTGCTAAGCTGTTGGTGACTGATCTATTTTGTAAGTGCCAGCTTATCATAATCAGCTTTTGCACATTTCTAAGCTGGTGATTCAACACAATCTCTGAACCCCAAGTAAATCATTTCAAGAATGTCAGTGCTGCACAGTGTAACTTTTTTTTTTTTTTTACTGTTTTGACAGTTTTTATTGTAGCTTAAAAAACACAAACAAGGGACATATTTTTTTTCTGAGGGCATATGTTGACAGTGACATTTTATATCCCTGTTATTTGTAAAACCACTCAAGGGGCACATCATGTGTTATAATTAGCTAGCTGTTTTCTGTTAGCGGAAATGCATTCTACACCGTGACAGAGAACAACTAAAAAAACAAACAATGAATGTCAAACAGTAATAACGGACTGTGTCTCCAGAAAAAGTCAATACACTGTCACAGCAGACACTTCCTTATGACCATCAAAAATACATTTAAAAAGCTGTTATTCTTAAGTTGTTCTTGTGTGACAAAGTAATTAACCCATTATCAAACAGACGGCTGTATGGGTAAGAATAACATGAGTGTCCATCTGGTTTCTGACAGATACAGCTTGCCCTACAAAAGCTAGAAATGTTTACTTTTTTGTCAGATCTTGGTGTGAGTGGTGCTTCATGTGTGCACAGCAGGTGTGGGGTGAAGCAACCCTATTACCTAGAAATGACGTTTACATACTACTCATTTGTTTCAGCTGCTACTTGTGGTCGGTAAATGTGTTTGTGGTCTGGATATGTTCCCTGGTAATGTTTTTTCGAGTGAAGGAGGTGCTATGGTTTTGTATGGTAGGGAGGTGGTCGAGGGTTGATGTTGGTCAAACAAACATCAACTCCGTCTGCATTCTGAGTCCCACATGTAGGTTTAGGCATTAATTAAAAGCACTTTGGTTAAGGCTAGGGAAAGACATGTCGTGCCTCTTGCTCAAAGTCTCTGTTCACTGTGACTTTTTTAATGTTTAACCAAGATCGTGATCGTTCCCTAACCTTAACCGAGTGCAGTGAGAGCCCAAACTGAAACATACAAAGGTTTTATCATGCTCTAATTGCCACAAGCAGATATTGTACTGCAAGCGCGAATACTGTAGGAAGACAACTGAAATATTTTGTCCATGAAAATTTTGCAGTTGCCTTCAGTTTCAGCATTTTGAGACATAGCAGATACATTCATTAAAGAGGTAGTGCACACTTAAACATGTTTTTAGAGCAGTAAACTAAATGATATGACTGTACTGTGATGAAACACATCAATGCTGGTGTTAATACTGACATTTCTTACCAAATGTATTAAATTGGCATTTCACGGGTTGAAACTGGCTCAACACGCCATCTACTGTTTTAAATCAGCCCTGAACCTGCGAGGCCAATGCTGACATAGAGTCGATCGGTTGGGACCTGTCTACGTCATGAAAAAGACTCTAATCTGTGTCTGTCAGTCTCCCCCGTGTCCCATAGTGGTACTATTCAAACATCACCTGGTGTGGTGTGGAGCAAAAAGCAGTTATGCACATACATAGTCACACTGTATACCTGAGGGTAGCATTAGGGACACTGACACTTGGGACTTTTTATTCTCAGCTGACCGTAATTGAAAATAGAGGCTTGTACTGTATAACTGCTGTGTTTGCTCAAACGTTAATTTGGATTTGGTTGTTGTCTAGTGTTAGTCCTTGGTTGATACATAAGATATAATAAGAAACAAACTGAACAAAAAAAATACATTAGATAAAAAAATTTGACAAGAAATGAAACAATTTAGGAGGGATTGCATGTTCCAGTCATACGTTTTGGTGGTTGAGTTTTGCCTTTTGTTTACAGTTAGATCACAGATTATGCTTCAAAGGCACTTTGAACAAGCATATGTTGGAGCACCCACATATTGCACACAAAACTGACACACGCACATAACTCGAAACATGAATGTTACTCAGGCAACAGGGTGACTTTGTGGAAGGGGAGAGTATTAGAGGGGAGAGGGGAGAGTATTAGAGGTAGCTTAGATGTGTTGAGAGGATAGAAACATTTGTGCAGGTAGCTAGCACGCTTAGCTGACCTTTAACGGTCCACGTGAGAACTCTTTGATGTACTGTGATGCTGCCTCAGATCAGAAAGGAACTGTACTTTAATTGGCACCAGTGCAATGGACAGTGCCATACATCAAAGCATGATCAAGTGCTCTAGAACACACACACATAAATGTTAGTATGCACTGACCACACTTACACTGACAAACTCCCCCGCTCTGAGTGACATTAAAAATACCATGTGGTTTGCTAACATCCCAGATTCTACACACTTTTCTGCTTTACCTGATGATTAGCAATCCCACATCTGACATGATGGGATTGGTTGGAGGGGCAGTAAAGGTGGAGGTGGGTCTTACACAATGCTCTGTGATAATGATTGATTGAGAATGGTGCTCTCGTGAGCCTTTTGTATAAGGCTGAGCACACTCTGTCTGGTTAGACACCGCAGCTATCAGCTCAAACACACCCGTGCTACCACCTTTGAGATTACTCCTCTGATTCCCATCTCTCCCATCATGGAGACTTGACATTTAGTTACAAGACAGAAAATTGTCTTCAAAACACCTCAAAGGAAAACGTTAGTACCTAACAGAGTAGGGGGGAAATCCAATTTATGTGGCTGACAAAGACAGTGGAGCTAATGTAAATACGCTTGGATAATAATGTTGCATGTCAAAATATGGATTGCGTGGAGATGTTTCTGATGGTTTTGTTAGAACATTTTATCATGTTTCATCTCTTAGAAGGTAACTGGCATGATGATTGAAGAAAGCATTCTTTTGAGTATACAGAGGAGGTTATATGTAAAATGTGTGAAGATTTTTTATATGTAAAATGTGTAAAAAAGGGTGTAAATTCAGTTGTAAATTGGGTGTCTGCATTGAATTGTCAGTAATACAATCCCTAAAGACTGTGGTGTATATTTTGTTCTCGCCAAAAGCTTGATAATGATAATTTTGAACTGGTGTTTTTGGTGCCAAGAAAGCTGATGGAATACACGATCAAGCCTAAAGTAGCCATGGCCCTTGGTGACTGAGTTTCTGGAATTTTCACCACTCACAGGCTCCACGGGAGGTTTCTGGCCTGAAAGGAACTTGAATGTCAAACTTGAGGAAAAAGTCGAAGCCCCCCCCAGCCTCCTTCTCCTCTTGAGTCATCAGTGAGGGATTTTGGCGACCCTAATCCATGTTGTGCACAGTTATTTCAACCCTGAGCCAGCGCTCTGAAGAAAGAGAGTGGGTGAGTGGGAGCACGGTGGGGCTGGTGGTGAGCTGGGTAAGTTGCGTTCTGTCATTGTTGCCTGACTTCAAAGCCGCCAGCTCACCATGCTCTCTTCTGAAATCCTCCAAAACCTGACAACATTAGAATACCATCAAACACTCTCTGGCTGCCTTTGAAATGCCACTGACACTGTTTGGCGCTGCAATTTGCGGGCTCTAAAGAGCGCACCCATGTTATTGAAATAAATCTGAGGCTTGTAATGGGAATGGAAATGAACACATCTTTCATACTTTGGCTTAGAAGTGAGAGTTGAATATTGAGATGGAGCCTTGTTTCCCTGGAGAGTAGGTTGTTGACTTTGTAAGTCTCCCTCAGTGTCCATTGTAGCCTTCCCTGTCATTTTCTTTTTCATTTTTCCGTTATTTTCTCCTCTCCTCTATTCTGCACTCCGGTATTCTCTTCTTACCCTCATCCAGATGGCAGAAAATGATTGTGTCCAGAGGGAAGATTTTAAAATGTCTGCAGCGAGAGAGATAAAACAAGCCAGACTAAACAGTCACAAAGGTTAAGTGTACCAAGTGAGTGCTTTGATAGACTTCAGCCTATTGATTTTATAGTCAGGCAGTGCTAACCATGGACTTTTCCCATTTCACTTGGTGCTGGCGTGATGGGAGATAGATGTGTACTGATTGATGAGTTTAAGTCAGACCCGCAGCTATTTTTACAAGGTAAAACCGTGGAGAGGGTGGAAGAGTAGGTAGACAGAAGAATGAAAGCAAGTAGGCGGTACAGTCTTCCGGTAAATTGTTGTAAATCTCAGCTACATTGCATCTCCTTTTATTGAGAAACATGAACAATAACAGTTACAGGACTCTCAGCAGTGAGTTGCCATTGAATTTGATTTGAACAACAGCCATCCCCCTATTGCGTGGTAATCTGTATACATTAGGACTATCATATTATAAAGGCTCTCTATTGTTCAATTGTGGGTTGTGCTTCTTAGTCAACACATCATTCCCTAAATTAATTTTAGGTAGATACAGTTTCAAATAACCTGCAGCTCTTCATCTCACAGCTGACTGTGGCTGCTCCATCTCGTTTCATTACAATACTTAAAACTGAAAAATGCAGAAAATAACGCTGTCTTGTTTTTTGAGTCTTGTTTCCTGTGGCTCATTCACAATACACCCCTTGTTATACCAGTTCATTGATTTTACTGTGAAGCAGCAGCAGAAAGAAATGTAGGGTTTGCATTAGCAATAACTTAATACAGCTCAACATTTATAACAGCGAGACCGGTATAAATGATGCTGGATTACATGCTTGGATCTTTTCTTGTTAATTCCATGTGTATAAATGCGTAGGTAATTTGAATCCCGTGTGAGAATGGCAGACCACCAAAAATAAAGACTACTGTATAGAGAGGTATTCACAGAATGTACATTGAATGGCTATTGTTGAAGCAATGCCGACTATACAACACTATGAGACATTGGGTTTGATTTCACGATGATGTTAAGGATTAAAACTTTAAAGAACATTTAGCCCAAAGAAAAAGTAGTGCACCTAACCAATATACTAAAAATGACAGCTCAATCACATTAATAAATATATACTCAATTGATATATTTTACAAATGCAAAATTGCCTGACACCTTCTAATATTGATCCTTCATTTTTATGGGAAAACTGTTTGTGAGATGCTAACTGATTGTGTTTATTACTGTTCGTGCAAATGTATTTGTATGGCACTGATTAAAATACATTGTATTTGTAAGGTAGTGAGGATTCAGCAGCTCGACATCAAGGCAGTTACAGTATATTGGTTTCAACTTTTAATGAGCTGGTTCAGCAGAGAAAGCACCCAGCCTTTGCACTGGAGATGGGAGCTGTATGCTTTATCTTCAGAGAGGCACCACTGATCCACAAGCTGCTCCGAGAAACTCGATAAATACGGGCTCAAATCTGAACCCATTTCTTCCTCAGAAAGATGGCCTCCCAGTCCCCAATGTGAACAGAAAACAGAGATGAGAGGCTTCCAGATCTTTTGTGAAGGATTTCCTTCAGCTGGTCATGAGCTACCACAGAGTTTTCTGTGTTATGTTAAGCTGAAAGCATCACATCCATAATTAATGTAGGATATTGCATGTGTGTGGCTGCATTACAAATGATAGCCATATGGAATATCCTGTACGTCATGTTTCCAATTTCAGGCAATTCCTGATCTCAAACAGAATTGAAAAAGAAATAATCATAAGACTTATATAAGCCACTTTTCTGAGGCTTGAAATTTCCCTGCACTTTCAGACCCACACTGAGAGTTGTACGGTACCATGTGATTCCTGTTGCACCTGCTTTACTAATCAACCAAACAACACGCGTACACATCCATGCATCTATGCAGACTTTCTCTGGGACCCCACCCAGGGATGCCAAAGTAAAGAGGAGGTTAAGGAAGAGGGAGGGGAGGATTGTCAGGGCTCAGGGTGGGGGAGGACATGGGGATCATGTTGCGACACAGAGGGGAGTGTGTGAGAGAGATAAAGCGAGGATGAACATGATCAGAAGGGATAAAGCCTGGTAGAGTCCTTGGCTGTATCTCCCTCAGTCAGGCAAGACAAGCTCACATGCACACGCGTCACATGCACGTAACTCAAACGTGACACTTTTCTTCTCCTGTACCTTAAATCCTTTTTTTTTCTCATCCAGTCCTGCAACTGGGTGCCACTGCATTCTCTGTAGTGAATGCAACTTTCCTGCAAAAGGAAGTCAGACACCAGAATGAGTCTACAGTGCGTAGCATGTAAAGCAATGGGTCATAAATATTGCAGCAGGCTTGTGTGAATAGAGATCACTGACTTTTATTGTAGCCTAGCTGACAGAGCCTTTCACAACATCCTACTCTCTCTTCAGGGTATCTGTTCATCTTCAGGGCATCTGTTTCTAACTGGGAATTACTTGTTTTTGTGGATCGTTTGGCAACCCCTCAAGTTCTTTTCTTCATTGTGCAGTGTATACCTCAGTGACTGTGTTTAATGTGGCTGATTTTTCCTGACATTTCTGTTGTTTGCAATTTGTTAGGAGTGAAGGCCTGACACCTTCCCATTCTGTGTGTTTCTTTCAGTCGAGTTTGATGACTGCGCGGGGAATGAGCACGTGAAGTTCGAGGTGTCGGATGCCAGCTTCCACGTGGACGGGGATCTGAATCTGGTTCCTCAGCGAGATGTCGTGTACAGCAGGCCAGTCCTGTTCATCCACGGGCTCAGTGCGCACGCAGATGACATGGCACAGGTGGAAGTCACTGGACTGCCACTTCAGTCGCCGCACACTCTCAGGGTTAGTGGAAATTGCTACTGGTCTGTGTGTGCGTGTGTGTGTGTTTTAATCACTTTCTTTCATGCAACATCGTGGGTGTGTTTGATTTGGGTCACTTAGAGTGCTCGCCGGATGGTGCATTAAATCATTGATTAATTAAGGTACATGTAACGTTTATTTTTAACCTATGTGGAGGTACAATAATGCTAACCATAACCCATGATGACGTCACACTTAATTTTAATTTGAATTGTCGTGCATTTTTTGTACTGTTCACAAACTGCTGTCCTGGCCCAGATGTGACTACACCCCCCAGACGCTTGGCCAGTGAACGTACACATTCAACATGTATCTTTGTGTGTCAGCTGAGTGCAGAGTGTCACCTCTCTGGACATGGAGCTCTCTGGAGCGTTGCCCTCCTGCGGCCGCAGACACACCAGCAGCTTCCTCTCTGCTGCAGCTGCTGATTCAGCACATTTCTCTTGTTCCATTCTCACATGGTTTATCATGACATTTTTATGTGACTTTTGTTTTTACTCTAACAGATGCAACTTGAAACGTAACAAAGTACAGTACTTGCAAAAAACACTTAAGTAAATTGACTGATTTTTAAGACAGCAACTTTGTTACAGTAATGAGGGTAAATGTAATTCATCACTTCCACCCCTGCCCAGGTCCAGTCACTATGTCCTGACCCACATTGGTGAAAAACTCCTAAGCCAGCTAAATCCTCCACTACAGTAGCTTCAAATTCCCTGTACAGACATGAGAGTGGTATCAATCTTCTCATCAAAGAAAACAAATATGTTTATTTGCCAAACTGTCAAACTATTCTTTTAAATGAGAAGACAAGATGGAGAGTTTAGCGTGGAAAGCGTACCTGGAGATGTAAACACAGGCACTGGTTGTCATTCACAAAACATGCATACATTAGTGATCGTAATTGCAAATTAAAAACATTAAAAACCAAATTCATCAAATGTTCAGAGGCATCTGTTGTCAGTCATATTTATGCATATGTTGATGAATTCTAATCACTCATAAATGTGAGGCACGCTCATGCGACCTTAATTATCATCAATTAACATAATTGCTCCATCTCAGAGATGCCATGTTATACAGTTGGGAAACACCCACATCCGTAATCTTTAAAGCCAAATGGATATTTAAAGAAAGTGAAAAATAACTTAAGTGATGCAGATATTAAGGTAATACTCTGTGTCATTTAAAGAAAAATAGCCTTCTATTTTAAAACAGGCAGTAGCATTACAGCCTCAGTAAAAGATGATATGAGGGGCTTTGATTTACTACAGAGGAACATGTGAAAGCCGCTGGAGGAGGCCAGGGGAACAGCTGCTGCTGTGCTCTGCCAAACCTATCAGCATATCGTTGCCTTCACAAGAGATGTGTCAGTTTCTAGCTCTGTTGCGGATGGCAACAACAACTGAGCCCAGCACTTAATCTGTACACAGGCTGATGGACTTAATGTTTGATGATAGGCAGTCTAGATTTTTGATCCAGATTACTAACACTTGAAAAGGTGCTAAACACTTTGCAATGTTCCACCGAAAGTGAAAGACTCATAAAGGGGTCCACTGTGGGTTTCACATATGCTTCACACATGCTCTGAGTCACTCTGGTGCAATTTCTTCCTGAATATACGAATAAATTGGAGCCACTTAAACTTTGATTTTCCCATGTTTTTAATCATCATTCATGCATGAGGTCACATAGAGGGGAAGAGGAAAGGAAACATTTTTCTACAGGGCAACATAAATAGCTGCAATGTTTTGCACCAAGGGTTTGGTGTATGAAGAATTACACTGGCCAGTTCCAATTATATGGGAATTTGGCCAGTAAGCCTGCAACCCAACACTGAGCTTTGTTTCTCTGCAAATGTGTCCTATTGTTTGTGTAATCTACAGAAATGTGTTTCTGTAGCCAACAAATTGACTGCCTTATAAAACTCTGTGCACCTGAATAAACACCATTTTCCCTCATTCATATCCTCCATAAACTCCAGTTCCCACTCTGTTTAGGCCAAATACACTAAGTTGATTAGGAAAAGTTTCCAGAGACTGCAGGTACTGTTGGTGTTCCCTTCATTCTCTCAGAGATCATCTGTCTTCCTGCTGCAGTGCTCAGAGTCCTGCTGCTACCATTCCTCCAGCCCCAGGCTTAATGAATGTCTCCATCGCTTTCGCCATGATGTGGCTCTCATTTGTTTGTGCCTCTCACCATCGTTTATTTGGTTAGCTAGTCCATGGGTGTTACCTTGGCAAGTCATTGAGGATATAAGTGAATTAGTCTTTTGGCAAGTTATGTGTGGGAAGTGAAGTTTCTAGTGACTAATGTGACCACATGGTCTGTCCTCTGCGTGAGTATGTGTGTGTGTGCTTGCATTCCATAAGACATTTTTGTTTGTGGATCACTTTCACATGGCATTTAATTTTGTAGTGCATTTATTTTTAGTAGGAAAATAGGAGTTATATTTTTTTAGCGAGAGGCATGGCTTTAGATTGTTCCACCACTTTTGTTCAGGCTGAATTATTTCTACAACTATTAACTAGGTTCCCATGAAATTTTACAGACATTCATGGTCCCCAGGAGATGAATCCTAATGGTCTTAATGATGCCTCTGACTTTACTGGTTTTTGCTGTTTTAAGTTAAATGTCTCAACAACTATTTGAAGGATTGTCATAAAATTTGGTACACACATTCATACCCCTCTTAGGATGAATCGTAATAACTTTGGAAATATCCTCTACCTTTTCATCTAGTGCCAATCATGAGGTCAACATTTTATTTTATTCATTTTCTGACTAAATATCTGCAAAACTAATGACATTCCCACCGGTCTCAGCTGTACTTTGTGTTTAGTGCTTATTAGCAAATGTTAGCATTCTAATATACTAAACTAAGATTGTAGTCATGGTAAAAATTACACCTGCTTAGCATCAGCATGTAAGCATTGTCATTGTGAGCATGCTGACATTAGCATTTAGCGCAATACACTGCTGTGCCTAAGTATAGCCTAACAAAGCTGCTAGCATGGTATAGACTCTTGGTCTTGTTACAGTGTATAGTAATTAGAAATAATTCATTTATATTCAATCAACTGTCAAGCATTGTAATGACTTATTGAAGGGGAATTCAGATTTAGTACAACTTGGGTCTTATTTTTTTTAGCTTTAGCCGTCATTTCTATGGGTTATAATAACATTGTATTAACTGCAGTGATTGTCGACATCTGGGAACATGGTGACATCGCTACAATGAAGTGTGGCAGAGCAAAAAACACGAGGCGGTTATAAGATCAGACAGATTGTAACCAAGATTCCAGGTCCTTCAAGAGGTGGTACAACATGTTTCTCTGGGACAACAAAAACAATGATAGTTGATGATGATTATCACCACAATTTTCACCATTTTGTCTTTTACTTTTTGTCTTTCCTTGAATGCCTGCTGTAAGATGTCATCAAGTTGTATCAGGGGAGCTTGATATCTCAGATTAAGTATTTTATCTTTCCTGTGGACAAAAGCTTTAATGTTTCTGTTTATCCTTAAGTAAATTCACTCAGCTGCTAAATGCAGAGCACACACAGTCATGAAGTGCATGAATTAGGCAAAGCGCAGAGAGAAACAAAGATGACAAAACGCTGTTGGAGCTGGGCAGAGAGAAAGACATCCTAAAGCTAATAGAATGATATGAGAGAGGGAGAGTCCTCTAGTGTGGCAGGGTGATTAAAAGCTCTCATTATTTCACTATCAATTAATCTGCTGAAGCTCTTCAAGCTCTGGGACTCATATCATCAGAAAATCTATTGTCCTTTTCTCCGTCCATATTCTGTAGTCCCCCCAAACTCAACCCCCTCCGCGCCTCTGCACGGTCTCAAGGTGCCCATCAAGCACGAGTTCAGAGCAGCAGCAGCTTCTAAAGAATCTGTAACTAACTCGTGGCATATTTTAAAGCTTGTTTCAATAAGCCAGGGGTTTGACTCGTGCAATGACTCTGCTGACAACACAGACAGCGCTGGGATACTGAGCTTTAAATCTCCAATCTGAGATAGCGCTCATGGAAGTCAAGTTGCCTCTTCCCTGATTTTCAATTACTCTACCACAGAGTATGTTTCTTTTTGAGATTGTGTTTTGGTAATCTAATCTCTTTGTTATGCTCCTGTCAAAGTCAGATGTTGTATTTGCCCAAACCTCCCTTTGTTTCCTCTCTAACACAGAGCGGAAACATTCCATGGTGAATTTATTGGCATAACTAATGGTATCATGGCAGAAAATATTGGCTGGTGATAATTGATAAATGCTGTGAGCGAAGGTGGAAAGAATCAGTTTTTAATTCCTCGGCGCGGGCTGTTAGTTTGCTGTAACACAGGCCCAGAGGGAGAGAGGCAGCTGATGAATGATTCCTATTATGAGCAAAGAGTAATTTATTCCCCCCTTTTTTTTTTGCAACCGATCAATATGTGAATTAATGGAAGAATGCATTTCAATTTAACAAATGCATGCTCCAAGATATGGACTTTTTTGTGTGTAATATTATGTGTTGTTTTGGTTGTGTTGTGCAGAACAACAGTTATGCAGAACACTTTCGTATCTTCGGGGGGCATAAACAGGCACTATTCAAATGTAACGAGTGATAAGAGGCAAAATAATCGCAGTCCAAAAGCCTATTTATTTTGCTTTTGTTATGTTTCATCCATTTTGCGCACTGAATGAAATGTAATATTGCATCCTGAGCAAAATCCCCATCCTGCAAAGGCAAATAGATTTTCTCTAACCAAGCTTTCAATGTTCAGTAAGGCTTTCTGGGGATGACTAAGATGTGACATCTTGCAACCACAGCACAACATCTCACATTATACAACACAACACAAATAATCTTCGTCTCTCTGTCTCCATCCCACTCACACTATCTCTCCTTAGCTTGTCATTTGTTAATTCTGCTTATTGCCTTTGTCTATTGTCTGTCTTTCTTTACATTGGTTCCTCCTTACCCTCCCTCTTTTGCTGAAACGGTTTAATATATCTGCCAACTTATACATTTTCTGTTAGCTTTTATGCGTAGGAGTGAGTACTGGAGAGGAAACCGAAAGGCTTAACGTCATGTTAATTTACATGAGCAGCAAAACAAACCTTCACCTTCAAATTATTGATGTGCATAATTCCAAAAAGATGTGCTAATTGTAAAAATGCTTTGTCTCACATCAGATGAAACACTAAAATCAGGGAATACTACATGAAGTATATAAAAAGGTATTTGGCAATAAAAATTACAGCAAAAACAGTTTCAGTACATTGGTATCAAAGATATGAGCACCTGAACTGCATTTTGACAAGACATTCTGTCCTAATGGTGTTTTGAATATCATGACTGATTTTAAAGGATAGTCAAGAAGCCCATAATGTTTCAACTGGTGATCATTTTTCAAATATCATCATTTTCCACCATTTTCAGGCAAAGCTCATCAATTAGTACTCCCCATCCCTTATCTTGGGATATAGTCCAGCTCCACTTCCGTCAAGATATCAGTAACTCCCTGTTCATAAGGATGAATGCAAACAGCCAAACTGTGTTCATTTTCAGCCTTGAACAGTGTCTTGCTTTGGGTGGTCAGGATCTAATTTGGCTTATAGGAGTCTTAAAGGTCAGGGGATATAAGTCATATTGTTAAAAGTTTGGAATAAATCCTAAAATTAGGTGACAACTGAAGTAGAGAAGCTAAAATTAGATTATGAAAATGATGCTCAGGTCTCTTAGATTTAGTTAAAAGCCTCCCTTCTAGGTGCTGTACCAGCCGCAGATGAGAGAAAAGTCTGACTGTGACGGAAGTCAAGGGAAACATGGATCATCACATGGATGACTTTTTCAGGTCAGCAGAGGATAACAAAGACATTATTTTAGAAATGGGTTTCAAGAAGAAGAAACGGAAAAAGTTTCTTGATAATCAAAACAGCTCGTATATTATTCCTGAGGGGCGAAAAATTAGTTTATAAAAACAGATTAAATGCCCCTCTACAATGCTAGGGGCTGATAATCTCAAAGGAAGCTGGTCAAGATTCAAACTAGACTTTTTTTGCCCAATTCACACAAACTGACATATTAGAGATGTACATTTTTTCAATAGTTGCTGTAGTGCATTTGAACATCACATATGATTTGCACAATTACATTGCATACAGCAGTGTAATGTGCTCTAACACATGAACCATGTAAAATGAAGACAATGCACTGCACACTATATGCAGGTGAGATTGTACACACATATAATCACTTTTGGCACAAACAAGCATCAGTCATCAGCGTCTCGCTATATTCCACTTGGCTAAGATGAAAAGTGTTTATGCTTGATTGCCTTCATCAACCACATTGAGGCAATGTGTAAATTCATTATTTTGTACATAAAAATACTGCTGATACTAACATAAGTGAGCTAAACTGTGAATTAAGAGAACTGATTGGCTGACCGGGTTTATTCCACATAGCCATACACAGCTGTACATCCCTGTCACCCCCGGCCGATGCTGGCCTTGATAATATCCATTTCTCAGCAGGTCTCCAACACATTGTCAGAAATGAGTAATGACACTTCTCAATATAGCATTTAGAGGGAAAATGGCAGAATGGACAAGGACGTGACTTTAGTGGCACAGTAACTCTGCACGCAGATGACAATGACAAAGACTCTCTTTCTCTCCCTCACACACGCAGGGACACACACACGCATACACACATTGTGTAGTACAGTATATATGCATGTAAACGCTGTAAACACCCTCTTTGTTACCTCGGACTGATCAGATATATTCAAATCTTCTTAAAAATACTTTTCTCTTGTCGAAACACTTTCAACTCAGTACAATGAAATGCCCTAATGATCATTTGAGAGACACAAATGTATTAAGAGTTGATGGTGCGGCAGTAATTTATGAACAGGACACATTAAATATTCATGGCTTCCTTCTCATACGGTGTCACCAATCTGTAAGAGCACTATTCATCACACATGCAGACTGAAAGAGAGAAGAGAGAAAGTATGAAGAAATGCTTTTGCTAAGTGAGAGAAAAGAGCAAGGGAGAGCTGCAAAGTGGCACGTAAAAAGGTGAGAGGGAAGAAAGTGGGGCTGCAAGTTGTCCTCCATAATACCCTGTGGTGAGTCATCCTCAACGAGCAGGACAAATGTCTGTATCCAGCTGCACACGTTTGTCAGTGCGTCTCGCCGTCCTGATCCACCTGTAGAACATTGATAGGTTTTAAAGCGCCATCACTCCCTCTCCATATCCACTGTATCTCAGCTCAGTGAAGACATGGATTTGACCTAAACCCCTGTCACCAGTCCCCACATCCAGCCACTAAAATTACCTCATGGTACCTGTTTGCCTCCCAGCTCTTCTTCCACTCCTTTACAAATATCACACAGCTGAGACATGTGCATGATGGGATTGACGTGCTCATCCCTGGGCCTCAGGCTCAGGCTGGATTTTTACAGGCAGCCCTTAAAAGTCCATCAACTTGCTTATGAACTGGTCACATACATATACACACCCCACTGACTGTGCTCTTTAGGCACAAAATAGGTCATGTAATCTCTCACATTTTTGCACAGTGTTCTGTTTAACCGCTTCGAGTCCAGTTATAGATTTCTGTCTTTGACATTTGGAAGGTCATCCCCCAGTGGGTTTAATAAGAGTGGCCATATCAGAGACTGTTCGGTGTGTCTTTGGTTTGTTCTGGTCGGGTTGTGTTTATGATTAGCCCACTGTTTCATTGTGTTCTCTCTGACCTTTGCAGGTGGGAGGGGTGGAGAGGCGAGGCAGCTAGTGGTGTGAGTGTTTGGCGTTGCCCTCTCTGTGTCAGTGTCAGCATTGTGCTGTAAACAAATGGCTCACTTTTTCCCTTTTACCTGCTCTCTTTCCGTCATTCTGACAGGGGTGAGAGTGGTGCCAGAGTCCCTGTCAGCCAAGAACAGCAGTGTGAACAGTAAACATGCAGACAGCCCCCTTCACACACGTACACACACACACACACACACACACACACACACACACACACACACACACACACACACACACACACACACACACAGCCACATCCGTGTGCAGTTCACATTGTCAATAAAGTGTTGTAAAGTAGGCTACAAAAGATGAAGGACAAAAGAGACTATTTGCATTGCAAATGAAACAACAAAAACCTCAGGCCGGTATTTTCCCTTTCATATTGAAACTGTGTTGTCATTTTAACCAGGGCTCAACTCCTGGGCTTGTTGCTGTGTTGTTTCTTTCACTGTCATTTTGCTCCACATTTAAGCAGTGACAGCCTTTGTATGGACAATGGACTGTGGTTGCATGGGGCAGATCAGATTAGTGTTAAGAAGGTTCATTGTTAAAGTGCAAGTGAAATTAGTCATCCCTGTTTGCTGTCAACAATAATGTCAGCCTTTGGAGCCTTTGGAGGGGCGTCTCGGTGTCTGTGTTTGATTGACAGCAGCTGGCAGGCTGGCCTGGCAGGGAAAAGAGAGTCAAAGTAAACAAACTCTCCATGGGCAGACAGTGTGTTGTTGGCAGTGGTAATGAACGGTAAGGACCACATTAGCTGCTGATTCTGGAAGTGTTTTTTCTATTCTGTATTCCCATTTCAGTTTGTTCTTTAAACGATATCCTTAACGTTACTTAACACAGAAACATGGGACACTCCCGGGTAATGTAACGGCCCTATTGACGAATCATGTTTTGTCCCATGAGCCTCGGCCGCCGTTGGCATGGAGAAGAGGCCAGTAAGAGGTTGGTAGTGAATTCAAAACGCTTTGTTGTTACCATAGACTGTATGTAAAGATGGATGGCATGACAGCTCCCCAAAAGTGAAGCCAAAACAGCTTGATGGCCCCCTGGTGGCTGTCTGCAGTATAGGTCATAAATCCCGCCCCCTCTATGTTAGCAGATGGGACATGGGCCAAACTGAAAAATCAAAGTACACATCAAACACATCAAATTTTTCCCAAAGATGGTTTCTGTCATTTAAGGTAGTTCTTATCACGCTGATGTTCGTTCAAGTGTTAATATTTCTGATAAATTTGGTTTTAATTAGTTATTTGATTCTATAAAAACAGGGTGTCACGTCATGACTGTGGCTCTATCGATCAATACTGCGCAGACTCTGGCTCCAAAGACGTCACCAGCTGAAGATGGCTGCTCCTGTATCTGGGATATTTTGTCTTCATTTTTGTACAGTAGGAGGAAGTGGAGACACGTCGTCCATTTTTATATAGTCTATGGTCTTTACACTTGAGAACAAAACACACCGCGGAATTCACCTGCAATTTAACGATAATTTAAAATTGAGTTGATTTAAGATGCAGATAACACTGTTATCTTTAGCTATGACTTGAATTGCCTGCAGTAGTCTCTATATTGTAAAAATAAAGACTTATCATTCGTTTTAACAGCATTACTTTTCTACTTATGCTTCTTTTTTGCAGTATGATTGCCATCTATGTAAGAAAAACTTTACCCAACAAAATGATGCTTAAACTATGGAAGCTAGCAGATAAAAGTCTCTGTAGCTGCAGAAAAAGGTACATCTCACAGACCTGTTCTGGTATTGTTCTTAGGTTGCCTTTTTTTGGAAGCAAGTGGCAGATTAGCTCTCTAGGCAGGACCCGATTTAGGATTATTTTGGGAGATCAGGGTTCATCACTGAACAGTGCTGCACTGCTTGTGAAGCTTGTATATCCAGGTAGCAGGTCTTGAAAAACAGCATCACGCCAACCTGAGAGCAATTTGTCTAATACAGCATATGCATGTTTTGTGTATATATTTGTATGGGTATGGCAGAGTGTGTGTGTGTGTGTGTGTGTGTGTGTGTGTGTGTGTGTGTATTTGTTGGCTCTCCTCTGCTTGGGTCCAGGTGTGCAGACAGTCAGCAGACTTTTCTCCCCTGTAGGTCATCACCTCTATGTTAGCAGCCAGGATCCCAGCTTCCTTTTCATAATGTCAGTGACAGATATGATTTTCATCACCATTCAAGCAGAGGGGCCCTAACTGTGTCAGTGATCTCAAAGTGGAGAAGAGAGGGGAAAATCTCTCAATATATTATACAGTAACAGCCACGTCTTTGTTTACAACAGCAGGAGGGTGGAAGATGAAATTAGATTATGCTATTGTGTTCTCAAGATCAAAAATAACATTTCAGATTGGCTCCTTGTGCATGAACACCACAATTGCTTCATCAAAACCTTGTCATCTCTCATTTCTTCATTTTTACCATCTGTTTTTGTCTTTGTTGCACTTGCTGTAATGCTTTGTTTTTTCTACTTCTCTCTCCTGTCCTTATTTAACATATAGGCTGAATAAAGAATTAAAGAATTTAGATTAAACACCCCTCTTCTCCTCTCCTCTCCTCTCCAAACGTGTAAAGCATATGGTGCTGCCTGCCAGAAGCAGGTGCTCAGCCTCTTTGCATTCCTTGATGTATAGTACATACCACTCTGCCATCAAAATTGGGAATGCCTCCAAGAGTAGCTTGATTAAAATATATTAAAGTATATTTTTCAAAATATACTTGACTGCTTGCTGTGTGTGTTTATGCATTGTCGATGGGGTTTAGGGTAATTGCTAAGAAAATGCTATCAAATAATTTTGGACAAGCTAGGGTTGGTGTAAGAATTATAAGGGGCGTCACCACACGGGGGACTGCTCTACAATGTGACTAGGCAAGGCATAAAATGTTAAGGATTGTTATTTCAAAGTTTAACAATATGGTTTCTGTTCTTTGTCTTTTAGGATATCCTGGGTGTTGGCCAGACGCTGCCATACAGATCTAAGAGATCCCTCCTGGTCCCTCCAGTGATTGTAACAGAGAACCAGAGAGCTCCCTTCCCCAGGATCATTGGCAAGGTAAGAAACACATGGTCCTATCATGAACACAGGTGTGCTTGATTTCCTAACAGCATCCAAGTTTTACACTGGCGCCATTTCATGACAAGAAAAAAAAAAAACTGTTTAGCATTGGATATGTGCATTATTTAAAGCCTCAAAAAATATTATTTTTATAGTCCATTTATTCATTTATTTATTTTAATTTTCACTGCCAAAAATTGAGAGGGGTATGGTGTGTTCCCTAATCTGGTACACAGCTCCATCGACAATTTATAGGGAAATATAAAGATGGTGACTGTAGCTATATACAGGAATATAAGAGAAGCAAAGTGGTCGCTCTGTGATTATGACTTTGCATCAAATCACAGACAAGCATCAAATGGGTCCCTAAAGTCATTGCCAACCATTGTTATGGAACCAAATGCTTTAGAAAGGTCTTTGCCGTCACTGAATCATTTTTATTTCATTGATCTTGTGTTTAAAAGTCTTTCAGTTCCCTGTACTCAGACTCCTGCCCATCTCTAATACACCCCACCACCGCAGAGTCATCAGAGAACTTCTGCAGGTGGCATGATTCAGAGTTATGTCTGAGGTGTACAGAGTTAACAGGAATGGAGACAGGACAGTCCCCTGTGGAGCTCCTGTGTTACTAACCACCACATCAGACAGTTTTACAGAAATACAACATATTTCAAAAATAAGAAGCAGTTCTTTCCTATTATATCCCATCATTATGTATTCTGACAAGCTTGTAATCGTCAACAGTAAACATGTTAGCTTTAACCTAAGCTTACCTGAGAGTTTATATTATGTCAGACTAATATAGAAAACACAGGAACATTTCCATCAGAGACTGAGTCTCTGTCAAACCACATTAACCTTGTGGTGGCGGAGTGTGTTTGATTGAGCTCAGCTGCATAGGAGAGAGTGGGGGAGTGGCTCAGAGAGTCAGCGCCAGCATCCCAAGTGACACAGGTGGGAAGAGTTTAATAGTCAAGGCTCTCTGTATTTAGTAGTGGCATGGACTGGAGAAGAGGGATGAGAGCCGGACACATAAAAGCGCCACCGAGCAGAGGAGAAGAACCCAAGTGGAATCGTGAATGAAGGAAAGAGACAGCTGGTTGTCCCGAAGCTGGGCAGTGAGAGAGGGAAGCCAGCGACGTGTGTAAATATCAGTGTGAATAGTGTAAATAAAGTGGTGTGTCTGGTCGAAGAAGTGTGTGGGTCCTTGTGTTCACCCGTCAGTGGAACCCCTGAGTGGCAAACATTGCTACAAACCTGTAGCCATTTATAACATATGTCACTCAGTCAAAAGATCTGTAGCAGACTTGCTCCTGCTTGAACAAAAGGTTCAGTGCCTGCAGCTGTTTAACATACTCTTTCTTCTGACTGCTGCTGTGGGACACAAGGACTAATCTACTGTATGGAAAAGATACGTTACTCTTTATCTCAATCTGACAGTGACTGTCTTGCTGTCCCAGATCAGAATGCATGTCATTCACAGCGCTCATGACCAGACTTATGGAAGCACAGTGATAACTTGCTGTTGCTGTTGACTGATGATGATGGCATTTTTTTTTTTTCAATGAATTACCTTTTCTTTCCAAAAGATATTCTGATGTGAATCTCACGCCTTCATAATACTGGAAATCCTAGCTGAATATTATTTTGAGATGGTGTTATTAGTGTGGATATAATTAGTAGCAATGCTCTAATGGTTTTGCTTGCTGAAAAGAGAAGCTTTATTGCTTTGCTTAATGACTTCGTAAGTTAAAAAAGGACAGTGCTCAATTTATGTCTTCAAAGAAGCACTTGATCATAGAGTGGAGACCTGTTGAGGTAACTACATATTGAAGTATTTAATTTGTTTCCGTGACATTTAAGCAATATATTACCTAGATGACTAAAACATTGTGCTTCCATTATTGGCCACTTAATACAAGGTCAAGAGGTGGGCTTTTTACTGGTCACTGTTGCTGTTTGTCTTGTCTTGTTTCCAACTTCTTCAGTGCATGTTGTTTGTATTCAGGCTGCAGCAATGAAGCAGTGTCACCTGCACAACTGATTTACTTTATATAATTTCATATTATGTAATGTCTTATTTTTTTGGCAATGAACTAGTGGGAAGAAATGAGACAAAATTGCAGGTATATGTAATACAGTAGATGGAGGATTTGATTAATACTTCACAATCAGCCTATGAAATTAAGTGATCCCATTTCAGATCCTGCTGCAATTTCTTTCCATCTGAATGGAGCTTTTACCAGCCTGAGTTCTGAAATTGGGAACAGGCAACACAAGCCAATCTTAAAACCTAGTGAAGTGATGTGTTTTCTCCTGTTTAAGCGATGATGAGTTTTTAAACTGTCACCTGTTATAAATCTAACTGAGCCCCGTGATAAAAAACACCTAATGACTGAAGGATAGATGGTGTCGCTTGCCTATAAATCTTACCATCGTCAAATACAACCGAAATAACTGTTGCCTGGTTGAATGAACTTTTTAGCTCTGTCTACTTCAGTCATTCAGTAGGTAGATGCCCTGTAGGATGACACCTGTTCAATCTGGGAGTCACCCAGAGCATATATACTGGAAACAGCAGACACAGACCATGGATTAGTTTTCATTTCATTGGAAGATTGGATTTAGCCAAGTATTGAGAGGAAACTACCACATAAGGTTGTCTCAGCCACATATATATACACTGATCAGCCATAACATTATGACCACTGACAGGTGAAATGAAGAACATTGATTATCTCATTATAATGGCACCTGTCAGTTGGGGGGGATATATTAGGCAGCAAGTAAACATTTTGTCCTCGAAGTTGATGTGTTGGAAGCAGGAAAAATGTCAGAGCATCTCCAAAACTGCAGCCCTTGTGGGGTGTTCCCAGTCTGCAGTGGTTAGTACCTACCAAAAGTGGTCCAAGGAAGGAAAACCGGTGAACCGGCGACAGGGTCATGGGCGGCAAAGGCTCAATGATGCGCGTAGGGAGCGAAGGCTGGCCCGTGTGGTCTGATCCAACAGAAGAGCTACTGTTGTTCAAATTGCTGAAAAAGTTAATGCTGGTTCTGACAGAAAGGTTTCAGAACACACAGTGCATCGCAGTTTGTTGCGTATGGGGCTGTGTAGCCGCAGACAGGTCAGGGTGCCCATGCTGACCCCTGTCCACCGCTGAAAGCGCCTACAATGGGCACGTGAGCATCAGAACTAGATCACGGAGCAATGGAAGAAGGTGGCCTGGTCTGATGAATAACGTTTTCTTTGACATCATGTGGATGGCCAGGTGCGTGTGCGTCGCTTACCTGGGGAAGACATGGCACCAGGCTGCACTATGGGAAGAAGGCAAGCCAGCGGAGGCAGTGTGATGCTTTGGGCAATGTTCTACTGGGAAACCTTGGGTCCTGCCATTCATGTGGATGTTACTTTGACACGTACCACCTACCTAAACATTGTTGCAGACCAAGTACACCCCTTCATGGAAACGGTATTCCCTAATGGCAGTGGCCTTTCATGGAAACGGTATTCCCTAATGGCAGTGGCCTCTTTCAGCAGGTTAATGCGCCCTGCCACACTGCAAAAATGGTTTAGGAATGGTTTGAGGAACACGACAACAAATTCAAGGTGTTGACTTGGCCTCCAAATTCCCCAGATCTCATTCCAATCGAGCATCTGTGGGATGTGCTGGACAAACAAGTCTGATCCATGGAGGCCCCACCTCGCAATTTACAGGACTTAAAGGATCTGTTGCTAACGTTTTGGTGCCAGATACCACAGCACACCTTTAGAGGTCTAGTGGAGTCCATGCCTCGACGGGTCAGGGCTGTTTTGGAGGCAAAAGGGGGACCTACACAATATTAGGCAGGTGGTAATAATGTTATGGCTGATCTGCGTATGTTTGACGACGATGATGATTGATAATAATGTGTCATCTAATGGGCTCTTTTTGCATTTCAGTTTGCCATTGCCTGCCAGTACAGAATTGCAACCAAGAGCAAGAAAACAGTTCTTGGTACTCCTGAAGTAATGCTGGGTCTTTTGCCTGGAGCTGGTGGAACTCAGAGACTCCCCAAAATGGTTAGTACTGGAATTATATTCCACTGTTTGAATTACTTGACTTTATTTAAGTACAAAAACCACACAGTATGCAAGACAGTGCAGATCATAGTATGTGAAAGTGTGCTAGAATAGTTATAACATAGTATTTTGCGTCAGGACAAGACCTGAAATGACAAGGCTGTAGTGCAAAATAATCTTGTTAATGCTCATAATTGGTTTAAGATGTTTACGTGCACCTCTAAGACCCTGCAAACCAGCAGATTATTTCCCCCTGCCCATCATGTCTAGTTTTCAACAATCCTGTCCTTAAAAGTGCAGGATTATGACTAATAACATCTGTTCATAACACTTTTTTATGCACAACACACTCTCAGTATTGATAGTAAATCAGTTCACATATATTACCTTCTAGGTTGGTCTACCAAGTGCCTTTGACATGATGCTGACAGGAAGAAATATCCGAGCAGATAAAGCCAAGAAGATGGGGCTTGTCGACCAACTTGTAGACCCCCTAGGTAAGCTATTTTAACTCGCATATAATTAAAACTACCCATTTGAAGGAGTTCAGTGTTTTTTTTAAGTATTACCACCTGTAGAAATTGTAATGTTTAATCAGTAATTCACTACTCAGTGCAACTCTGCATGGGTTTAGAGTATTTTACTGTGCATCAGTTGATCTTTAGGTTCAAATGAATCCTTGCATGATTTTTCTGCTATTTCTGTTTGTATTGTAGGACCTGGGCTGAAGAGTCCAGAGGAAAGAACAATAGACTACCTCGAGGAAGTTGCCATCGAATGTGCCAAAGGGATCGTCAGTAAGAAGATCCCTCTCCGCAAAGACAAAGGCATGATGCAGAGTAAGTTGTGCCGTTTATTGCACATTTGACTCTTTGCAGTAACTTGAGTTTGTTTCATCATGAATAAAAAAAATACTACATTAAAGAGTTAATGTTGTTTCTCCATAGAACTTCAAGACTACGTTATGAGCTTTGAGTTGGTACGGAATCAAATTTACAAAACTGTCCATGGAAAAGTTATGAAGCAGAGCAAGGGAGTTTATCCAGCACCCCTGAAAATAATTGAAGTAAGTAAAAACTCCTTCTAAGCAAGAACTCGACCACTATTTTTAAAAATCTGGATAGTACTGGGAGAGATTTAAGAAATAATCCTGACCTAAAATGCGTAGTAAAAGGAGTCCATCTAGTGTGCAACTGTGGAAAATAGTGTTAAAGCAACTATTCAATTTTCACTTTTGATAATCTATTAAAGTTTACTTCATTTGTCAATTGTCAAATGCCAAACATTCACTGGCCACAGCTTGTTAAATATGAACAGGTGGTTTGTGAAGTCCTGTAGTAGACTACCAGTCTCTTTTGTTAATCATGTTACAATATTTTTAGAAAGTTGGTCTTATATCTAACATGATTTGAAATCTATCTTTTATGTTTTTGGTTTTTTTTACCATTTCCTCTTCTCAGTGTGTGAAGACTGGAGTAGAACAAGGCCCCACTGCTGGATACCTAGCTGAGTCTCAGGTAAGGTTTGCTGGCCTACATCATTGGCAAATGTAATATTTACAGTAGTACATTGTGCAAGTGAACATCACCAATTTCCATGTTTGTCACAGAATTTTGGTCAGTTGGCAAAAACCTCAGAATCTTCAGCCCTGATTGGTCTCTACCATGGCCAAGTTGCGTGCAAGAAGAACCGCTTTGCAACTCCTCAAAGAGAAGTGAAGTAAGCGTATATCACTTTCACTTACAGAGCTGATATGGGACAATTAACACATGTTCAACCTGCATTTGACATTTCAGACCAGTTTGTTTGGTCATGACACTCTTGTTGACACATTTACACTGTTGGCAGACAGGAGACTATCCTGAGTCTTTGCTTTAGTTTAAAGGTGGGGTAGGCAGTATTTATTTATTTATTTTTGGCGTCATTGGGCAAAAATTCCATAATAACAGTCCAGCATATTGTAATTCAAGTGGTCTGAGAGAAAACCTCTCCGAGAATCCCCTCTTCTTGGCTCTGTTTTCAGGCTTCAGAAAATCTATCCCGTGACGGGAGACTTTGGCCAATCATAGGATATTTCAGAGAGACGGTGCGTTCGCATTGGCTGAGCTACAAATGCAGATGTGCATGTACGTCCCTTCAGACGGTGAAAGCCTGATTCAATGGCTGAACATCCTGCAACTTGTGAAGAATTTCCAATATCTCCTTTGCCTACAGCGGCGTATAGCACAAAACAACACGTTCCGGCTCCACACGGAGCTTCAGGTTCCTTATGTTCGATGCCATGGCGCTCGTATCAACGTGGCAAAGAGGCATGATGGCAAACAGTGAGGAATAACTTATGAGGGGGGACGGTGGCGTGTGTGTGTGTGGTGTACTAGCCTCTCATCCCGCTGCTGGACGGCAAAGTGCTGGAGGGGCATCTTCGCAGAGACAAGTTGCGGCAGGAGGGACTGCGGTCTCGGTGAGGCTCATGTCGTGGAGAGTGAGCACTACGAGGGATAAGGTTTCACAGGGTAACCGCCTCCTGTGGCTGCCGGTCAAAGTTGGGGGTTTGGTGGGAGGGGCTTAGCAGAGTGATACAAGGCAGTAGAGAGAGGCGGAAGGTTTTGCATAGGTTGCACAGATTTTGCCTACCCCAGCTTTAAAGGAAGTATATGAGTCTCTATAAGAGGATCAATCTTCCTATCGTCTATTGATTTTTTTTAGGTGGTAGATAAATTGTCTGTTTTTCTTGTTTACCAATAGGACTCTTGCTATCTTGGGAGCAGGTCTGATGGGAGCAGGTATCGCCCAGGTGACTGTGGACAAAGGTGTCCACACAATCCTGAAGGACACCACTCTGGCTGGACTGGCCAGGGGAGAACAGCAGGTTTACAAAGGGTGGGTTATCACATCAGGCATTTAAATATTAGTTATTTTGATCAAGGAGTTTTTTGGTTTTTTTAAATTTTTACAGCATGAAAAAAGTATTTTATTCAAATCCTGACTGCAAATTTGGTAGATACAGTTCCAGTGTAATGACAGAATAATTTTAAACTTCCAAACTATGTTGACAAATCATTTATTATTTATTTTCAACAAGGTTCAATGACAAGACCAAAAAGAGGAACATCACATCATTTGAGAGAGACTCCATACTGTCCAACCTGACCGGCCAGCTGGATTACAGTGGCTTTGAAAAGGCTGACATGGTTATTGAAGCTGTGTTTGAAGACATTAACATCAAGCATGCAGTCCTGAAGGAGGTGGAGGCCGTAAGTGTGACTGAAAAAGAGAATGTACTCACTTTGTTGTAAATAGCAGTCTGTTGTATTTACATTTGTAGCATTAAATCCAGGACAATATTGTTGTGACTATTAGTTTAGCTGTGACTTTGAGCTAAGATCTAACAAACGTTTGTCTGCAGGTGGTTTCCCCTCACTGCATATTTGCCAGCAACACGTCTGCTCTGCCCATCAAGGATATCGCTGCTGGCAGCAAGAGACCAGACAAGGTTTGTAATTGGGAGCTTCATAATTTAAATGTGCTTCTAGATTAAAGAAATCAATGTTGCTGAATATTTTCCCTGTGTCCTCAGGTGATTGGAATGCACTACTTCTCTCCAGTGGACAAGATGCAGCTCCTTGAGATTATAACCACTGGTCAGACGTCAAAGGACACCACAGCCTCTGCTGTGGCAGTCGGCCTGAAGCAGGGCAAAGTCATCATAGTTGTTGGGGTGAGGTTTAGCATCACATTTGTTTCTTCTTTCCTTGTGTTAGTTACTGACCAGTGAATACCTGGTGTAAAACCTTTAAAAATGACAACAAATGACCGACAGTAAAGTTGCAAAGTGGATGAAGGTGATTCAGCAAACATGTTAGTCACTTCAGTAGATTTAAGTAACTACCGCCATCTTGATGCATATTTATACCTATAACCTTATTGCATTTTAATAAAATACTGCACACATTTCTTTGCAGGATGGACCTGGATTCTATACGACAAGGTGTCTGGCTCCCATGTTGGCTGAAGCAGTACGAGTACTTCAGGTTAGTAGTATTACAACAGTAGAAAATGCAGCTGTGAACTCGGTGCTTATTATTGTCATAAATACTGTATTTGTTATGTACTGTAGTACATGTAGGATTTAGGACCTAAGATGGACAGGCTTGGCTCACTTGAACAAAGCATATTCATTATTTCAGGATAGCTGTTATAGATATTATTAATTCATCTATTTGCACTAACAGGAAGGAGTTGACCCCAAGAAGTTAGATGCACTCACCACAGGATTTGGGTTCCCTGTGGGTGCAGCCACACTGGCTGATGAAGTCGGTATTGACGTCGCCGCCCATGTGGCCGAGGACCTTGGCAAAGCTTTTGGCTCCCGCTTTGGTGGTGGAAATGTGGAGGTTCTGAAGACCATGGTGGACCTGGGATTCAAGGGTATGGGTAGTCACATTGAAGGATTGTGCCAAGTTTTAGTTGGCTAAAGTACTTGAGCTTCAATTTATGTTTAAATCTCTTGATCCTTGCTTTTTTTCTTTATTTTTTATTTTTTTAATTCTCAAGGGCGCAAATCAGGAAAAGGTTGCTACGTCTACCAGCCAGGACTCAAGTCCAAAGAGGTCAACCCAGATATTGGAGAAATCCTTGAGAAATACAAAATGACACCAAATCCTGCTGTGTGAGTTGACACTGAACAATTGCAGAAGTAGCAATGCAGTCATTGAAGTCACATTTCTTATATATATATATAATGTGTGTGTGTGTGTGTACTATTATCTACAAGTAAACACACAAACAAAACCTAGAGTTATCAAGAGCCTTGATATTGTATTACATTTTACTGATGTTAAATTTGAACATGTTTAACTATTGAAATACTCTGTTCGTACTTTCTACTTTCTGTGTATCTTTCTACAGTTCATCAGACTCTAATGTGCAGTACAGACTCATTTCTCGATTCGTCAACGAGGCCGTGCTGTGTTTGCAAGAGGGCATTTTGAACAACCCCTTGGAAGGAGACATCGGCGCTGTGTTTGGCCTGGGATTCCCCCCCTGCCTCGGAGGTCAGAGTTTAACTTTAGTCATGGTCATCTGAGCTGCTCAGAGGCTGCATCCTCTGTCAATGAAGAGAGCATAACCTGCCTAAAGGGTGTTTCATGTGAATTTGAAAGCCCATAGTGGCCTTAAGGACCAGCTTATCTGTTTAATAAGTGTTAGTAACTTAGCTGAGGGGTGTTTTCATAAGTGTCTCGGGAAAGCAGGATCTATTGTGAAAAGCCTCTCTTGAATGAGCCTAATAAAACTAAACCAGGATTAAACTGTTTCATAATGCCAACTTTGAGATGGTGAGATCAAACTAAGACTTTGAAACGCAGACCCAACACATAAAGGACTGATCACATCAATTTACAGTGAAGTAACCAGACATCTGAAGACATAACTGTGATGTTTGTGGCCACAGAGCAGCACATATTAAACATGTAACACAACCAAATAAAATATGGCGGTAAAAATGAACAAAACAACTGCAATTAACAAAGGCAAAAATAACATTTTTCACGAGTAGAGATGAACTCAACACTTTGAACTCCTGTGTTTGCTCAGTTTGTTGCAGTGCTCAGCTCATAATCATATCGTGGGTTCAAGTCCCATGTGAAAAATGTCCAATTTTTTCCAGTAAATTTGACTGGAAACAAACTCATGTGCACACCCCTCTCGTGTTTACAGAACAGCTCTTCATGAAAACAAGCCTAGAGCAATGTATCATGTGCTAACATTTCTAATATAATATCTTACTGCTTCCAGGGCCTTTCCGTTTCGTGGACAGCTTTGGTGCTGACAAGCTGGTGGAGAAGATGAGGCAATTCGAAGCGGTCTACGGGAACCAGTTCACACCATGCCAACTCCTACTGGATCATGCAAAGGATTCTAGCAAGAAGTTTCACAAGTGACCATGTGTGCCAGTAGCTTTTTATAGAACTCCTGCTTCCAGTCTGAACACGCTCAGTTTATGGTTTATTAGGTACACCAACAACAGTCCTGCAATAAAGTAAACCATATATATATATATATATATATATATATATAATCATTAGAGAGACAGAGGATATATATAGAGGTGTATTTAGCCCCTGATGTAAATGGGGTGAACACATACACCTCTATATAACACAATACAGTTCAACAGCACCACCAAATGACCATACATTTAAATCACCCCTCTAAAACAGTTTCAACAAAAACAGAACATTACACCCTTAATGATGGTAGGATCTATTGCAGGACTGTTATATTAATCTGCATTAGTTTTAGCTAGGTGTACCTAATAAACAGTGTATATTTTCAGCAAAAATGGATGGTTTTTTTTGTACTTTAACATTATTGATTTACTTGATGATGTATAGATTGAGAAGCAGATGGAGGCTAATTATTCACACATTGCAGATGTGAACATACTGTAGCGGCAGAAGAATTAAAATATTTTCCAATTGGCAAATTAATTCTTTATTATTGATGAATGTCTTACCAGTAAGGTTCAGCGAGTGTCTTTATTTTTTTGTACATTAAAAGACTTCCTGGTTTGAAGAATGATGTAAATGTGAAGACTCAATAAAAAAAAAAATGTTATTGAATCAAAAGCTGCTTTTTCTCTCAAGGTGCGTTCAAGTGCTAGTTGGAGGGTAATTTATCACCATTACAGAATTAGACCATAGCTGCGTACCACGAGAAGATTTGCTCGAATTCAATTGGTTACGCAGGTCACATGTCTGATTTCTATTGTCCGCAGAGCAGGGTGTGTACCGCGGGGAGTCTGTGTGGGTTGGGCCGGGGTGGCTGGGTGTTTTTCCTCAGCAGCATCCTTTTAATATCTTATGACATCGCTTCCTTTCTGGAAGATGCTCAGGGCGGAGGAGACGCTGCGTTCATCGGGATGATGAGTTCGGCTCACATGAGGTGTGTCTGTCTTGTCTGACTGCTTTTACCAAATGAAATATTAGCTGCTGCCTGCACCTGTACGCAGAAGGAAAACGGTGGACCCCGCCCCGAGAAAATGGCTTTTGTTTTTTGACGTGGTGAGGATAGTTATGCCTTTTTATCTTTGACCAAAATGTCTAAAACCAAACATTGCGAGGCGGTCAGGGTGGTGGTACGCTGCCGGCCATTCAGCAGGAGAGAGGAGACAACTGAGTGTGAAAACATTTTGGAGATTGATGACAAACTGGGGCAGATCACCATCAAGAACCCGAAGGCACCACCTGATGAGCCAATGAAAGTATTCACGTTTGACTCTGTGTATGGCTGGGATTCAAAACAAAGCCACATTTATGACGATGCAGTGAGACCTCTCGTGGAGTCCGTGCTCCAGGGCTTCAACGTGACTATATTTGCCTATGGACAAACTGGGACAGGTAAAACGCACACCATGCAAGGGGTTTCAAACGACCCAGAGATGAGAGGGGTTATACCAAATTCATTTCAGCATATCTTTACACAAATATCCAGAACTCAGAATCAGAAGTACCTGGTGAGGTCATCATACCTTGAGATCTACCAGGAGGAAATCAGAGACCTGATGTGCAAAGACAACAACAAGAAACTGGAGCTGAAAGAAAGTCCTGACTTTGGTGTTTATGTGAAAGACCTGTCTTCAGTGGTCACAAAGAATGCCTCTGAGATTGAACATGTGATGAACATAGGCAACCAGTCCAGGTCTGTGGGCTTCACTAACATGAATGAACGCAGCTCTCGGTCTCATGCGATTTTTGTCGTGACCGTGGAGTGCAGCGAAGTAGGGCCAGATGGTGAGGACCACATACGCGTTGGGAAGCTGAACATGGTTGACCTGGCTGGCAGCGAGCGCCAGAGCAAGACAGGTGCTAAGGGGAAGCGCCTGAAGGAAGCAGCCAAAATCAACCTTTCCCTCTCAGCACTGGGGAATGTCATTTCGGCTCTGGTGGATGGGAAGAGCACCCACATCCCATACAGAGACTCCAAACTGACGCGCTTGCTCCAGGACTCACTGGGTGGAAATGCAAAGACAGTCATGATAGCAACAGTGGGGCCATCGCACAAGAACTTTGATGAATCCCTGGCCACGCTGAGGTACGCCAGCAGGGCCAAAAACATAAAGAACAAACCTCGGATTAACGAAGATCCCAAAGATGCCCTGCTGAGGGAGTTCCAGGAGGAGATCGCACGCCTGAAAGCCCAACTAGAGGAGCGAGGGATGCTCGCAAAGGAGAGGAGGAGGAGGCGGAACAGCAAAAGACTGAGTAAAAATCTGGCTGGTCTGGAAGAGGAGATGCTCAGGGAGAGGGATGCGGATGTGTGGAAGGCTCTTGAGGAGGAACAAGAGGTGAAACATCACATGAAAGAGGGGAGTGTCACCCCCAAGGTCCTGACCTGCCAGGGAAGCGGCGAGAAGTTAAAGCACCTGAAAGACAACAGAAAAAGCGTAGAGGACATGCAGTGGGACCAAGATGCTTTGGAGAAGATCATTGAGAAATATAAGGTACTTGTGAAGATCATGTGCCTTATTATAATACAGTGCAGTGTCTGATAAATGAGACGCTGGTGGAACAAAAGAAATTTACATAAATAATTGTATGTCTTTGTTCACAGGCTATGGAGAGCAAACTGTTAGTTGGAGGGAAGACGATAATTGATCACACCAATGAACAGCAAAAAATGCTGGAGCTGAAGAGGCAAGAAATTGCAGAACAGGTATGCAGAAAAAACAATAATTAAAGTAATTTTTATGAAACATACTTTTGTGTTACTTTTCCATTCATAATAAAAGTATAATTCTGGGTTGTCTGACCTTATACAGGAAGATGATTTGAAAACAGACCTTTATTTTTAAGGTTTGTATTCATCTTTAATGGAGCCGTGTGTTCTGTCTGTCTGATTTGCAGATAAGACGAGAGAGAGAGATCCAGCAGCAGATGATGTTGCAGGATGAGGAGACCTTAGAAATGATAGAGACCTTCTCCTCCCTGCAGCAGGAGGTGGAACTCAAGACAAAGAAGCTGAAGAGGGTGAGATGATGTGTCCCAATGCCGTTATCAAGAAAGCAACTTTAATCATTCGTTCTTATTTGCAGTTGAGAATGTTTTTGTCAAGAGAGACGTCAACTAGGAGAGGTAACACTGGTAGAGCTCAGGTTTCTCTGGACAGAGCTCTTACTTCCTGGTGTTTAAAAATAATTCAATTTCTCATTTCTGGTTGGCGGAGAAGATTTTGTCTCTTTCGCAAAAACCTAATTTATATAATGAATAGAATTTCTGTTATATGTTTGCATTCTGATTTAGGCCCTTAGTTTGTATTTTGTATAAACATCTTATCTAGTACAGCTTTAATGACGCCAGTAGCTAATAATTTCCTGTTCTGTACAGATGTATGCCAAACTCCAGTTGGTGAAGGCAGAGATGAGAGATGTCATTGATGAACATGTCACAACCAGACAGGAGCTTGAACAGACACAGACTGAACTCACCAGAGAACTCAAGTACAAGTGAGTAGCCATGTTAGTGAATGTGCACATAAACTGTATGCAAGGTCATTCCCATGCATATAAAGTTAGAGAAAGCATAAAAAAAAAACATTTTTGTTCTGTTTATTAACAAAGTTCAATATTTTATCATTGCAAGGTTGCTACAACGCTGTGGGCAAAAGGGTACAGATTTCCATCATTTATACCTGGATGCTATCAGACATATTGCAACATATTGTTGTAAAATGTTTTCTACAAATAATTTCTGTTATGTATTGAGCATTATCTAATATATCAAATGCAGTAAAGGCTGTGTTGTACTGTATTTGCATAAATGTAGCTTATAATACATCTGACATTGGAGATTCTCATTAAGATGACAGTAAAAAAAATGTTTGCTAGTGTGAAATATGGCAATATTCTGAAAATCCAAAACTTCAAGGATACTATGCACAGTTTGCTATGAACTGTTTAAATAATGATACTCTATTTTAATAGTTTATGTTATGATTAAAAAGGAGCAAACAACACACTTTTCAGATTATACCTGCTGCGTATGTAACTATTGTTATGATCAAGAGACAAATCTGTGGCATTTGAGAGCATTTTGTTCTTAATTAGATGTTTTTCCCGTTCAGTCAGGATATCGGGGCAGGATCAATCAGAATGTAAACTGTTACCTAGCAGGGAAAGAAAGGCTTTTTGCTGCTTGGTAAGCAGTTTGTTTAATGGACAGAGGGATGACACTGTCAAAAAAAATAATGCTGGTTCTGTGTTATTGCATGACTTTTATTTATGTATACTGGTACATTATGAAAGCAGTAATAACACAACATTTTCCAGGTATAAAAAGTTGAATTTATATCGAATTTATATGTAAATGGAGGGAAATATTATTTTATTACATTTATTCTGGAATAGTAGTGTATTGTGCTCTGGAAAGTCAACTATTTGATTTGATTTTGTTGTTTTAATGGGATGCTTCCTGTGACTGCAGCTGATGCATTCTTGTGTTCCATATTTCAGATATCTCTTGATTGAGAATTTTATACCTCCAGAGGAAAAGAACAAGATCATGAACAGGCTGCACTTTGACAGGGAGGAGGATCAGTGGAGACTCCAACCGGTCCTTCCATCAGAGAGGTCAGTGAATTAAGTTTGCATTGCTGACATACAGTAAGTGACTGTTAAGTGGTACAGTAGAGAAAGAAAAATCTTTAAAAAACAAATTGTAAATCAGCACGGAATCATAAATCTACCCTACTGGGTGAAATACATTACTGAAGCAGCAGAGATATCGGTTACCTGAATAGACCACAATGCAATGCAGCTGTAAGGTATTACATTTTTAAGTAACTGTTGCGTCTTTAAAACTGGCAAAACTTTAGCTCTACTATTGCTATTTTGGTTCTTTTGACCTCCATATATTACACCTGATAATGCACCTGCACATTCCTCCTCTAAGGGCTGTCAGTCAACATTCTGGGAAACGTAGGAAATCAGTAACAGAAGTATGAATAGATTAGACAGGCTAGGACTACAGCATTTCAAACACAGATTACCTCCTTCAATAAAAGTCACAGATTGATGATACAGAGTTTACTTTTGTATAATTGTGATTATAGCATCTTTCAAATTATTCTCATGGCCAAATTATTCTCCAGTGTTTATTTTGGTACAACCACTAGAAGTCGCCAAAGTCATATTTTTTTTTAAATAATACACAGAAGGGCTGTAAAGCAATCTAACCTTACATGCAATAGATAATTTATGCATTCTGCCTTTCCAAAAAACAGATATCTTTATATAAAGGAGAACCAGACACCCTTGGTATTTGTCTGCACTGGCACAGTTGGAAAGCTGAATGAAAGCACAGGGGAGATAACAGGGGAGATTTTTCTGGTGGGAGATGATCAGTTATGGGGCACTTTAGGTTCCAGAAGCTCGCGTCTTAACCGCTAAACCGAGTCTAAGTGTATTAAACTGAATCCAAATCCTTCTTTTCCCATGTCTTTATCCCAGTGCACCCACTCATGTCAAGAGAAGGCCCCTCTCAGCTGTGGGATACAAGAGGCCAATCAGCCAATATGCACAGATGGCTGTTGCCACGGCAACTGGGGCCCCATGTAGATACCAGGTCAGTGCTCGGACATTCACGGGGAGAGTTGGAAGAAGTTCAGCAGAGAAAGAGATGTGAAATAGTGGTTTTACAACGCACCCTAATTTCCATGTTCACAGCCTCCTTCTTTGCTGGAGGATGGTTGTAGCCATGGAAACCATTCACAGCTTTAACAGTTGCATCTTACGCTATAGTGAACCATCAGCGTAATGTCACAAAGCAAATACTGTACATTATTAAATAAAAGCCAGCACTCAATGATGGCTGGATTTCAAATAACATCAAGAGATGCGGTCTTTTGGAATAAATAAAGGTCGAGGGAAACACCTGAAATTACCTGTATTATCTGTATCTATAATAATAATAATAACTTTATTTATATAGCACCTTTAAAAACAGTTTACAAAGTGCTTTGACAGACAAAGCAAAAGCAGGATACGCAGAAAGCAATATAACAACAGAAAGCCAAACAGTAAAGCAAAATAAAAATAATTAAAAACAGTAAAAGCAATAAAAAGACGATGAAAAGACGACATCACATAAAAGCAAATCTATAAAAATGGGTTTTAAGAAGTGATTTAAAAGAAGTTACTGATTCTGCAAGTCTTATCTCCTCAGGCAGGTCGTTCCAAAGCCGAGGGACCCTGATGGCAAAAGCACGGTCACCTTTAGAAGGGCCCCACCTGAGGATCTAAGGCTGCGAACTAGCTCATATGGGGTCATCATTTCTGCTATATAGCTTGGGGCCAGAGCCAGGCTTGCCTTACAAATGATCAGTAAAATCTTAAAACCAATTCTAAATCGAACGGGGAGCCAATGGAGAGAAGCCAGGATTGGGGTGATGTGATGTTGTCTGTTAAAACCAGTGTGAAGCCTAGCTTCTGCATTCTGTTCACATGTTGGTTCACATACAGTAATAATATAGTAATTTAGCATAATCTGCATTTTAACAGAATTATTTTTTTTAAATAAAACTGAATTGAATGTTTCAATGTATCCATGCTATAGTCCACCCTCTGTTGCTCTGGATTTAAATGAATTCAGATCAAGTTCACTTTGCAGTGCTTTGTTATTGTTAGATATTGCTAATTAAACATTTCCTGCAGATGTTTCACAATAGAAGCTTTCAATGAAAGTGACTGGATTATGCACCTGAATCAATGGAAGGGTTTTAATGTGAAACAGGTGAAGGAAGCAAACAAAAACAACAAAACAAACGATCAGTTTATTAAACAGGGATGGTTCTTACTAAAAAAAAAAGTATTTACATGTGTAATTATGCGATTATAACTACAACTTTACATGTATTTATTCTTACAGGCTGAGAATATAATGCTGTTGGAGTTAGACATGTCTCCACCGACCATGTTCACCTTGAACCTTAATGGCACTCACCTGGAGAGAGCCTTTTCTCCCAGGCTGATGCGGGACCTCCTGGTAAATGTTCCCATGAGAGAGAGGCCCACTGCATCGTCACGGGTCAGGAAATCCCAATCCTGGTGAGAGAACAGCTGAGGAAGGCAGACGTCTCACATGCTTACAGATGCTGAAAGTTTCTCTCTTTTTTTAGGAAATTGTGTAACACTTTGTTGGGTCAATCCTTGTCTCTGAAATACAATTATAAGCATGTGTTGGTGGTGTCATTTAACTGTGGGTTGGCTTGCAATTGTATCACAATGCAGAAAGTAAGTTTTAAAGCACTACACAAGTAGCGCACAAGTGTTTTTGCTTCATGCTTCTTCCCCCTTTTAACCACAAACCACATCTACTTTCCATCTCCGTTGACCAATTTCCCCAAAATAGCAAAGTTTTTTGTACATTTTGTACAGCAAATTCACTGGTATACACTTTAAAATGCCACAAGTCTCAACACTTGATGAAATACTTACATATATTGCTATTGAAACACATGATTGCATCTTAAATAATAAGTCAATCTGGGTTGTTTTTTTTATGGTCTACAGGTATCAAGCACCGCAAGCAGCATCCATCAGATCGTCCTCATCATCCACCACTCTGACATCTGAGTCTCAGAGCTTCTCTCCTTCAGAGAGACAAAGACCATCCTCTGCTGCCTATCTTCCACTGGAAGGTCCACTTCAGACAAGCCCCTGATATGTGTCAACACAACTGCACATAGGGCTGGCCTTAGGTCAAGGTGGCACAAAGGAGACATGGGGGAAATGTTATGCCTTTTTTTTTTGGGAAAAAAAATCACATTAGTAAGCATGTATTCAACATAACCGGAAAGACAAACGTAATTTTTGCCTACTGTTGCCTAGTTTCTTGTGGCTTACGCCAGTCTCAATCAATAGCACCGCCAAAACTTAATATTCTAAAACCAGGTTTGACATACAGTAACTTGTTTGGAGGATCTTTACAGTTCTTATTTTGGATTTAATTACATTTTAATTTACTTTAAAGCAACACTTTAATCGCCTATTTTCTAAAAGATAAAAGCCTGTAAAATGTATCTGGTCTTTGCCAAAGGGTGATGGGGGAACTGAGGGCCCCAACTGCTGGGGGCCACCCTGGTTATATGCTTGATGAATTGTTCAATTTCTAGCTAATGTAATTGTGAGCCAAAAATGTGAAGAAAGCTTGCAACACTCTCTTGATTAGCTGCCTTATTTTTTCATAGTTGTGAAATCGTGCAAAATCAATTTGCTTACACATGAAAATTAAACATAGCTACTGAAATGATCTTGAACCGCCTACTGTGTTTTCCCAAGAGCTGCGGTTATGCTGCGGTCTTACTGTGATGCTGGTCGTAATTGCAGTTGACAGCTATTTAAATATATGTGGTAAACTTGAAGACTTTGAAATGACAGCTATATACAGTAAGATGACGTTTCCTTCGGAGTCACATGACTCCTTACAGTAAGTCCAACATGGCAGACGGAGTGGGTCTTACGCGGTAACTAAAGCAACATTTCAACTGAAACAGACAAATTCAACACTACTGTGCAAGAAGACATCAACTATGAGGGAGAGACAGAAGAAAAAGAAGGGGAGGACGTGGGCGGAAGCCGCTAAAACGGTATTCTAGGTGTTTTTAATCTGCCGTTTGTTGTGGTTGTTTTCCTTGAACGCTCCCACTTGTACAACTGTGTTTATGAGTTCATGACCCGCTAGTGAAGACGAAATGTTGCGTACACCGCGCAAGGCCTGTGTTGACGGTTAGACATTTGGAAGACTGCTGTCACTAGCTGTCTAGCTTTGCTTATCTGTCAGCGTTGAGCATAACTGCAGCGAAATGAATGTCAGCTGTGTGCACCCAAGCATCTTTCCACAACCCTGCTGTGTGTTGTGTCTAGACAGTACAGGTGACATGTCTGTCACGATTTGAAGTCGAATAAAGTAGCCATGAAGTAATCACGCCAGTGTTGCGCGCTAGCCAGGTTAGCATGCTAGCTCCTGCTAACGCAACTCAGTTCGTCAACAAGTTTGTCTAATATCAGTTGCAAATAAAACACTGTTAAATGTGCATTGTCCGTATTAAACTAATTTCCCCTACGTTACCTTAACGCAATAACAGATCACTAAGTTAATCTATTGCATGCCAACGTTTGGCGAGATAGCAGAGTACAGTAATGAATGTTGCTAGCATTGTAGCTAGCTGTCTGACGGAGCATGCTAATGACTACAAAATATCAAAACTCCCAGCAACTATTTCATAATTAAAGCGCAACGTTATTGCTTGTGTGGACATTCACTGTCCAGTGATGCATTAGCTCAACTGAGTTATTTGCAGTAAGTAGTTTGCTCATGTAACGTAGCTAACTTCAAATATATTAAATTGTAATAACGTTAGTTTCTAAACACCCATAAAGTCCTTTTTACTGAGACGCATCATACTATAGCAATGTGTGGATAAACGAACAGTCGTCACAAAAGTTTAGAAGGTGGGAGCAAAATAAAAGCAACATTGTGTGCTCAACTCCAGATGTTTTTATTTATTTATGATGAAGTGAAAGTGTCTGTAATGTTGCTGTAACGTTACTGTGAGAGGTTTTACTGTTGGCTAATGTTAACGTTTTATTAAAGTGTTTGCGATCTAGCTGCATTCCCTGTTCCCTTGAATAACATATGGCAGTGTTTCCTAGGATGACAGCCATATGTGAAAATTATAACATAGTAGTTAACCACGTGTTATTTATTATCAGCATGATTGCAGATATGCATTTGGTCCAGATAGTCGACCATTACATCATAGCAGAAGATCTAAATCTATTGAATGCAAAACGCCACAGTGTTTGTGAAAGGTTTGTGGTCCTGCTTATTCTGAGCATCATATCCTGTACTTACACAATCAAGGGATTTGAGGCTTTGTGGACACCCGTTAGAAAGAAGTGAAAATTTGCCTTGAGACCACATCACGTTTTATGACAATCACTCTCACTTGAATAACTCAACTGTACATTGGTATCATGATTTTTTTCCATAATGATGTTTTACTATTGTAGGTTTTGGAGAAATACCCCAACACGCCGATGAGCCATAAAGAGATCTTGCAGGTGATCCAAAGAGAGAGGCTTAAGGAAATAAGGTAAATATCTTCCTGGCATCGTAGCTTTACTACAGCAAAAACCCTTCAGATACGAGACATTTCCATGACAGAGAGCACTACAGTTTTCTCCCTCTGTTTTGATTGCTCATATCATGTACTTTCCTTTTTCTTGTTCACGTAGTAACGATTCTTTTACTCAATTAATAATTCTTTCATTTCTTTTTGTTTCATTGTCACTGTTCACATCCAGAAGGTAAGACAAAGCTAGCCCCCCACCCCTTAACAAACTCACTGCAATGCCACTTTGTTTGGTGTTACCTTTTGCATGTTATTAACAATAACATGTCCTAGGTTCAGTTGCATAAAGAAACAGTGTTAGACTCACACTCATATTTTATCTAGACTTGCTATAGCCATTAGAGCCACCTGTTGCATAAAAACATAATTCCATTTTCCAGTATGGTAAATTACTCGACGTTCTAACAAAATAAAGTATGGACGCTGATGGCAACGTTTTTACTCTATAGATTCGAAAGTTCAACACAGCTACATGACATTATCCAAAGAATTTAGCAGGGGTGTACATTTAATTAGATAAATTCTCTGGCATATTTTAGCCAGCAATATTTGTAAGCCTAACTAGTGCAATTTCCTAAATGAATAACAGACATTTTGCTTGATGTACTTTCAGTAATATATTGTATGTTACACTGTAAAATACTCAAATGTATGTTGGCAAAAATACATTTTTGCTTCACTGTGTACCTCTGGATACAGCTCTTGCATGACTGCTGAGGCATTATTGTGCACTCTTAATTAACTCAAGTTAGTTTTGAAACTGTTTGACTTAACTGGAACAGATTTTTATGCAACAGACATAGTTATGTCAGACCAGTTTAATCTGAGAATATCAATTCCTTACGATGATTAGATTAGTCTTGGACCAGTTTTATGCAACTGATTCTGTATAAAACATTAAGTAAATTGCCTCACAACTATACTGATGTGAATCCGTCCTGAACTCCTCTTGATGCATGATGACAATTTCTCCCCAGATATCAGACCAGCCTTTACCCTTCCTACGTCTTTCTCTCAGCTGTGTGATTTATTGGGGCACAGATATGTAATTTGTGTTTTTCTCTCATGATCCAGTGGAACCTCGCCGCTGGCATGTCTGAATGCAATGCTGCACACAAACTCTCGTGGTGAGGAGGGGATCTTCTACAAAGTTCCTGGCAGAATGGGGGTCTACACATTAAAGGTTAGTTAGAAACAAAGCAGCTTTGACCACTGTGCCCTGTAAGTTATCGTGAATGGGCCACTATTAAGTAGAAGATCATTCAGAATCATTCATTTTGGTAATTGCAACCTTTTATTGATCTACTTTAGGGACAGGAAAACGTAAATCTTGGTTAGCATCATGACATGATAACCAAAGATAAATATGTTTACACTCAAAAAAAGTATGAATACTTTGGTTGAAGTGTGATGTGAGTTTGTACCCCACAAGATGTGTTTGAATGTCTGCTTGGCTCTTTGTTTTCTGTATCTATAACATAAAGGTAATATGCTCTATGTTTTTTTTTATGTAGAAGGACATCTCAGATGTGGCGAAGGAGCTGTCTGAGGAGGAATCTGAGGAGAGCAGTGACAATCTTTCTGACTCCCAAAGCACAGAAAACAGCAGCAGTGCCATCACGCAAGAGGGCAGGAGAGGAAGGTGGATGCGAAGAGGTACTGTGCATCATTATTAACACTTTGTACATCACTGCATCCCTTAAGTCACTTCTTTAAGTAGGGTTTACACATCATCTCCAAAAGCTTTTTTGGGTCATTCAGGAATCACCAATCAACATTCATTTAATACAGATGTTGATATAAAATATAGCACATTATTTAAGTAAAACATTTGCAAGAAATTAAAAAAAGTCACCATTACTTCATAGCTAGAAGTTCCTGATGGTAGACCGATTTTGCAAGCTAACTAATATGAAATATCCCTAAAATACAACATAATCTGGTGTTTCATCTACACAATCACTCGTGTAAACCAAAATTCTTTTAATATTTGTGAATGAAACAATCCCATTTTTTATAGTTTATAATTTAGGTTTGATGATAAAGCTTCAAGAGCCTGGAAATCTTTGATTTAGGTACCTTGAAAGTGCTTGAATTTTACTCTTAAAAAAAATCTGTACGAACCCTGTTTATAGTATTAAAGAGTTTCTTTGTTGTTGCATAATTGTCACTGCTGTTCAACGATCATTCATATAGAATCAATAGAAGAGAAAGATACCGCGTTCTCCATCGACAGCAGCCTCAATAGCAGCAGCTGAATTTCGCTGGTTGGTTACTTAGCTTTGTTATGACTATGAGAGTTAACGCCCCTTTTCAGCCATCGTCAAAAGTCATTGCGGAAACACAGGAAACCAGCTGAAGCAGCAGTAGACGAGGCAAGTTGATAGAAAGTGGCTTCACCACAAACATAAATTACACCATCTCATCACAAAATAATTTCTGGAATACACTGAGTTTCAACCATGATGATAGCAAAAGGTGGGTTTTATCTTTAAACAAACTTGCTATGTCCATATTGTTTTCCGTTAATTGTCGACAGAGAAGCTGCAGGCTGTACATGACGGTCACATCACAGCAGTTTTTGCTCTTTTGTGCGTGTGTGTCAAATCATTGGCTTTATTGTGAATTGCACACCTGATTGTGCCTGATTGTAAAGCGACTTTGCAGAATGAGCTTTTTCTTCAAGTACCAATTATTTTGTTTTCCTCAGGCTGTGCTCTCACTGACTCTCATTATTTCTCTCTGCCACTTGAATATCTTAAGTGACTGTTAAAACAGGAAACTGTATTTTCTCAGCATGACCCGTGACCACTTCCTCATTATGCACAAGTTAGAAAACTGCCAAGCGAATAACCTTGCTTTACACCTGAGTGGGAGGACTCCGATATTGTATTATTTTTAAAGTAATCAATGCAAAGATCTGCAAAGTCAAATGCAAATTAAGTGGCATCGAGAAAGAAACAAGTGGAACTGCTACGGTATGTAGAAAAGGGGTTTTATCAGACAGCAGAGAGGTTGTGAACAATCTTCCTATTGAGATGTCCAGCCCTTTTTTAGTAATATGATATTTTAGCAAGGGAATGCAATCTGCTTCTTTGTGCACAGTCTTGGTTTCAGTTTCATCAAAACAAAAGCATGATGTGATAAAGCCTATACACCACCCTCAGGAAGTGTGACATCTGTTTTGTGCTGTTGTGTTTCATAGTTCCCTCCAAGCTGCAGTCACAGCCGTCTTCTCCGCAGCCCCGATGCTCGTCGCCTTCTGTCCCCTCTAGTAAACTCATCTCTCCCTCGCAGAAACACAGCAAGAAAGCTTTGAAACAGGTACGGATGGGTTCTGTATTCTCTATTTTTGAATTGTTTATTACATTAATAACAGCTACTTGGTGGAGTAAATACTATATTCACTCTTCAACATCTCAAATGTTACATGAGTTCCTGCCACACCCTCATACTCGCATTCACCCATATAAATCCCTGCCTCAGTCTGAAACACACATATGCATTCTTGTACTGATCTGAATCTGCGTCAACTCTCCCTCAACAACTGAGGTTTTTATTCTATGTGTCATATTTAGATTTTTAATGTCAAAATTCTTAGTCATACTTTTTTGCAGATTTCCCCGCATTTATCAAAACTTTTTCGCTGACATGTTTTCCGTAAACAAGTACATAAGCCATGTTGGTGTTTCAGCAGGCGTCACATATCCTTCCATTCCCTGTCTGTTTAACATCTTGTGCTGATTATTTAGGAACAATGAGGCTACAGGGGAAAATGCCTATAGCTGGTTTTACAGTATTAATGTTCTCATAATCCACCCGTTCAGCTTTTTCCTATTGGCTGCTTTGTGCCTTTTGTGTTCCATTTAATTAGATTTCACTTGATTGCACAGATTGTAATTCACTCCATCTGTGCTTGTGTGGAGTTTTCAGCTCTGTAAGACCAATTTGTATTCATTTATTGGGCGTAGGCAACACTAGAAGATGGCGATTTGACTAAAATATTAGTGTTGGAGAGACCTATTCTGTATTTTCCCTTTTGTTTCAATCAGCTCAAAGAAAGAACTGCATTCAGTGGACTGTCCTGGATTGCTTCTTTAATCTGTTGACATTGTGTTTGTGAGGTGATCAGACTTCTTGACAGATTTACAACACAGAGATGATTTATGCTTGTGTTATGCAACCTATGTTTCATAGTGGTGCTGTTATTTAGCTGTTATTTAACCAGGCAAGTGGCCCTGGGGGAGTAGTAGCAGGGAAACACAGGGTTACACACATTCACACTCTCTCTTTTTCTCATACTGCTGGCTATTTGTTCCTATTTTGCTCGTTTTCAGGCCCTGAAGCAGCAGCAACAGAGAAACCAGCGCAGACAGGGGGGAATGCCAGCCACCTCCAGTCCCAGACTGCTTCTGAAAACCATCAAAGATATGGCTGACAACATTACTACAACGACTGGTAGGTGGCACCTATTATATAGTCAAATAAAATATAAAATCAAATAAATAGTAGAGCTCACAGAACAGGTGTGATATCCAGTCAGTTTGGATATTTAACTAATGTTCATAGCATGATATTACACACAATTTTGAAGATAGATGACTGATATTGATTCAGTTCTTAGGTATTGTCCTGTTATTGTAGGTTTTCATAACTAGACAACACAAGGCATTGTATTATCATCATCCAAACATGAGTCATATAATTGGCAGCATCAGTGTGGAAACAGTTAGATATGTGGTCTGCAATTTCTGAGAGCTTTTCCTTTTTGTCCTTTCCCTCTATCCAAACAGACTTATGCCACCCAGTCGTCCCTAGTAAGGTTTCCCAGAGGTCTAGCCGCCTTAGTGCAGGTAAGTCAGACACCTACTTTAATTTAATCCAGTGGTTTGGGCATCTTAAAAGAAAGGGCTGGTGATGTTTTATATTTTCCATACTGTCAACAAATTCCATGCAAAAACCAAAACCAATGAATTGGTCCTACTATCAAGCATTGCTTGTGTTGGCAAAGCCTAGTATAGCATTTTCCTCTTTGCCACAGACCTCCATTGTTGTCCAGAAACTATTACACACCACACCATTGCGCTGGATGACATTTTCTTTCATTACAGTGAACACAGACACTGTAGTTTATTTTGAGTCAATCCTGGTGCTGTAAATACTCACTAGTGCACCAAAAATGTATGAATGGTTTTTTTTTGTTGTTTTTTTTTAATGTGATTTGTTGCCAGTAAGAAAATGTAGAACAACACCAACCTTACTCATTAAAATAGTTTCAAATAATCTGACAATTGGGTGCAAACGTAAATCTGCCTGCTTGTTTGGACCTACACAGAGTTAAATGCATTATTTCGAGGAACAAGTTAAATGATCCCACATTAGCAGAACGAAACAAATTCTATGACTACATGTAGGACTAAATTACTCAAGATGTCAGTTGCAAGATCGACACGTTGCTGGGTCTGTCTTGGCTTACATCTGTTTCCTGTTTCATATTGCAGGGCAGCTGAAACGTACCAAGTGTAAAATAGATGTGGAAACACCAGACTCCATCTTAGTTAACACAAACCTGCGTGCGATCATCAACAAGCACACCTTCTCTGTCCTGCCCCCCGACTGCCAACAGAAGCTGCTCAAACTTCTGCCTGAAGTTGACCGGCAGGTGGCTCCAAGATTATTCATACTTTTTTATGCTTCTGTTGCATTATCTAGCACTAAACGTAGAGAGTGTAATATTATTGCATCGTATAATGTATTCAACTATCTCACTAAATGTAAATATTTTTTAAAAATGTAGAAAACATCTCTGCATATTGACATACATTTTACACACCGCTAACTTTTGTACAGCATCAATTAATGTTCACTGATTATACATGTTTAACTGTACATCACATATGAGAAGCTTAAGTCGATGCACTGATGCAGTGATGGTGATTGTGATGATGTTAGTCATAACATTGTGCCGCCTCTCCCCAGGCTTGCATGGACGGCCTTCTGAAGGTCACTAGTTCTGCCTTAAACAATGAGTTCTTCACTTCAGCAGCACAGTCGTGGAAGGAGAGACTGGCTGAGGGTCAGTGCAACTGTTTCTAACTGATAATAACAGTAACAACACTTAACAAGTGAAAACTGATGTCATCAATGTTCAGTGTGTATAACATAGCCTTTATTTTTTTTATTATGTAACTTTTTCCCTTTACAGGGGAATTCACTCCTGAGTTGCAGCTGCGAATGCGCCAAGAAATTGAGAAGGAAAAGAAAGTTGAGCACTGGAAGGAGGCCTTCTTTGAAAACTATTATGGTGAAAAGTAGGTTCCTCCTTTATGATTGAAAGTTTTGATTATTTCTTGATTCACTGATCCAATTTGGAGGTGTTGGATTTTAACGCCAAAAGACAGTTCCTTTCAAATTAAAAGCCCTCTACCTATAGTACCTACAAACACTAGAATGACAGTCTTACTTTTTCTAAGGATTTTCTTTCTTTACGTCATTAACAAGATTGAATATCTAATGTCAGAAATGCATTGTTATTACATTGAAAGGATTATTTAGAGTTGAATGAGATTCCAAATAGGATCTAAACACCACCCTCATCTCCCTCTCACATTACAGGAGTAGATGAATACCTGGTAAGATTTCTTGTTGGAAACACATAATTATATTATTAGTAGAATTACAGTGGAATTGGTCACACTATTCGTCAGATTGCATTGAATTGCTTTCTATGCAACAACATCATGTTGCTTCAAGACAAGGCTAAATCAAATTGAATCGATTTGTTTGCTGCTTTAAAATGTGTCTAATTTGGAGGCTCATTGATTGTGTATCAAGGTGGCAATCGCAACGCTCTCACTGGGTGACTTGCAAAAGACTGAATGGATGATTACAAAAGTCATACTCGCCTTATCTCATACTTCATACTAAGGCCTCTCAACACTCAGGTGTAGAATATGTTTTATTCATTTAAAAAATACTGTGTGTGTAAATTCGCATCAACTCGGCATGTCAAAATTAACACAGATTTAGGGAATCTGAGTAACTTTTATTTTTTAAAAAGTAAACAAAAACTACACCATAATATTTTTTTTCTGTGATGTATAAAACAATACTAGCAACTAAAATGTTGTTTTTAGTATGTTTTGAGTCATTGTCACGCTCGAAGCTTGTCATGTATTTCTAACAATTTCTTTAGAAGCTCAGTGTTTTATATATTTTATATATATATATATATATATCATATATGTTCCTTTTAAGAAAGAAAACACTTTATTTATGGATTTAATTATTTTGTCTGTCTTTCTACCTCCCTCTTCTCTCTGTATAGTTCTGGGCTCAGCTTTGAGGATTCCGAAGAGCTGACAAAGGCTGATCTGAATCAGGCGTCTGCCAGGCCCCAGTCCCCCCTTCATCAGACAGGACCTGCTGCTCAAGCACCGGAGGATCCCAAGGGCACCAAGAACAGCAGCCAGACTGATGCTGCTGCTACCGCTGTGAAAAAAATGAAGCCAACACAGGAGCCTCTGAAGGCACTGCCTTCTCCGACAGAGCCAGTCTTCACCACAGAGCCCATGAAGACGCGGCGCTCACAGTACACTGAGGATCGTAAGTTGGACACAGCAGCACAGTCTGAGCCAACGTCTGCAGTGACAACACCTGAGGTTGAGAGACAGACTGAACGGGCCTCGGTAGGTACGCTGCCTGAAAAGGGGCATAAAGAGGAAGCGAAGGAGGAGAAAATGGAACTCCCCCAGTTGCTGGTGAAGAAGAGCTATCCACCAAAGGCTGGTTCAGAGTTAAAAGAGGATCAGCCGGCGTCTGTGGTTAAGCCTGCAGAGGAGAGCGAAGAGGTCATCTCTGAGCCCAGTGGCCCCTCAGAGCCGCTGAAAAGGAAATCTGTCAGTGAGATGGAGGGTGAATTGACACCAGAGAAAAGGCCCCGTATGTCCTCAGTTTCCTCGGTGTCTTCAGTCTCATCCGTATCTCCTCCAGCATCATCCACATCCAGCCCTCCTACACCAACACAAACGGCAAATCAGAGGGTTCCACCACTCAAGGTAGGGAAATGTTTGTGAACTCAAAGTGTCCTCTGATCTATCTTTCTTTTGACTATCAAAAACTCACCACTTGTAGGCTTGAAAGGTGGCTCTGGCAAGTCTGTAGCTTGCTTCTTAGCAGAGGGACGACAGCTGTAGTCAGCTTAGATTCACAGCAGTTAGAGTGGATTCCAATGGCAACCGAGAGTCACAGCAAAAAATGTGTCAAAAATTATCAAAATGTCCACAGAAAAGAACAGTATGTTCCAAACAGTCTTAGCTTTCCCAGTAAATCCCTAAATTAGCTACTTTCACCAGAGTTTCGTAGCTGTGAGGAGGCGATAATGTGACACTGAAGTAGTTCTACTTCTACACTATGTTAACTATGTAAACTTTTAGTTTAATTTGTATTATGGATGTTTTTCATTTACTTATATATGCATATCTTGAAATAATATCTCTTTTTTTGTTTTCACCCTGCAGATCCCAGTGACACGAATTCTTCCCGTTCCTGTGTCACCTAGCCAAGTCTCACCCAGGACTCCCCTCCCGGCCCCACTCAGCAGCCCGGGCCGAACTGGTGCTCGCACTTTGGCTGACATCAAAGCCAAAGCTCAGCTCGCTCGAGCGCAGCGAGCAGCAGCTGCCGCAGTATCATCTGCATCGAAGGGAGCGGTGCCAGGCCCAGGGCCAGGGGGAGGCAGTGATGAGCAGACACAGCCATTGCCCAGCCCCAGCCCCAGCCCCAGCCCAACGTCCCCACAGGCATCAAGCAGGTTACCAGCCTCCAGCTGGGACAGCAGCAGCAGTCAGACCAGTACACCTCTTTCTCGCCCACTGGACTCTCAGCTAAGCCCAAACCGGTCTCAAACGTTCTACTCAAGCATTACAGATGAAAAACACAAAGGTCATACTGCTGGTACTGTCAGTTCAGGACCCCATAGCCTTCAAAAGAGTTCAAATATATCAACGCAACCCACTACTTCATCTGTGCATGCTCTGAAGGGACAGGAGAACCCATCACCTGCTGGATCATCAACCAGGACCAGCTCCTGTATCCCTGCAAACAACCCGCTGGTCACTCAGCTTCTGCAGGGCAAAGAGGTTCCGTTGGAGCAGATCCTCCCAAAACCGCTATCCAAGATGGAAGTGAAGATGTCAAACTTACCCTCTGGTAGTAAGGGGAAGACATCACACTCTGCTGAGCACAGGGCTGATAAGCAGATGTCCCACCAGTTCAATACAGCAGGGCGAGCAGGAGTTTTCTCAGAATACACGCGGCATCACAGGGAACTTCCTGATAAGGAGACTCAGGAGCAGATCCTACAGGCTCTAATGCAGAGGAAAGGCCAGCAGGGCCAGCCTTATGGTGGTATGGGGCCTCAGCACCCTCAGTACAAAATCCATCAGCTGATGCATGCAGAAGAGCATCAGGACCAATCCAGGATTTCAGTAGGATTTCTGGGTCGTAAGAGGATACCCAGGCCTGCCGTGACGGGACATTACCTGCTCAATGTGTCCACATACGGCCGAGGACCAGAGAGCAAGAGACTGCAGCAGTCTGCCATCCCAAACACGTCTGTGTCCAGTTTAAAAAGGGAAAGCACAGAAGGAGAGGAGGCGGCTAAGGAAGAAGAACCAGCCAGGAAAGTTTTCTCTCCTGTTCTTCCTGGGGTTAAAACAGAGCAGCAGGGATACTCCATAACCAAGTCTGATGAACCATGGAGCAGTCAGCATTGCTCCGATGTAAAGACTGAGCCTGGAACAGAGGATAGTGCAGCTGGTGCCGATAACAACAGCACCAGCGCGACAGCCAAAGACACCAGCCCTTTTTTTCAGTCACACCGAAGGCACCTCGAATTCTGCAATAGTAATCAAGGAAACTCCGAGCCATATCTTACCCAAGTGGACCCCAGTCACCAGCAGCCATCTGCCGTTCAAATGCAGAGAACGCTCGATAATCAGGAACCCACGGCGCCATCATGCTACGGTGGCACTATCAGCATGTCTGTACCTCACACTTTGAACCACAGCACTGCAGGCCCCGGCTCTTCCACGGCCTCGTCAGAGGCTGACGGCGGCGGCGTCCACGGGAGTGTCATGTCTTTCTCAGTGACTGTCACCACCATACCTGCTGGTCACTCGTTAGACCACGGCAACCAGCGTGAGCCCTCACCTGAACAGTCGTTCATCGAGGGCTCCAACATGGAGGATGTCCAGTCTAAATGCTACTGCCGACTGAAGGCGATGATCATGTGCAAAGGATGTGGTGCTTTTTGCCATGATGACTGCATCGGCCCCTCGAAACTGTGTGTGTCTTGCTTAGTTGTACGATGATATGATGATATGATATGAAGATATTGTGGTTTGATTTGTATTGAAGCAAGGCACAAAGCAGAAGCAGGTAATTCAGAATCAATACAGAATCAATGCTGGGGTGATGCACATTAGCCACGCTAAACAACCATCATGTGGTGGCTGTTGGAAAGACAAGGATTTACACTGGATGGTCTGTTGTTTCACCAACATCTATGAAAAGTTGTTTTGTGCAATTTTTTGGTAGAAATGTTAATCAGTTTTCAATCAAATCAGTAGTCTGTCAGATGTGTGACAAATATAAAATCTGGCAATGTTTGCACTCGGCTAGGATTAGTGTGATATATTTTTTTAAATATATATATGTGTGTGTGTAGTTTTTTTTTAAAAAGGAGTGAAAAATGAATGTTGCTATTTTTGTAGAACATTATGACTGTTGTTTTAGACTGACACTTATTATTGGGCCTAATCAGTTATGGTTAAAGGCAAAAAAAAAAAAAAAAAGGGCGCTAATGATAATCATTGGTTGTAGAGTACCTCCTATTTGGCATTTATGCACGCATGGCAGGGAAGTGCAACTTACAGTAACTATTTTATATAAAAACTGTACATTTATTACAACACTCAGATTTAAGAACTAGAAAAGAGCATGTATAGTTTTAGAAAGAGAATATAAAAGGAATTTTGAATGATACTTCAGCTCGTGTTTTGACTAACAGTAACAGGGCGAAGCACTTGAAAACCACCTTCATATATGGTAACTGTGTACAGCACTTACATTCAAATATAGGGAAAAAGAAGTATCATTTATGTATTTAAAAAATGCCTATATGTTCCTTTTGGCAACTTGCGATCTAGACTCACTTCCTACTGTGTGAACCTCCATTTTCTCCCCAAAAAGCCAGTTTGTAGATATTGTCTCCCTTAAGCTGGGTTTCCTCATGCTTGTATGTCTGTATAGATGGATCAGCAGTGGCAAACAGTAAAAAAACACTCAAGGCAAGGGGAGAAAATGAAGATTATTTTGTTTTTTTCACTGTAAATATTTGCTAATTTACGGCATATGCCTAGATGTAGAAAATGTATTTTATTTTATTCGTGCAGCACACCTTGCTTGAGCATATCCAGCTGTTTATAACATAATTATTTTTACTGTGGAAAGAACATAGAGAAGAACAGTAAGTTACGCTAAAACGCTAAATGCTTTATCTTAGAATGATTCAGCATAGTAAGCTTCAGTTTTACAAATTGATTTGGAGGTACAATATGATGCCAATTAACAGGCGGGCATAACACTTCACAATAAAATGGCCTTTTTCCAGAGAATTGAGAGAGTAATCCTCCATTTAAATGTGGTATGGAGTATTGTAAGCACAAAATAATACTGTGTCATATTTATATAATGTACAGTAATGTATGTGTGTGATGTGCAGGGATGAACCAGCACATTTGTGGTGTGAACACTGTGTTTGTTACAACCTTGTAGCTGCATTACGATGATGTTAACACAGTATATATGCTTACTTTACCACATATTAACATGCAAAAAGGTCGGTGTGAAGAGTTACCTCGGCAGGTTTTATCGTGTGTTTATGCTGATTGCAAATTAAGACGCATCAACTATATTTTGAAATCTCCTGGAGGTGCAAAGTAGGCCTGTTTTATAGCATTATCAAGGTAATATGCCAAAGTCACCTTAAAGAAAACTAAATAATCAGAACTTGTTTTTAATGTCTGACTAGTTAATCAAAGTAATATATTTTAATTAATATATTTTAATATAAAAATAAAAATCTATTTGCTAATTGTTTTTGAAAATCAACAGGGTATTTACTATAATAATATATTGGCTGTCCATTTTTTCCTATGATTTTGTTTGGACTGGACAGACCACCGTACAGAGAATAACATGACTTTTTATAATTCAAATTGCCCAGGTATCAATATTCTGTATGGCCCAGGTTTTTTCAACAGATCCGTTGGTCTATATTTTTCCATAGAGATGTTGTCTAATATGTGTATCGTTTTAGCTGTCTACATTTGTGTCATTACCTTATGAAAACAAAAATATATGTTTGTAAAGCACCATTTTTAGGTCAGTGGATTAATTAAAGTCCATTTTTAAATGTATTTGTTATAAAGGGGGGGGGGGTTATGTCTTGTGGAAAATTGGTTTTAAGATTGTAGGTTTAGAATCAGGAGAGGATTTCACTAAAACTGGTACACCAGTATTTCATTTGATCACAAATTTCATTTATCCCCCATAAATATTTTGGTCTTATTTGGTTGAATGTGATGTTAGGATGCTGTATTTACTAGTGTGGAGTTGGGGACTGGATTGCACTGCAAAACAATTAACAAAAAAACATTCAATCAACCCAAAAGGCAGCTGAAATCTTTGTTAATAATGACTGAAACATGAGTCAGGCAGCAGTCCCCACTGTCATTGAAGTTACCTGTTGTGTGTGCATTCAAGAGCAGTTTATATATATATATATTTATATATATATATAATGTCATGGGCAATCCCCACCATTTTAAAAAGTCACATTTATCACTAGGTGAATTTGTTTAATATGTCTGTGTCATTTTGTCTCCATTTAAACTCCGGGTGAATGTAATATAGTAATCAGCACTTGTAAACAAAGTGTATTTTATCAAAAGTTATAGACTATTATGAATAAATAATGAAAAGAAAAACATTTTGTGTGTTTTTACTGGTGCTCACACAGAGGGGCCATTTGAAGTTCAGTTTACTCAACACAATGAGCACTAAACAAAACAATTGTATAATCTTCTGTGGCCCTGCGGGGGAGCTTTCCAAAGTTTGAAAAAATAATCCTGATGAAGTCATCAGGGTTATATAGGATTTCGCTTGAAACTTTAAAATATAAAAACAGAAAACCTGAGGTGTGGAGTTTGAAAGAAGTGGGCTTTTAAGAGGCGGGTGTCATGGTTTGTCTTCCTGTGACTCCTCTCTGGTCCTCTCTGACTCCTCACTGGTTTTCCCAGTGTTGTGTTTCATGTTGTCCACCAGATGCCTTCAGACTTTCCCCTCCCAGTCTAGGTCCTGCCACTCCCATCTGTCTAATCACCTCATTCCCTTCACCTGAGCTTCCCTGCCCATCTTCCCACCTGCACCTCATTCCCTCATCAGGCACTCCCTATTTATACCGGTCCCCTTGCTTTGTTCTCTGTTAGTTTGTTGTTCTGTGTGCTTAGTTTTTGGGTTCCTGTGTTGGTTGTGTTCCTTATGCTTCTGTCTTCTGAACCTGGATCTACCGTTTACTGGTTGCCTGTCTACATGCCTGCTTGCATGCCTACCTGTGTGTAAGTTGTAAATAAATATTTGAATTGCTTGAGCTTCCTTGCCTGTCTGCATTTGGGTCCTTCTCCTGCAGCGGGGAGTGCTTCTGGAAGTAAAACTCCCATAGACAATGTTTCGTGACTCACAGTTGAATCACTTGGGCGTCTTGGATCAGCATGATACTGTCCAGGTTGAATCAACGGTGAAAAAAAAAAAAAAAAAAAAAAAAACAAAGACGGTTACAAAACTGTGTTAGAAAATATGTTTCTTTGATTAAAAAGTCAAAGGTGGTACAAGCCTGTGTACATAATACTTTAGGGGAGAATTTAACGACTCCCAAGGTACATATCACTGAGCTTAAAATTCTGTTAATTTGAAGCTAAAGATCAACAATTACAATAAATAAACAGAAAACTGGTAGTAAAATCTACAGGTTAAATTAATTTACTTTTGGATGAATTAAGCAAATGTGGCACTGTTTTGTTCAGAATTGCAAAGGGTTTTGAATTTGCTACTGCTCTGATTCGCTTTAACTGCCATCTTCTCCATGGCAACGAAGGTCAAGGCTCATGTGCATTGTTCTATTTTCTATATGTATTTAGGGCCGCCTGCCATGCCAAGTGGGCAAAATGATTTTTATTTTTTTTTTGGTTGAAAAAATGAATAAAGTCACTATAACAGAGCCTGCAGAGTCAAACATCAACCAGGAGAGTTTCTATGTTAAGTAAAGAAGGATATTAATAAATGAATTATTATGAATGCATTATGGGAAATGTAGGATCCAGTGTTTTGGGAGAAGTCAGGATTTCTCTGCCTCTGCTGCTTTGTTTGTGTTTTATTCTCTTTAAAATCTGTCTTTTTGAGGCCCCGACTTTATAGTAAACAATACAAAATCGCCGGAGTATCCCTTTAAACTAAATTGAATCTGTTTCTTTTAATCTCCACTCTATTGTGCTGGGAATCATAATTCAGAGTAAAAGCAGCAATAGTAGTAGTGCGCCTTTAACCAGCGTGCGTGCGCACAAGCGTAAAATATAGTAGGTGGTCGCGCATGGCATCTCCGTGCCTGCTTGCGCTCTGCTCTGCCGTCCTCTGCCGCTGGGTCGATGATGATGCCGCTCGAAGCGGGGCGCTTGTACATTTCTATGTGCGGCTACAACCGCAGTTCCCAAGACTGAAGTCGATGAAACGGGAGAGGAGCTTGAAATATGATGATGGATCGTCCGAGTCGTTTCTCATCGCTCGGACAGCTGTAACGTCGGTGGACACACGCGTGGATTCATCAAAGGTGAGAGTGAGGCTGTGAATCACGGAGGAAATATCCTCCTTATTCACCCTGGACCACTTATCCTCCCCATCTGATACTGCTGCTGCCGATGATGATGGTGATGCTCTAAACGCAACCTGCGTGGTTTTCCTCCGGTAAAGGCCAGTTCCCTGCTATGCCTCTCATTCGGCTGTTGAGACACCAGAGAGAATTGGAAAAGATGCAGGATTGCCATTGTTTCATATCCCAAACTGTTATGGGCATCACGACACACCATTCCCATTGCGGAAATAAGGTAAACAGGCAGTTAAATCAGCAATATGGCTGCGTTTGTGTTCTGCCGTCGCTTCAGAAGTGGTTCTGAAGTGTTGCAGGATTGCTCACTGTGAGAATTGAGGCTTGTAGAAACCGAGAAGTGAATGATATCAGCGGAAGGGAGGTACTGCAGTAACCGAGTCCTTATGTTGACTCGCGTCAAAGGATGTTGTCATTACCTCGAAGCTGAAGGTGCGGTTAAAATGCACCTTTAAGGGCCCATAATGATAATTACAGTCTTGCATGCATAAAAAAAGTGCTGACATTAAAATAACTAAGTTTATGATTATTTTTGTGCAAATGAGTGAATGCAGTTGACTAAAAATGTCATCAATTCAGACCTTTGTCACTCTGATTCTGCTCTGTGCCTTTGAATGTGCTCCGGTCTGTGAATTTATTTTGTCTATGAATTATTAAGCGCTTGTCTCTGTTTCCTTATCTGACATGAAATAATCAACTCATGTATTAAACTGTCACATGCCGCTGCTTTCATTTTTCTGAACATTGCCTGGCAATGCAAGGCCTGAGTTGCCTACTCATGAATTTCTGCAGTTACTTCATAGGCTGAATATTTACAATGAACCATTGTGGTGTTTTGCTGAATGTTGGGTCTCCCACTGCATAGCAGTGCTTCTCTGACATCCCTAAGAATGTACAAATATGCTACAGTGTGTGTTGCCCCATTTAGGAGCCCATTTAACATGTAATTATGCTGACCAAGTGTTTTCAAGTGGTCAAAGTGAACCCTTGATCCTGAGTTATTGTCATGATTTGCCCACTGAGCTACAAAGAGCCTTAAGACTGTTTCAGGGCATTAAAACTGCTGTTTATTTTAGCACAAAGTGGCTTATTGCTGTCTTACATTGCAGCCATATCTGGTGATCGTGAAGTCAGCGATCATCATTACATCTGAAACAATTTATTGGCATCTATTACTATGAACATGCCAAACAGTCTCCATTTTCAGCTTCTCAAAAGTGAGGATTTTTCTTCTTTTCTCTCTCTTTTTTTTTTTTAATCATTCGTAAATTCAATATCTTTGGGGGGTTTGGATTGTTGGTCGGGAAAAAAAAACACTTAAAGATGTCACCTTGAGCTCTGGGAAAATGGTGATGGGTATATGCTGCAACTAATGATTATTTTCATGATTAATCCATCAATTGTTTTGTCTATAAAATAAAGAAAATTGTGAAAAATGCCCGTTAAAACTTCCCAGAGCCCAAGGTGACATCTTCAAGTGTCTTGTTTTGCCTAATCAATAATCCAAAACCCAAAGATATTCAATTTACTATCATACATGACACAGAAAAACAGTCGATTCTCACATTTGAGAAGCAAGTGTTTGGTAGTGTTTGTTTAAGAAATGACTAAAACAATTATTCGATTATCAAAATTGTTGCCTATTCGTCGACTAATCGATTAATGTACTAATCGTTGCAGCTCTAGTGATGGGCACTGTTGATATTGATATTTCATAGGCTAAAATAATCATTAGTTGAAACCCTGATCATAATACCTATTGTTTGACATAATAAATTAGATAATGCTTGAATTGAATACTGCTCTTCAGTGGACGGGGTGCTTTTAAAGACCCTTGCTGGTGCCTGTAACTAGCAATAAGAAGAACCACTGAACACGAGCCAGAGTAGCAAGTCAGTGACTGGAAGGAGGCTCTGTCATAACAGCAGAGAACACCGTGCGAAGAAGAGTGTCTCTAAAAAAAGGCTTTATGCAAAACAAAAGCAAAAAAAATAGAGATATCCTCCCTGTCTGTAGACTTCCTGAAGGTAGCAGAACCTTGGGTGTTTGCTCACACTCTGCTGGTCAGCTGGCCCACCCACCCCACATGTTTGGGGCGCTCGGTCCCCCAGCCCGTGGCTGTCCGGGGCACCCAGCGCTTCTCACTCATTGGCCAGCTGTAATGTGCTCTGTGTCTGTCATCATTAGGTGGTTCCTTTGCAGCTCAGTCGGTGTCATTAGCCCACAGGATGCAGTCACTGCTGAGTGGGATGTCATGGAGAATTATCATTTGCACAGACCACGGGCACTGGGGAGTTCCCCAGCCAGCTCACCAATATCTCTACAGGAAGAGAGGGAGGGGAAACAAAAGCACAAATTGAGTTAATGAAGTATTTGAAAGGGGGGAGAGAGGGGAGGTGTTAATTACTTATTTAAAAGTCAACCACATTTAGTCAGCGAGGAACAGCTCATCTCTCATAGGAATGATGACATCGAAAGACACCCTCGCTAACTCTTTCAATGTGGCTTTTCTTCGCAGGGTCGACATTCAGGGCTTCACTTTGTTTGACATTCAGCCAGCGACAGGTAAATACTTTTTAACTCTTCATAACATCAGATGTACAATGCTAAAGTTATATATTGTGTGGTAAAGGTACATTGTGTATCTGTCAAAGGCTTAAAACAAATTATACTATTTCTAGTATATTGTAGCCTACCACAAATTTATGCCACTGGAATTTCTTCATTTCATAATATTAATGTTAAAGAGCAAGTGAAGACATCTCTGTTTCAAATTAAAATGTCCACTGTTTAAGACAAATGACACATACTCTGAAGAAATGACTTGTACCACAACATTTAAAGCCCTGATGACACTTTTTGAACGATGGTGATGAATGAAATAAGGAAACCTGTATTGTTTCAAAGGGAGTTTGTCTTCCACAAGCAGGAGTATTATGTTGAAACAAAAAACAAAAAACGATGAATCCCTTTTGAAAAAACGCACAACAGAGCCAACACAGAAGTTGAATCAGGCGTCAGTACAAAAGTGTAAGTTTAAACTGTTCAATAGATGTAGATTCTTTGGTATGAAAGAGATGAGTGTCCTTTTCTGTTCCTCCATACAGCAGCTGATGCCTGCATCCTGAAGGTTAAAGTCTTTGTGGAGAAGATTTATTATGCTTTTGATTAGACAGAAGCATCATTTTTATCTTTGTGCAGTTGATTTTAACACTAAATACAGATTGTCAACACACTTTTAAGGAATACTTTGGGAAAGGCGCTTATTTTCTTTCTTTATGGTTAGCTTAGCTTAGCACAAAATTGACCTGGCCAAGAAATAATCCAGCACACAGACATGAGAGTGGTATAAATCTTCTCATCTAACTCTCGGCAAGAAAGCAAATGACAAAACTGAGCTATTCCTTTGAATGAAAGTAATATTTTTGTCAACATTAAGTTTTCTTAGTTGCCGCTGATCACCTACATTAGGTGGTGGCTTTCCACAACATTCTGCTGTACAACTGAACCACGATAGGTACAGTCAGTGACTCTTTAACTGCATTAATATTTTCAGCGATTCAAATAGTGAATTAAGTTAAACAAACTGACAATTTAGTCTGATTATTAGACTTTGTCATAGTCCTTCAAATCAATGACATTTTTGGTGTGCCACTCAATGTTCATAATAATAGGGAACATTATTCATTTTTCTGACAACAGACAGAGTTTAAGCTGTTTAAAACCATGTTTGCGTTGTGTGGAGTTAGCTGACCACATAACAGGTGAAAGGCAGAATAATGTACACACATAGACCAGATACTCTATATTTTAAAGGTGTTCCCACAAAAATGATTAGTCATAGTCTGAAACATTTTCTTCAATTGCACTAATAATATATATATATAGCCTATAAATCATCACTTGCAGGGTATCTGATTGATTTTGGACAATGAAAAGAGCTGTGTGTTGCATTTACATTCTGCCGTCTGAACTGTAAGCATCGCATGCTCTGCTGTTTGATGTGCACAGAATGATCGAGGAAGGCAGTAAACGAGGCAAGGCCATGGTGGAGAAGAGACAGCTCTTCATGGAAATGAGTGAGTGGAGTCGACTGAGAGAAATCTCTTTTCACTATCTATTGTCAGCAGCGGCTCATGTAATTCCTTGACTGGCTCGAAGATACATGGTCCCTCACACGTACAGTATAATTCCTCCCACACAAAGACAGTGATAGTGTTAAAATGTACCTACAGTGAGCCTGATTGTGTTTGGACAGAATTTATTTCATTAAACTGAACAGGCATAGCATTAATCTGAGTTCAGATTGATCCGATCAGACTTTCTTTCTGATTTTTATTTTTATTTTTTACAGGAGCTCAAAACTTCGATGTTATCAGACTGTCGACTTACAGGACTGCCTGCAAACTCCGGTTTGTGCAAAAGAGATGCAACCGTAAGAGATTCTTAAAGATTTTCCACTCCTTTCAACTGTTATGTAACTGTGTAACCAATAGAAACGTTTGTTCCAACATGAATACAGACTTAATTGATCACAGTTTGTCTTTTTGCCCCCCATCACAGTTCATCTGGTGGATGTCTGGAACATGATCGAAGCCTTTCGTGACAATGGGCTCAACACACTGGACCACAATGCTGAGATCAATGTGTCGCGGCTGGAAACTATCCTGTCTTCCATCTACTACCAGCTCAACAAGCGGCTGCCCACCACCCACCAGATCAATGTGGAGCAGTCCATCGGGCTGCTGCTCAACTTCATGGTGGCCACCTATGACAGGTATGGGGGCAGGTGGTCAGTGCAGAGGAGCACTGCACTCTGTAAGTGGTGATCATTGGAATCACTTTATCTGTTGTTTGGGTAGCGCTGCTGCAGAAGCCACATCAAACTGGGGGTCGAATGTTAACGCATGCCTCAGAAGCTAAATGACATGTATTCAACAAACCACATTCACATTTTAGAGCAGTGGTTTCCAAACGTTTTACTTTGTGACCCATAAAAACGAAGGTGTGTCACTAGATGTGTGTTTTTTGAATATTATTTAGAGGCCTGAAGATGTAAAATATTCTAGTATTGCACAAGGAAAAAGCAAAGATTAAGAGCAAATCTGAAAACGAAAACATAATTTTGTTTAGCTGAAATGTTTGTTTTCTTTTGCAACCCCTTGTGTGGGTCTTGACCCCCAGGTAAAACACCTATTATACTATCCTATTACAATACTATTACTTGATCTGGTATGACCAGTATCTCCAACCTGGGCCCTTTGCTGCATGTCATCCCCTCTCTCTCTCCCACCTTTCCTGTATAAAAAGGCTAAAATGCCAAAAACATATCTTAAAAAAATAATAGAAGAAAAACTCCCCCAAATTCCCAGAACAAATACGCAGCACATGACCTTAGTGTCCTCAGTGGCTACGGCCCCGACTTCACTGTACAAACAGTCCATCCAGTCAGGTTTTAGGCCTCAGAAATCTTGGCAATACGCTGACAAATGTTGGAACAAATACAGATCTGAATGCTTTCTCCATCACACCACAGATAGGAAAGTGTGCTGTGTAAAAAAAGGTCCCGATCAGCTGAAGTATCCCTGGAGATGTTTACTGTATATCCCTCCTCTTAATGTCTGCTCTGTGCTCACAGCCCCAGACACTGTGCATCCTGGAGTGCAGAGGCTTATCATTGACCGTAAAGCTCGCTCTCTCATTATTGTACCTTGTGTGCTCAGATTGATTGGCTGCTTGCCCTGTCCATTCATTGACCCATTCAATTGGTTTACTTTTATCTGTAAGGCCATTCTGGTTGTCCCGCTCCGGTATAATTATTATTCATGCTGCCGTATCTCTGGGAAACTTTGTGGAAATGACTGTCTGCGATCATAGGAAGCAGTTTCGCTATCTGTCCCTGAGGTCCAAACTGAATTAAGCAGAAGAGCTTTCATGTACTCTGTTACCTCTACTCGGAAGCCAGAGTTAAATGAATCGGAAATGAAAGAGTTGGTCTCTCTTGGCAAGTTAAAAAGATTTTAAGGGGTCTTGAGGCAGCTTTATAATGACTTGGTAATATGTGATTTGAGGCTTAGTTCATGATTCTTTACATTTTACACACAAATGGATGCAACATCAAAGGTGCACTGGTGTGTTTCAGTTTTAGTTTGGCATATGCATTGCTGTATGTTGTGTTTTATCATAGTACCAGTTTTCCTCTTATGTTTTCATCTCAAATTCGTAATCTCAACAGAATAGAATAGAATAAAATAATATACATTCTACCTTTAATTGCAACCTAATTTTTCGTCTGAATAGTTATAAACGTTTAATATTTCTGTGCAAACATTACATTATCTGTTATTAAAGCGAGTCTATGCAACTTTATCTGAACAGCATCCAGTGGCCACAAGATGATATTATATGCTAAAACATTACAGTAACACAAGCAGAGGAGAGTTATAAAGTCAGCTAACTGATTTAGCTAACATTAGCAACCAAAAAGCTACTGGTCATATCAGATTATGGCTGCAGCAGCAAAACCAGTCAGTGTATTGAATTGAAGGTACATTTTACAGCTTAAGAATTCAACTTTTCATTTCTAAGACTAAGATTATGTTATTTCTTCTTTCAAGCGTCACATTTAATGTACTGATGAAACGTCACCTTTCTTTTTCTACTCGCAGTGAAAGCCATGGGAAGCTAACAGTGTTCTCAATGAAAGCCATGCTGTCAACAATGTGTGGAGGGAAAATTGTGGACAAACTACGCTGTAAGTACATTTCTGAGCATGTCACGCACACCATGTCAGAAGACATATATGTTAATGAGCTGCAATTTTTAAATGAGTTTGAATCCTTTGTGCCTGAGTTTCTGAAATCTGATGTCATGGCTACCTCCACATGCCAGAGTTTCCTGGGACAGCTTCATGTAGTTGCTCAAGTTAAACACACGGGGGCACTGTTGAAACACGTATGCAGAATTAATTGTGCTTTAACTGCATATTTTAACTCCCTGCTGAGTATGCGGACTGTGGATCAGTAATATACATTCACAGAAATGTCAAAAGCCTGCTTGGCACTCTGTTTTTGCTCAAAATAATACGTCTGACATTTGCTGTCCCTCAGATATTTTCTCACAGATCTCTGACTCAAGTGGAGTCATGATGTTTGCAAAGTTTGATCAGTTTCTCCGGGAGGTGCTGAAACTCCCCACAGCCGTGTTCGAGGGCCCCTCTTTTGGCTACACGGAGCATTCAGTCCGGACATGCTTCCCTCAGCAGGTATGAGGAGACATTTGAACACTCCATCCTCTTCTTCTCCTCTATCTTCTTTGAAATCTCTAATAATGTACATATCTTGTTTAATGCATGTATGTGTGTTTGTATCTAGAAGAAGATCATGCTGAACACGTTTTTGGATGTGTTGATGGCAGATCCTCCCCCTCAATGCCTCGTATGGCTCCCACTCATGCACCGACTTGCTAATGTTGAAAATGGTAAGATCTGGACTCTCAGCTATTTATATTTATACTGTGCATCCACATTGACATCAATATTTAAAGATATTTAAAGAAAAGTTCCTAAATTATTTTTTTTCTAAATCTGAAACTACTGTACAACTGCAGTTGGTTTCCAACCTAAGGATCAGGCCCCTCCTATGGGTCACCAGATAAATCTGAGATGATTAATGTGAGAGGAAAGATGAAAAAACAAAGTTCTCTTACACTCATTTGTTTAAGTTTTTGGATTTTTCTCTAATTCTTGATTTTTTTGTGAAATAATGGATACTTTTACCTTTTTGGGATTTGAACAGTTATTTAAATGAAACCATGTTTAAAGAGGAAATGTTGGTAAAACTGATAAAACAACTCATCTGAAATGTGACTATGGACCCCACCTAGATGCTGTTTTTTGTAAGGATTCACAAGTCTAATAGTTTAGGAAGCACTTGTTTAAGCTCATCATATGTTTTTTAATGTAAAATCTTAAAATCTGTAAAGTAACTACAGTGGGGCAAAAAAGTATTTAGTCAGCCACCAATTGTGCAAGTTCTCCCACTTAAAAAGATGAGGGAGGCCTGTAATTTTCATCATAGGTACACTTCAACTATGAGAGACAGAATGGGGGGAAAGAATCCAGGAAATCACATTGTAGGATTTTTTATGAATTAATTGGTAAATTCCTCGGTAAAATAAGTATTTGGTCACCTGCAAACAAGCAAGATTTCTGGTTCTCACAGACCTGTAACTTCTTCTTTAAGAGGCTCCTCTATCCTCCACTCGTTACCTGTGTTAATGGCACCTGTTTGAACTCGTTATTAGTATAAAAGACACCTGTCCACAACCTCAAACAGTCAGACTCCAAACTCCACTATGGCCAAGACCAAAGAGCTGTCAAAGGACACCAGAAACAAAATTGTAGACCTGCACCAGGCTGGGAAGACTGAATCTGCAATAGGTAAGCAGCTTGGTGTGAAGAAATCAACTGTGGGAGCAATTATTAGAAAATGGAAGACATACAAGACCACTGATAATCTCCCTCGATCTGGGGCTCCACGCAAGATCTCACCCCGTGGGGTCAAAATGATCACGAGAACGGTGAGCAAAAATCCCAGAACCACACGGGGGGACCTAGTGAATGACCTGCAGAGAGCTGGGACCAAAGTAACAAAGGCTACCATCAGTAACACACTACGCCGCCAGGGACTCAAATCCTGCAGTGCCAGACGTGTCCCCCTGCTTAAGCCAGTACATGTCCAGGCCCGTCTGAAGTTTGCTAGAGAGCATTTGGATGATCCAGAAGAGGATTGGGAGAATGTCANGTCAGATGAAACCAAAATAGAACTTTTTGGTAAAAACTCAACTTGTCGTGTTTGGAGGAGAAAGAATGCTGAGTTGCATCCAAAGAACACCATACCTACTGTGAAGCATGGGGGTGGAAACATCATGCTTTGGGGCTGTTTTTCTGCAAAGGGACCAGGACGACTGATCCGTGTAAAGGAAAGAATGAATGGGGCCATGTATCGTGAGATTTTGAGTGAAAACCTCCTTCCATCAGCAAGGGCATTGAAGATGAGACGTGGCTGGGTCTTTCAGCATGACAATGATCCCAAACACACCGCCCGGGCAACGAAGGAGTGGCTTCGTAAGAAGCATTTCAAGGTCCTGGAGTGGCCTAGCCAGTCTCCAGATCTCAACCCCATAGAAAATCTTTGGAGGGAGTTGAAAGTCCGTGTTGCCCAGCGACAGCCCCAAAACATCACTGCTCTAGAGGAGATCTGCATGGAGGAATGGGCCAAAATACCAGCAACAGTGTGTGAAAACCTTGTGAAGACTTACAGAAAACGTTTGACCTCTGTCATTGCCAACAAAGGGTATATAACAAAGTACTGAGATGAACTTTTGTTATTGATTTATACTTATTTTCCACCATAATTTGCAAATAAGTTCTTTAAAAATCCTACAATGTGATTGTCTGGATTTTTTTTTTCTCATTTTGTCTCTCACAGTTGAGGTATACCTATGATGAAAATTGGAGACCTCTCTCATCTTTTAAGTGGGAGAACTTGCACAATTGGTGGCTGACTAAATACTTTTTTGCCCCACTGTATATTTGTCACATAAATGTAGTGCAGTAAAAAAGTACAATATTTCCCTCTGAAATGTAGTGGAATAGAAGTAAAGTAACGAGTACCTCAAAATTTTACTTACTTTAGTATAGTTCTTGAGTAAAGGTACTTAGTTTCCACCGCTGGCTGCAGGCGTACATCAGACAAAAAAAGGTTGGGAACCTCTGCCTTAAAACTAACTGTATGCAGAGGATTTTAATAAGGACTGTAAATAAAGACGTCTCTGACAGAAAATCCTGTCTTTGTTTTTCCACCGCTCAGTCTTCCATCCGGTGGAATGTTCATATTGCCGGAGCGAGAGCATGATGGGTTTCCGGTATCGGTGCCAACAGTGCCATGGCTACCAGCTCTGTCAGAGCTGCTTCTGGCGTGGCCATGCTAATGGTCCCCATAGCAACCAGCACCAGATGAAGGAGCACTCATCTTGGGTAAGACAAAGCCCTGATCGCTCTCAATTTTACATCATATTGTTCCCTTTTTCTAAACAATCCAAAAGTCAATATCTCTGTGAGAGTGTGGAATGATTTTTCAGCAGACTATTCAGCCGCCTCCATACATTTCCTGTCCTCTCAAAGTAATCCAAGAGGGATTTTTATGGGGTTTTACTCATTTTGGCAAATGAAACTGTATTGATTGAATTTGCCATGTTGCCGCATTCCCCAAAGCTCGATCATTATGTTATAAACTGAAACAAGGGAAGTCATAGGTGCTGGATCCCAAATCCAATTTCCATCCCACTCGGTTTTTGCACATATAAGAATGACTGTTCATGAAGCCTCAGGACCTGAATAACATGCCTGAGTGCATGAAACACAAAAAGACATAACGTTTATCACAAAGGTTAAGTGGACGAATCTCTTCTGGATATTTTCCTCCTTTTGCAACAAATTGGTGTAAATTGTATATCTTTGAAACACATCTGTGACGTTTGTTCACCACATTTCATTTGGTTTCCAAATGTGTTTGGTTTTGGCATTTGGCAACATTTTCCACCCGCCGCTATTCTGATTAGCTGCCAGTATTACTGACCATTTCCCTTACTGTGTCAGAAAAAAATGGCTGCTCATACAGGAGCAAGACCATTGCTGTGTCTGCTGCTATACGTACGTTCTGCCTTTTTTGTGGGTCTGTATTCTAAGGGTAAATTGCACTATATTAAGGCAAGGCAATTTTATTTCCGTGACACATTTCATTACAAGTAAACTCAGTGTGATTTACATTAGTGATAGATCTCTGGTCATCAGGCAGTTTGAACTAAAGAACAGGAACAAAGTAACTAATAGCACCATCTCAAAAAATCACACAATAGGATGAAAAATGTCTGTGTGTGTCTGGCTCTCCACAATGCAATATTTTGCTTTTGTTAGATATGTTAATTAAAATAGCCAGTTTCTTAGGTACACCCAGCTAAAACTAATGCATCCTGACAGACCTGCAATAAATCCAACCTTCATGAAGGTTGTAATGTTCAGTTTTTGTTGAACCTGTTTTAAAGAGGTGTTGCTTCAACTTCATGATCATTTTGGAGGCTGCAGTTCATGATGCTGTTGAATTGTATTGCGTTAGACTGACAGGTGTTTCTATTGTTTCATATCAGGGTAGGCTAAATAACAGAAACACCTCTCATTATAATGCAGTACAGTTCAACAGAATCACAAACTACATCCTCCAAAATGATCAGAAAGTTTCATAAAACTGTTTCACCCTAAAAACAGTTGTGTTAAAACCTTTAAAAACCCAATTAAAACTTTACTTTCTTTGAATATGTTTTTTATTTGCTGTTTTTATCCTAAATGATGGCACATGCCACACTGAACCTGCCTTAAGGAGCTGCTATCCCATCTTACCTAAAATTAATTAATTCCTTTTTAGACTTTACTACCCTGCCAAGAATGAAATGCTGGAGAGTCAGATTTGAAAACACTGAAATTGGTTATCAGTGACTATAATATATCAAAGTGCAGTATCAGGTATCAAAAAACAATTTTACCAATAATGGTATGGTATGGTTATGCCACATTCATGTCATATCAGAGTTACTGTAATCGCCAGTTTCCGACTTGTAAATAGCGTTCATATCAATATCCAAACTGAAATTATTATGGGAAACTGATTTTTCTGAAAGTTCTGGTATATCCGACTTTGCACTTCCTAAAATTTTATGCACATGGTGCTGTTGTCTGTGCACAGTATTTTTAACCCTTACACAACACACTCTGCAATCATACAGCTGTCTTCAGTTCTCCATATGATATGAATGCAGAATAATAATAGAATAGAAAAGACTATATTGTCTAAATGCCTGCAATTGTCTGCAAAGGGCAGAATTTTGTCTTTGCTTGCATGTGCAAAAATCTGCTATTGAAAAGGGGTACATTAGGACACAACATATCACATCCATCGTCCAAGACTTTGCCACTTAAGTGTTGGACTGCTTTGCCATGGTGATAGGACAGCTGGGGTTGTTTGCAGCCTGTAATTGTACTGCCCAGTTGAACTACTTTGGAAAGCTTTGTCTTGTTTTTGACGCTTAGGTGCTCGAACCAGGACACAATGTTGAAAATGAGCATACTTTCAATTAGGGATTGGTATACTCTGTTTAAAGTGCATTGGCTGACCTCAAAATTCCTTAGTTTACGCGGCAGGAAGAGTCTCATTGCATTGCAGTTTTGGGACCGTGGGGCCGCCACCAAAACAGCATGTGAAGTAGCAGATACAAGCACTTTTTGAATATGCACAAACTACTGCTGATCCACACTTCTGACACAGTAGACAAACTGTTGACCTAGTTATGTAAATTACTTCTGAAGCTGCTTAAAACTGTTTCTACTATTCCAACACGATGACAGCAGTGGGTACAACACACAAGGTTCTTAACAGATGCTTTGTTTGTCCTGCCCTCCTCACAGAAGTCTCCGGCCAAAAAGCTGAGCCACGCTATCAGCAAATCTCTAGGCTGCGTCCCCATCGGAGAGCCGCCACATCCTGTGTTCCCCGAGCAGGCTGAGAGACCACAGGAACTCACCCATACTGTGTAAGTGCCATTCCCAAAGCATTTGTTACCACTATTTGTTTCATTAATGAGGGAAAGCCCAACTGATTTGTTGTTTAACAACACAGTAAGGCCCAGTGTGCTCATGATCTATAGTCTGTTCTAGTCATGTAACTGCCTCCATCTTTCCACTTCGCCATCACTACATGACTGATAGAGTGCCATCGTGCTAAGATGTCAAGCCCATGATTATTTGCTAACGTGGAAATTGTGATATACTACGCAGGTTCAGCCGCTGCTGCCATTAACAGCACAGTCGTCCTCATCAGTCTGTTGGCAATGAAACGGGGATGATGGTATAAATCTCACACCCCAGGCTTTGAGGCTCCTGGAAGTCATTACAGGAAATGCATTATATTCCACTGCTGTCTTAAACCCTGCTCACTCATTTACATTTCAGTTGAAAAATAGTGCGATTTCCATAATCAATTCCACCACCGAGATACATCCACACAAGACCACATTGCTAAGGTCACTTCGTATTTTTGTTTTATCATCTATTTATTTATCACGCCGAAACGCTGATGCTTTTTTCTCCACCAAGACAAAATCTAATAATGTTTCAGATTTAAAAAAAAAAACTGATGTATGATTTTGCTTGTTCGTGGCATTTATAGGATCACGGGAAATCTCTCAACTTTCTCATCTGAGCGTTCAACATTTCTCATGGCCCATTTCATAACAAAAATCCTGCTTCATATTCCAGTCACGACCGTAAACCTAAGCTGTCTGTATATGCTTTTGCTGCTGGCAAGTGTCAGTGAGTAATTGATAGTGAGCTACATCATGGAGGGAGAAACTAACTCAGCGAATGCCAAGAAAAATAGACACAACGTAAATACATCAACACAATTTCCTGTTTTACCACCTGATAGATACGATCATCTCTGAATCAGTTCTCACATCCAGGCTATGTCCGCTGGCAGGAGGATTTTTCTGCATTGTGCCCAAACTTATGCATTTAAGATGAAGTTTACATTTGCATAAATTTACAATTCATCACAACGTGGAGAATCAACTGTCAACCAGAATGTTTTCCTCCAACTGAGAGATGAGGCGATTGGATTAGCCCGTGCGTTTACGCTGTGTAGCATGAAATTACATCACACAAGTAGATTAATATTGATTAAAATAAAATTTGTGGCTAAACTACTTTGGATTATGTCTCTCCAGTGCCCTCAGGAAGCTGTAATCCGTGTCGGGTTTTTTTTTTTCCTTTACGATGTTGATTATTTCAGATGATGGAGGCCCCACGAATATTGAGTTCAGTATATTTGAGGGTCTTGGTTATATTGGATTTTATAGCACAAAGGCCTTTTATTGTAATTATTTTCCTCAGAATGATTTTCCCATGAACTGAAGGGTCCTGTTATATAGTATAGTATTTTTTTTTACTGTAAAAAGTTATTTAGTTATTTGCAGTGGTGGAAAGTGACAAAGAACATTTACTCAAGTACTGTATGTAAGTACAATTTTGAGTATTTCCACTTCATGCTACTTTATACTTCTGTATTGTACTTCTATATTGTACTTTTTACTCCACTACATTCCGATATAGTTATTAGTTACTTTTCAGATGAATAGTTCATAAAGTGCAGTGTATTGTTAAAGATTAAACCAGAGGTTCCAAACCTTTTTACAAAAAAGCTTGGACTCCTTGTCACGTTTTAGATGTCTATGAGTTAGTTGTTAGCTGTTCCACCAAAGAGACATTTCTCCTTTAAATCTCTCAGATGGTTTCATTTAAATCTATATATCTATTATCTAGATATAAATCTATTTATATCGTGTGACTCTTAGGAGGGAAGGGAACCCAATCCCTAATTTGAGAACCACAGAACTAAACTTTATATAAAGTTTGGTAACTTTTTATAAAGTAGTTAAAACTAGCTCCACTTTGACCAGCAACAGCAGTAAAATGCTGCTTACACATTGATGCACCAGTATTAGCAATCTAATAATGAAATATATAATAATATATCAGTCATGGGTGCCATTTTTTCTGCAGAAAAAGTACTTTTACTTTTGATAATTTAAGTAGATTTTGCTGATAATTCTTCTTTACTTAAGTAGAATTTTAAATGCAGACCTTTTGCTTGTAATGGAGTATTTTTAGATTCTTGTACTGGTACTTTTACTTGAGTTAAAGGTCTGAATACGTCTTCCTGGTTATTTGATACACATATATATACAGTATATATATATATATATCTGTGTTATTTCAAAAATGGACGTTTTTGGGGGGGAAATTCCAGGAACTTCTTGTTGTTATGTTTTCCTTTAAGACTTTAATGGTTGAAGTGCATTCTCGTGCTTTCACAGATGGCATTTCAAGGTTGGTAGCACTATCTGTTCAAATGTTCACTGACTTTTAGGATAATGGATGTGACTGTTGACCTGTTTGTATGTCTCTCTGTCTCTATTGTTGTGTCTGACACAGGAAAGGTATTTACCAAAAGTCCCCGTCTTTGATGATGGAAAAAAGGTCTATTTTTGGTTGCAGAAGCATTTATGTTTTTATTTGTGTGTGGTGATTAAGTAGCGCCTTTCGTCAGATGTTTTTTAAACCTGACAACCATTCAAAATATATGTTCATCAGTGACTGCTATTCTCAGTTTTGGTTCAGATTTAATGCTCCCATATTTAACTGCTGTCTTCGAACAGCTGAACAGATTTTATTGGCAAATCATATCCAAAGAAAAAATGCAATGAGTCTATTTTGTTCACACACAGGTGAAAATATCCATATTTTATATTTTATTAGTTTGAGTATAAGACATATACTTTGAGATTTTAACATTTAAAGGATGAGTAGATCAATACCTCTCTGTCTGTCTTTCATATCTTTCTGTAAAATATGAAGCTGCAGCCAGGAGACAGTTCGCTTAGCTTAGCATAAAGACTGGAAACAGGGGGAAACAGCTAGCCTGGCTCATGCCCACCTACCAGCACCTCTAAAGCTCACTAATTAACATGTTATATCTTGTTTGTTTAATCCATACAAAAACAATACCATACAAAAACCAATCATAAAACCATACCATTCAAACAAAGTTGGTGCATTGGCTGTATTGGTCAAATAAACACAAACTGTCCAGCATTCAAATTAACTTGAGTGACCCAAGTGACTTTATGTCTTAACACAAAAACCACACAGGTAGATTTTGTTACCTTCTGACAGAGCCAGGCTTGTTGTTTCGCCCTGTTTCCAGTCTTTATGCTAAGCTAAGCTAACTGGCCGCTGGCTGTTGTTTCATATTTAAAGGATAGATATGAGAGTGGTATCAATCAAATCATCCAGCTCTTGGCAAGAAAGCAAATGAGAATATTTCCCAAAATGTTTAACTTTTCCTTAAAATCCAACATACCAATTGTAAATCCTAAGGAATATAAGCAAGAGCTGGCACTAATGGAATAATTTCCATTTGATCACGGTCGATTTCTGAGAAATTATGGGTGAATACAGTAATTGTCTGCCTACCATTCCCATGTTGATTTCCATGCTGGCTACAGAAATCCTCCCTCAAACTGGATCCCTCAGATAATTAGTCACAGGAAAACTGCCAAGCCTCCAATTTTCATTTCATTTTATTGATGATAGATAGAAGAGAGAGAAATCTGCTGTTGGTATCCCAAAAGTAGTGCAGCTAGTTGCCAATTCCTGATGAATGTTGTCTGTGAAGAGGTGTTATTTCATGTTGTGAACCAGGAGACATTCATCAGCGTGGTCTCTCAGGTGTGTCTGTGTGTGTGTGTGAGGCTGACAAAGCATCTGTGAGTGAGTAATAATGGCAGAATCAGGGTAGAGCGTCAGGTTTGATCAAAACTCCCAAATCGAACGGACAGGGGTCTCCCAGTTGTCCAACCCTTCGCATCGTCTTCAGACAAAGTGTAGCTATTCTGGTGCTTTTTAAAAAATATTTACTGGCATCTGAAAGCAAAGACTAACAGTTAGCTGAGCTGTGAATTTTTTCCCTCCACTCAAACTGTCAGCGAGATTCTTGGGGATTTGTGTTTTGGAGAGGAGTTATAGGTTTGGGATGCACCGTCTGTCTCAGGAACTTTAAATCTATGATACGCCTTCTTACCTTCAGACTTAGCACCGCTTCTGCCAAAAGACTTTAAGCACCAAAATAGTTTAAGAGTCGAAAATAGGCATCTTACCGTATTTTGCATTAATGTGGAACACACACTATAGTGTCAAATTCTCAGTACCATGCTTTATATTTAGCAACCAATTTTCCACTCTCTATATAATCTACAGAAATCCCTTGGCATCTTTAAAATGCCTTCCTCTGTTTTGCGTCTTTTTTTATTCTCCGGGTCAATGCAAATAACATCAATGCCATTAAAATGGAGAGAACAGGCATGTAATTCACTTTTCTGTGACTGTGATCCATTGGGAGTTTTTTGTGGTCGAGGTACTGACAGCCTCCCGGGGAAATAGGGGCACCTTTGCCAGCAGCAGGAGAGGATGCTTCATGTTGGCGTATTATGTTTAGCCGACTGAGGGCGATTGAAGGCAGCCATGCATCCTCCGCTGTCAGAAATAAGGTGAATGTGTGTGTGTGTATGAAGCTCCACCAGACTTAATTTTCCCTGTACCCCTGCCAACTGCCAAGTACAAGGAAAGGGTGGTACATTGTCATTCATTGCACGCAGGTGCCATGAGACTTAGCGCATTGCAGACTTTGATCTCATAGTGCCTAAATGTTGTGTCAATTCACTCCCAGTTGACCTCTGAAGCACCGGCTGAATGAGTTGGGACGCCTGTTCTGAGAGGAAAATGAAATACTTCTACTACTACAGTCAAGCTTTTACGTAAGAGGAAGCTCTTTTTTTATTGCGCCCCACTGTTACACATGAGTTATATTAGTCTACTCAAAAAGGACTGATGATTATTTATAGAAAGATATCTGCGAAGAGCTTTGACTTATGTAACTCGGTGAAGGTAAGAGGAAGAGTTAAGATATGTAAATGCAATTATAGTATAGACTGCAGAGGCCAGTGTTACATGTTTGTCTCCTGAAGGGATGAGAATATAGATTTGTGCTTTTTTTAGATGTTGCAATTGGGGTATTTTGAGCAAATGGCATTTCCCCTCATTTTCCCAGTGTGTATTCATGTGATAGAGAGAGGTGAAAATACAGAGTCAGAGCAGAGAGCTTTAGAGGGGAGAGAGAGAGAGAGAGAGAGAGAGAGAGAGAGAGTGAGAGAGAAAGAGAGTGAGAAATCTACGTCGTCATAAAGTCATGTGACCGCTGAGTTTCCTTGGAGACAGCAGCAGTGTAGTACATTGAGATGCTCGCCTGCTCAGTTGAGGGCAGATTAGGCATCTGGCAACAGCAGCAGTTGGATGTATTTTGCCAGCCAGACAGGTGCTTTCTCTCCTCACAGAGGTAAGTGTCTGGAGCTCACCTTCAGGGTGGATCATTGTAACATAATGAGTGTTAAATGAGAGGTAAACATTTTTTCACATGGGCTGTGATTTTACTTTACTCTGTCTGTGAAGGAGACTAGAAGACAGCGTGAGCAAGGTCCGAGGAGTGACAGTTGCTTTTTCCTTTTTCCTGTTATTATGTTATTATTTGAAACATGAGAATCAGCCGGAGCAGATGTTTGTGCAAATGGTCCTAGAAACTAAATATTAGGACTGATAAATTAGTCATGTAGGACCGTCCGTGGTTTTCTTTTGAATCTGTTAGGCTAATCCTGAGGCAAATTCAAATGTATGAACTAATAAATAATTGCAGTGTGTGTCTTTAAAAAGAACATGCCGAATCCCTCATGAGCAGCCACATTAATGCAGGGAATATGTACTTTGGTTTGTGGACAAATAACGCTGCAAATGATCAGAATAATAATATTCTCTTTTCTTTTATGTCTGTTTTGTTTTAAGTAGCACACTAATATACAGAAAAGAAGGCTGCGTGTGCTGTTGAGGCACTTTGTGGCACCGTAGCAGAAAAAGCATTCAGTGCCTCATGCTGATAACAGTATTTTGCACAATGTGGATATAAATAGTTTGATTTTGGCCAAAAATGCTGATTGGACAAATGAGCATAACAGGACACAATGCTGTTCAGTGTTTTGCCTTTTATGTGATAATGAGTGCTTTAAATAAAACAATAGAAACAACTCACTAAAGAGAGATACTATGTGCAGATTGAGGAGATGCAACTGCAGAGACGTGGAAGTCGAGTGCTGTAATGAGTGGCTGCTGTTTTCTGTGCCGGGTGAAGTGTGAAGCTGAGAGCACCTGAGTGTTATTTTTGATCCGTTAATGAGACTCTGTGGTCCGGTGGTTTGGGCTCCGATGAGCTCGCCGGGGCCACTGATTCAGCCGCCAGATGGACCCCATCGCTTTGTTTACTCTCACAAATTACCTCCCACAATGTCACCTTTCCTAGTTTTTCACAGACTTCCAGTTTAATTAGATTTCTTGTCTGCTGTTGTTGCTCCTGCTCATGTTAATTAGGTTTACTAATTGCCCTATAAACATTGAAATTGCTGTTCCCGGAAAAAAGTCAATTATTTCGCTACAATTTTACGTTAACTTGAGTACAAGATGTTGCCTATTTTGTACCCCACAGTAAGTAGTTTATAATGATCCCCCCTGCTTCCTCTCTTCCCCTCTTTTGTACAGTTGGATTAAACTGAAGTCAGGATCGCTGATTCATGATTACTAATAAAATGCAAAGGCCCTCTACTCCATTCCCTGGTGACAAGCACCACAGGCCTCTGCAGTGTAGCATTAAAGACCTCTAATCTTGTCTTTTAGTCAGCCGAAACCAGTGGCCAACAACATGAACGACACAATACTCATGTCCTCCGGGGCACCCACTCCAACCAAAAGGTAAGCACCCCCAGGCATAATGCACAATGTCTTTTTGAAGATGTTATTCTGATTGTTCCGCAGAATTAGCTTCACTTTGTGTGATCATTACCTCTAATGTGTTCTTTAAAGATGACAAAATGTCACTCTGTGCTTACCAGAGTAGGTAACAGATTGTCTCTCAGTGGAAATAAGAAGAGTAGCGCAACAAATCAGACTACAGATGTTATTTGTTCCCTCACACTTTGACACACATTTTTTGCATCGGAGCAGTGTGCCCTTGTGAGTGTATTTTTAGAGGAAAATTTGTTACGCTGTCATGAAGAATATGTGAGCACTCCTACTTAAAGGGTTGATTTGACAAATACATTATGATAGAATTGGAGCCTTATCATGTAAGCAGATAGCAGGCGAGCGCCCTGTGAAAGCAGCCTAATTGTGCTCTCATTTCACCCCCTCTCAGTTAAAGGCCATCTCTATTATTATTTACTCAGAGTGATAATGAGCCATTGTGGTTACAAATTCGATAATGGAGAGAACTCGGAGGCGGCTGTATCTGCGCTCTGTCCTGCAGGTCTGTGGTGGGTAAATTTTCCTTTTGTGTACAGTATCTGTCTGTCACATCTTTCCGGCAATTTTTGTTTTGCAAGTTGGGACTGCTCAGGGACTCAGGGCTTCCCACGGCACATTAGAAGGGAAGAGAAGTCACTATCGGGCATACAGAAAGAATAGAGGTGTGCACGTGTCCCTGTTTAAGATCAGACTTTGGTGGAGAATTCAGGAAGAGCTTGAATGAAGTCTGTGGCTGTTTTTTTTCCACTTGTGCTCTTCTGGGACGGGTTATCATACAGTATTACATCAAGGACCCAAGCAGCTGAAGGGCACCATGCACACTGCAAAAAATGTCCAACGCAGCAAGGCTGAACCTTAAAATGTGTATTTTTAATCATAAAAAGCTGCCAAAGGAATGAGGTCATGCTGATATTCCCTTAATTATCCAACCTTGCTGATTATAGATAGATTCCCTATCTGTGTTTAGAGATGAGATGCTAACAATCAATACTAGATTAAGTTTCTTGCCGAGATGAACATTTTGTGCAGTGCAGTCTTGTCCTCGAGGGGTGACAGTGTCAAGATCAGAGCAGGTTTGAGGGAAGCTGACAAGATAGGGACACCGAAGGCTGTAAACGATGCCTTACATCCAGACCCTCGGAGGTCAGTGGAAGACATCACGTGTTGCAGCATGTACAAGAGCAATGCAACGCTCTCCTGAGGTTTGTTTCACTGTGGCAGTAATGAAGAAGCCTGATAACCTTTTTTGCTCTGTGAGTCAGAGCTGCTATGGGAAGATGTCATGCACTGAGAACGCTGTTGCCTTGGGGGGGCATAACAACTACAAAGCTGCCATTTTTAGGGCAGAAATCGCGCATTAAGCCACCGTGACACTTCCAAAATAGGTTGTGTTGAGAGTCAGTGTGGATACCGGTAGATATGGTGTTGAATGAGGAGCGAAAGAGCAGGCTTCACTTAGGTTTGGTTGCAGAGAACAGAAGACCAGTTCCTACCAGCCTCTCACTGAGTCACGTTTGGTTGGTAAATATTAATCTATTGTTATAATTACCCAGCTCTGGCCTGCCTGCTTTCACATGAAGGGCCTATGAGTCAAAGATGCTACTGCTGAATAATGCAAAGCTCCTTGTGGCTCTGCCTCAGTTCAACAGCCCCAAACTGAAAAGCAGCACCAGTGCTGTCCTTGTTTGTCAACCCTTTCAAATTCCACTTTTTTTATCAGAAAAAAAATACACAACACATTCATAATTGTGGGTCAGTGCAGAGTCGAAACTGCATGCACTCTGCATGAACAATTGTGCGTGTTGTGCTTCCAGCCTCCATCACAGTCCGCTCTCTGATACTGCCTGCTCTGCTGACATGGCATCTGCTCCCTCCCACCTCGCTCTCTCACAGACAATCGCTCACCACTAGCCGGTCCTCCAAGGGCGAACCACAATTTATTACCTGTAAGTCATGCAGAACCACGGCGGCAGAAGATAAAATTAAAAAAAAAGCGAAAATGCTTAATGAGTTTTTATTCAGAGTTAAGTGAGAATTGACCAAATGTGAGTCAGCGTGGAAACACAGCAGGTGGAGAAGCAGTTTGAGTTTCTGTCGGGAGGTGTCATTATGTAAGACTTGTGAACTCCTAATATTTAATTGGGTGACATTTGCTTAACACAAAAGTTTAGATTAAAACATTGAATCATTACATGGTGTATCTTCTGGTGAGTAAACTAACAAAGTTTTGTTTTACATAATGCATAAACGTGAAGTTCTTGCATTGCATTGAACGTTAATTACTTTAAATGTGTTTTGGCTTACACTTTACTTTAAGTCGCCCTATTTAGTATTTATAATTAGCATGCAAACGTTTTATAAATGGCTTATAGCACACTATAATGTAGTTTTACGCAGCTATGAAGACAATTTGAAGTGTTGCATTAACTTGGTATTGGTAACTTTGTTTAGTCAGGTAGTCTCACTGAGATTAAGATTTATTTATTAAGAGATACCTGAGAACAAAAAACTATTAGTTTCAGATGACTACAACAACCAGCATACAAGAAACAGCATATGCAAAGTCAGACAAACAACAATCACACAAAACAAATACAAGATACATCAGATCATAGAGCGTTAAAATGAGTGGAATGAAAGAATCTCGCTTAAGAGCTGTTTGAAATTCATTTAATTTAAAAGGTGCTCTTTTTCCCAAAATAATTTAAGTTACAAGATTTAAAAGAGACAAGGAATGTAAGATAGTTTAGAAACTTTCACAGTAGAGCTAGAGATCATATTCCAAGATGATTGTCCATCCAACTTTGCGATACAGAAATAAAGAAATTAGATGTATAATATATCAATTTCAGAAAGAAATTCCGTTATTATTAATATCAGGATAATGATTCCAACCATATTGCCCAGTCCTGTTAACAAGCAAACATGCTGCAGGGCCAATCAGGAACAAGATGTATCATCCCTCCAGATGTTCAACAACCTTGGATCTCTGGCCTCTTAAAGTTTTGACCTTTAGTTATAGTACCATCAGGCAAATCAGAATGCTGTTTTTAAAAAGCACAGTCTCCACGTTTCTAACCAAAATAGCACCAGCAATGTCTGAGATATTGTGTTTGAGTTAAAATAAAATGCTGGTATCTTCAAATGTGTGACAAAAATAAAAGATGCCTGGGAAAGATGCCATGTTCAGGAGGGCTTGAAGGCAATTCATGCATCTTTGTCCAAAACCTGGCTGGCAGGAAACTCCCTGATGAAGCAGAGACAGGAGCAGCTTCTAGACGGATAGCCCGAAGATCCAGACATGCAGTTCGGCTCCAAAAGACCTCGTAGGGTTACAGCATTTCCTGAGCCAACCCGAGAAACTCCCTGATGTGCGTTAATGTATTACTTCTTAATCTTGGGCTCCTCTAACATACCAGGCTACTTCAGAAACCTCAGGCTCTGTCTACGCTTTAGCCTGAGGATGAGACTGTAAATTATTTAGAAAGTGTCCCATTTAACAAGACGTTTCTTGACATTTTCCCCAAAACAAGTGCTTTGACATGTTGGTGGAGTGATTTCACTTTTTTCCTACTGTTGTTTTTTTTTGAGTCAGGTGACACTATCTTGAAAGAAGTCGAATGACCCGCTGAGTATTTTAAGATATCATCGCTGGGCTGTGAAAACCCTTGAAACAAGCGAGGTAGGAGCTGGAGCAGCTAAAATTATCTCATCACACAGACAGCTTCTTTTAATCTGCTTTGAGAAAGATAAGATTTTAACACAAATGTCGATTAAAAAAAAGGTTGGTTTGCAGTGTGTTTTGGGCCTGAGGAGTTAAAGCTGCGGGGACTGTGGTTGTTGATGCAGCAGGTTTGAAGCCAGATTGGGTTTAATGGTCTTAATCATCGCTCACTCTCCAGCCAGAGTTATATAGCACCATTTCAGCTCTCCTTCACTCTTCATTGCAGACTTGCCAACCGAGAAGGGACAGCATATGTCCTGTCATCTGTCTACGCCATATGCCACGCCCATGATCATTTAAAGTCTCATGCCTTATTTGACATTTCCAGTCAGTGATGAAATGGCCAGAACCGGTGTTGGCAGAGTCACAAATGCATTTGGCATGCTGCATTCACTCCTATTCATCTCGGTTCATTGTTATGACCAATTATCTCAGACTGTCTATCATCTCTGGAGTCAAAGCCAAATGTCATATATGAAGGTCACCTCAATTATAAAGTAGTTTTTTTCACTTTGACTGTACAAACTTTCCCTTCTACTTACATAAGAGCTTTTTTCACTAGAGTCAGTGTTGGTGTATATATATATGTGTGTGTGTGTGTGTGTGTGTGATGTATTTCTCTGTGTCTGACTTTGGCCAGTGTCTTGGAGAGTCCCAGCCGGCTAGATGAAGAGCACCGCCTCATCGCCCGCTACGCTGCCCGCCTGGCAGCCGAGGCCGGCAACTCCACAGTGAGTGTCTCGCAGGACGCCCCCGCGGTGGGCTTCAGTCAACCTGCATTTCACATATAATGCTTTGACGAGTTATTGTTAGGCGCTTCATTGTGGCAGGAGAACTTGAAGAAATGTTGAAGCTGCAGTGTAAAGATTACTCGCACTCACAAGTCAGACTGCGTGATACTCAGCCACGAATGATAATAAACACTATGATCTTTGCATAAAAAATGCCAGTAAGTGACCAGCAATTATGAAGTATTGTGATACTTGACCTTATAAATCATTATAAAATGCTTTATAATGTCTTATGATTATTGTTATGAAGCATTATTATTATATTTATGAGTGCTTATAACTATAATTATACAGTGCTAAGAACAGATTATAACATATTGCAAGTATGTTTAAAATGCATTATAGACATGGGTGTCGTAGAAAGTGTTGCCGACTTTTGTTGTACCACCGTTGTTAATGTGCCATTCTGTGATCATTTTGTTTTTCAGCAACAATGTCCTCCATCAGATCTGAGTTTCAACTTCGATGCCAATAAGCAGCAGAGACAGCTGATTGCAGAGCTGGAGAACAAAAACAGGTACAATTTATCATTGGACATTGGAAACAAATCAGTATTTTCTTTTACTGATTGGTTGGCTGGCTGGTTGGCAGTGGTGGAAAGTAACTAAGTATTATTAGTTTAATTAACTCAAGTACTGTACTTAAATATTGTTTCTAGGTACTTGTACTTTGTACATTATATATTTAAGTAATATGTTTGAGTATTAAATATTTTTATGCCACTTCTAGTCTACTACCTTTCTCGGAAAATATTGCACTTTTTACTCCACTACATTTATCTATCATTTAACTATGATTACTAGTTGCTTTGCAGATTCAGATTTCACATGCAAAACATATGATAAGCTTATAAAACATGATGCATTGCTACAAATTTCAACAACCCAGCACTATTTAGGATACTTAAAGGAATAGTTTGACATTTTGGGAGATACGCATACAGTATTTGCTCTCTTGAGTTAGATGAGAGGATTGATACCACTCTCATGTCTGTATGGTAAACATATGGCTACAGCGAGCAGTCGATTATCTTAGCTTAGTTTAGCTTAGCATAAAGACTGGAAACAGGAGTAAACAGTCAGTCCAGCTCTGTCCAAAGGAAACAAAATCTGCCTACCATCACCTCTAAAACACACAAATTAAAACATAATGTGTTTGTTTAATCCAATAAAAGTTGTGGTTTTATGGGGGTTATCTGCCAGTTTATTTCTTAACCAAGAGCTATAAATTCCTGAAGGCTTGTCATCACGATAAGGTTGCCAGGCAACCAGTGGAGTGGAGAGTAAATTAAAAAAATGTGAAGAAGCATATTTCCCCAAATGTCAAATTATTCCTTCAAAATAAGCTGCACCTCGACCAGCTACAACAATAAAATGCTGCTTACACGTTAATGCATCAAAAATAATAATCCAATAATATAATATATAAAGATAATATGAAAGCAGTAATTCTGCATGAGTAGTACATTTGTTACTGTAAGTACATTTTGCTTATAATACTTCTGTACTTTTACTTATGTAAAATGTATAATGCAGGATTTTTACTTTGCTGTATTACTACTTCAACTTAAGTAAAGAATCTCAGCATTTCTTTCACCGCTGCTGTTTAGTGATTAACTGATTGATTGACTAACTCATTCAGGGAGATCCTCCAGGAGATCCAGCGGCTGCGTCTGGAGCACGAGCAGGCCTCTCAGCCGACCCCAGAAAAAGCCCAGCAGAACCCCACACTTCTGACTGAACTGCGGCTGCTCAGGTATCATCCCTCCCTGCTGCCACCACCACCACCACCACACCTCTTATAAGAGCATCTTCTTCCCAACAACAGGAAGAAAGAGCCATAAATTAAGGAAACCAAGTAGTAAAACCACTTCAGGGCTGTTGTATTTATGTAGGCTGGACTCATTCTTCAAGTAGAAGTAATGTCTTACTAATTCAGGAGAGTGTTTTTGAATTAGCTTCTCCAGCAGCAGTGTGGGCATTTGTCATGCTGGCAGGACGCTGAGACTCACCCTGAGAGGACGCGTTACAGCACTTGTTGCCCTGAATGACTCTTTGTTTGTCTGCTCTGGCCTAAATAATGAATCAGCAGCAAGGTTTACGTGACCGGGGGCTGCGACAAAGATTTCAATTTTATATTCATTTAATGTTTTATAACATAAATTATTGGTGACCCTTCAATGCTGGTTAATTATATACAGTTATAGCAGAACTAGAGATGAATTTGAATGATGCTGTCTCACTTTCACCACCCACACAGTTAGACAATGTTGTATGTACAGGAATCTATCATTATATGTATTTAAAAAACATTGTAATTAACCAGTAAAATAACTGCTTTATATTACTGGATGATACATTTATTCAACTTATTATTTCTCCCAGTTTGATTCAACCATGTCTAGAAGCATTTTGCGGCTCACAGAGCCTGTTTGTGATTCAGGTTTTAGACCAGGATATTATCAAGTCGTAATATTTCATCACAGCCGGTGCTCTGTGTTTGAACCTGGCTGGACGGCTCCTGTATCGCCTTTATTCCGCCCGGGGATACAGAACAGAGCCAAGGTGTTTACAGTCTGCAGATGTTTGCAAGTTTTGGATAGGGTGGCTCCAAACAGACAGACGATTACTACAGTTCTTTGAGGCTTTTTAAAAAATGCAGTTACACATTGTGAACACCAGAGGGTGATCATAAGCCAGAATCTTCACCTAAAGCAGATGGCCAGATGTTTACTGTAACCCCTTAACAATATTGCAATATTGCAGTCTTGCTTAAAAAAAGTAAGTGATAATTGAATAATCACAGTGGGAAAAATTATAAAATTGTTTTGGCCCCCCAGCTAAAGTAAGTAGTCTTTTTTCAGTGTTGAGGGAACCGAAGACAGATTAGTAACTAAATAAAACACTAGAGAAGAAATGTTATACTAGACCAGAGCAACAGGAGCTTAATACAGTGCAGTGGCATGGTGCAAATGATGGAAATGCCATTTGATACATACATACATATATTCAATACGCAACGTCTGTGTGTAAATCTGCTTCACAAATAAAAAGTATCCCCCTTACACACATCTGTACAGATATGTGGGAGAAAATCAACAGGAAACACATGCATTTGTGAAATAATCTGCAAACATGTGACCCCAAAGGAAATGGATTCCCCAAACAATCAAGGCACACTGCTTTGTTAAAGTACCAAAGTTTTTTGTGAACAGTACTATGTCTACTTGTGCATTGTGTCTTATTGCTGTCAGGTCCAAGTAGCACTTCCTCCCTTGTTTTTTGCAATGTACACCCATACTCTTTCCTTCTGCTGCAGACACAGGAAGGATGAGCTGGAGAGGCGCATGTCAGCCCTGCAGGAGAGCAGACGGGAGCTGATGGTGCAGCTGGAGGGACTCATGAGGCTGCTAAAGGTAAGACGATCACCTGTTTCGATCAGAAGATTTAGGTGTGATAAAAAGGCCTCTGAATTAGTATATCCTAATATCCTAGGATGGTGCTTAAACACTAACCCGTTGTCCTAAATCTGCTGTTCTTCAGCATTTTACAAGTTTTGTCAGTGTTCATCTAGTTTACATGATTTGTTTTTTAAAGCTTGGAGGCATGTTTGATGAAATGAAATGTTGGCATGTTTGATTCTTTAAAACCAACACATTGCAGTGATCTTAAGTTTTGTTAATGTGCCTTGTGGTGCATGCAGAAAATCCCTTTCTTCTTCTTTTTCTTCTTCTTCTTCTTACGCTGCTTTAATTCTGTTGCTCTCACTCTTCTTGCTCTCTCTCACTGCTTACCTGTGCTGGCTGATAGGATGAGGAGCAGAAGCAGGCTGTAAGTTGCCTTTAATTCAGTTTGCAAGGCTTAATACCTGGATAGTCTCAGCACTTAGTTTAATGCTACTATACTCCCCCCTTCACACAGATGTGATTGAAGGAAGTTTTTATAGATAGATAGATTTTAAGAAGGATGTTAGGAAAGATAACAGGATTCCGCTATCTAACTGGGTTACACTAATCTAGTCCTACTCCACCACTTCCTTGCTAGCACCATTGGAGATCGAAAACTATTGACTGCGACACAATCTTTAAAATTTTCTCAGGTCCTTGGTCCAAACAAGTTCTGAGAACTGTGTTTTTCTTAGCCCAAATGTCAGGAACCTGTTCCTTTCATTGTTGCTAACAACCTCCCTTCTAATGTGACTGCAGTCTGGCCGGCCATCTGCTGCCTGGCTCTGAGCCATCGACCTGGGCCTGCACTAGTCGCAGAGACACACAGTGATCCTTTCTCTGTGAAATATACCTCTCGTCTCAGCACAGGCCCCAGTCGCTCACCCTCACATGGTTCTCATTACCCCCTTGATGCAGGAAAGGTGCACTATAGAGACGAGGAGTAGAGCCAGCCAGTATAGGATTTCCAGAAGTTTTCTTGCCTTAAAACCCGTTGTTTGTGTTTGTTCTCCCTATACGGATTAAGTTCTTTGGGTCACATCTGTGTCTGTGTTTGTTTTAATAAAAGCCATCTTTAGAAGCAAAAAGGTCATCTCTCCCCAAAGCTGCAATCTGTGATTGCAAGACGGCATCTTCCACTGAAATGCAGTGGATCCAGAATTGGCTTAGTTGATGTAGAGATTAATTGGATTTAAGTTTTTTTCCCTCTCTATCAGAAGCCCAGATTAATACTATATCACCAAAAGAAAGATATATATGTGTATGTATACACACATATATATCTTTCTTTTGGTGATATAGTATTAATTTGCTGATGCAAATTAAAATTGTGACCAACTCATAAACATGTTTCAAGACCAACTTTCCCAAATTATTGTGAGACTTTTTAAAAAGTCATGAAAATAGGCATATTGTCTTATGTATTATGAAAGGACTAAACTTGAGTTTAAAGGAAAAGTTGGACCTTCTTGCCAAAAGTTAGATGAGAAGATCAATACCACTCTCATGTCTATGTCTGTATGGTAAATATGAAGCGACCCCCAGCAGTCGTTTAGCTTAGCTTAGCATAAAGACTGGAAACGGGGGGACACAGCTAGACTGGATCTGTCCAAAGGTAACAAAATCTGCATACCAGCACCTCTAAAGCTCACTAATTTCCATGTTGTATCTATTTGTTTAATCCATACAAAAACAGAAGTGTAAAAATGACAAGTTGTGGTTCTGTGTAGACATGAAATCAGTATTAATCTTTTTATCTAAAGCTTGGCAAGAAAGCAAATCAAATTTCCCGAATACAAAAAAACTTTATTTTCCACCTACATGTTAAACTCTTTGATGGAGTACATACAGCAGATGCCTAATTCTAAAAGTTACTTTTCACGGGTGTTTTTATGTTGCAGTCCCAGTCTGGAGGCTCCCCTCATTCTTCCCCCAGTCACGGTGCGGGCTGCTCCATGCCCATGCCCATACGCTCCACCTCGGCTGGGTCAACCCCAACCCACACACCACAGGACTGCCTGGCAGGGGTGGGAGGGGACGTGCTTGAGGCCTTTGCTCAGGGTGAGTTAGTGTACCAACACCTTAAACAAAGAGCATTCATTATAAAACTCATGCACGATCTATAACATACGGAGCAGTTATTTTTGAAGACCTCATTCAGAAAACTAAATCCGATTAAATCCACACCTTCAAATGACACTTTCCACGACAATGGAGTGATTCTACCACCAGGATATGCACTTCAACTGCCTTTGCCTATTTACACTTTCACATGATTACACTGCAAGACCAGAACCTGCATGTGTTTTTAATTTGCTTTGAAAATGTCTCTGTTTTCTAGGTGTACCTAGAAATCTTCGGAATGATCTATTAGTTGCTGCTGACTCAATCACAAACACCATGTCATCACTGGTGAAAGAGCTGCACTCAGGTTAGTCTATACCACACGTTTGAGTCTGTTTTATCATCTGGATTATGTTCTGTTTAAGACTGTTTTGTTTCCTGGGTTTGAGTCTTTATTAAGGAATTTAACATGTCATTACTGAGTTCTCTACAACAGATCATTTTTCAAAAAACATCTGAAAAGGAATCTAATTTCATTGTAATGCAATGTAATCAACTTCTATGTACACAAACTTCTATGTAAATTGTACATTTCTATCAATTTTGTATTACTGCTTAGTCTTGAACTTTTGATGAATTACACAATCTTTGTTTTTATCTTTTTTTCTTTTGACTATTGATATTTTATAGGAGGGGTATCTTCATAAGCCATTTTTGGCTATTAACCTCTCCTGCACAATGTTTTTATATTCATACTGTCATTATATATATATGCAAATAAACTAAACTAAGATGTCTTTCATTTTTGTCATTGTCACACCTGCTTCTGATATGTTTCCCTCTATATTTTTGAGTTCTTACATAGTAATATAAAACATTATCACTGAAATCTCTGGTTTTATTTTTAAAGTAGATGATGTGGGACTGGAAGAGGAGACCAACATGAGGAATGGTGGGGATAGAGGCAAGTCTAAGTACATGCTAATAGTTTCCTAATTTAATCTTTCAGAGCCAGTCATACTAGATAGAGTATGCCACTTAAAACAGAATGAACAATTCTTTCTGTTGATCATAAAGATTGGCCAAAACCTAAATATGCAATATTTCCTTTCTTTTTTTCAGCTCAAGCAGAATGAACAACATAAAAGTAGGAATTATAATTAATTAATTTTATACTATGCATATATAGTGTAGTACGGAAGCCGCAAATGGCTGTGGTTGTAATCATTTTATTTCATTTATATCGAGATCACTCATGTTACTTCTCATGTTATTTCAAGATATCACTTTTTTTTCTCGTGATAATGGGTTAATCATCTCGTTATCTTGAGAAAACAAGCTGTTGATACAACAACAGCAGGTTGAAGCAAAAAGAAAGAAAACAAAAGGCCATTTTGTGAAGTTAAGGTGTTAATTATCCCATTATCTCAAAAAAACATGTTCTTATGTCGACATAACGACATAATTAACCCGTTATCACAAAAAAACAACCTGCTGTTGTTGTATCTCGGGAAACATCTGCTTGTTTTCTCAAGAAAACAAGATAATTAACCCATCATCCCGAGAAAATGACTCTGATATCCTGAGATAAGGAGATAATTAACTCATCATCTCAAGATAATGAATGAAATAAATTGACTGCAACCGTTCTTGGCTTCTATATGTAATAATTTTATTAAAACGAGTTGCCTGAAGTACATTTACTTTCTGCAGCTTGCCAGACAGTAGTTGGTGCTAATTATGACGGCATTGTTTATTCATTTCTTGGATAGGAAGACTTGGCCGTGGCTAAACATTTGCACGACACCTTTATCAGCCAATAAAATACTTGTTTGGCTCTTTATAATGAGCTTCTGCTTCAACCCTCCAAAGTAGCAAGGCACGATGGCACATTGCCATTGCCATTAATACTTTTTCTTTTTTACAAATTAATTCACACTACGCAGGCTGTCAGCAGCACTAAATTTGCTCTTCTGTGTGTGTTTCCAGGCACAGCGAGACTACAGAAGCACTGAGGAAGACAACACCATTCCACCCTGTAAGGACATACAATCATCAAACGGGAAGAACCAGTAACAACAACAACAACCCCTGGCATTAGCACGTAGAGTAATGCATGCTGTAATCTAACAGGATTTCACTATGTGAAAAAAAAAAACGTTTCTTCACACCTTGCAGGTAGCAAGATGTGTCTAATTAGCGAGTGTGTATGTCGTCCTGTAAACAAAAACTGCTGTAATTACCCAATGATTTCCCTCACGACTGCTAAGGAATGGCTTGCTGTGCTTTCTCCCCCAACTGTTCCATCGCAGCAGATCATTCTGTATATAAAAATACTGTAAACACATGACCACGGGAACGCCCCGACATGAAGGTGACCTCCTGTCACAACATGTTCCCTGTCATTGCTTTTGTATGATTAGCGCTAGTATTTTATTCTTTTCTTTTTTTTAATCATTTTTGCATGAAGTTGCACTCATGTCTGGATTTAGGTAATGTACCAGGCAATGCCAGCTCTTTGTGGGTTTGTGATGACAGCTGGGGTGTCAGAAGTGTCCTGCCTCACAATTCACTCTGAGTGTGTTTACTCGCACGTCTGTATTCTGAAGTTGAAGTTTTTTTAAAAGCAGACTTCTCTGAGTCTTGCCGTCCCCGTGAGGGTGCCAGGCAACCAGCGGAGACTCCAGGAAGTCACTGCACCCGGCCAAGAAATAGTCCAGCACACAATCCCCCATAAAAACCACAACTTGTTTTTACACTTTGGTTTTTGTACCAATTAAACAAACAAATGAAACAAATAGTGAGTTTTAGATTTTTCTTTACATTTGCACAGAACCAGGTTAGCTGGTTGTCCCTGTTTCCAGTCTTTATGCTAAGCTAACCGGCTGCTGGCTGCAGCTTCATATTTACTTACAGACATGAGAATAGTATCGATCTTCTCATCTTAATCTTGACAAGACAGCAAAAAAATCATCTGATTATTTAATAATGAAATTGTTAGTTGCAGCTCTCACAAGAACACCAAACACTTCCTGCTGTTTGCATAATGTCAGTTGGGTTTCCATGATAATATTCTTCCTATTAATGTGTGCAGGAGTATCTGTTATTACAGTATGAAGATGCACAGAAACAGCTTATCTCCATTCAGATCTTAACCAGGAATAATAGCTGGTATCCAGAATACTGCGTGCATGTAAACACACTCACTGAGTCACATACTGTACTGCTGCTACTGTGCTCTCAGTGAGCCACCCTTGCAAATAAGAGGGCTGTGTGATTAAGAGAAACCAAGAGGCTACTGCAAACACAATAATGAGCCGAGTCTCGTTTCCTCCCCGTGAAAACTTAACTGAACACACCTGACTAGCTGCGGTAGCCTCAGTATTTATTGTTTCAAGTGTAGGGAAGCACCTCAGGATGTTTAAATAGTCATGAACTAAGCACTGAGTTACAACATGAACACGTATACAGTATGTGAGGATGTAAGGTCGTAGTGAGCAAGTAGGAAATGCTTTGATAGCATTATTTAGTTAATAAAGGAATATTGAAAATGTTTATGTGCAATGAAGGTGCTCAGGGACTGCAGAGCTACTCTAGGTGAAATATGGTGGTAAGGTCCTTTAACTGCTAGACGTCATTGGCCACAGACTGAGAGGTTAAAGGTCAATGATGATTAAAAATGGAGGGTTTCTGTCCAAAATATACGTCCACTGTTATTCACAAATTAGTCCTTCAACTTTCTTGTGATATCCTGTCGTGTAATTTAGTTGAAACCTCCTAAAGAAGTTAATTTTACTCTGTCAATTTGTCTCATATTGGAATTAAACTCCTTAAATATGTAGAGGAAAACAACAGCAAGTGATTAAACGCTGGGTAAGTAATGTGGATCATTAGAAGGAGAGAAGTTTTTCTGAAGTTCTATTTGGTGAAGCATGTCGTTGGATATAGTTTGTCTGTGTGTGAATTTGTGTCTTTCACGGAAAAGCAAAGCTGTTGCAGAGGCAGTCAGACAGGGAGGATGTTTTATTTTGAGTCAGACCGAGCTAAGTTACCTTTACGTTTTTGTCTTCTGGTTCAACGTTCTTTGTCCTTCAGGGTAGCCATTCATCTCAAATGAAAATGAGCAATGTTTGCTTTTTAGTAAATGCAACGTGATAAAGGTCTGGGAGCAGTTTCAGAGCAACGTGTTCAGTTCTCAGAGGAAGTTGTGGGTAAAATCGGACTGAATTGAACTAAAAAAGCCTCAACTTTTTGTTTTGAGATTTGTACAGTAAGCCTATCCTATAAGCTAAGTATAAGGTTTCAACAACCTGTTACACTGTGTCAAAAAAACATAACAACAACAGGCTCCTCTGTTGTCGACCTTCTAAATGTGATGTTTTCATTCAGTTCTCTGTTCTGCTCTATGTTATCATTATTGTTATTATTCAGGTTTACAGTATTAGTGCAGTATAGTCAATGTAATGAGTTTGTAAAAACGCAGGTTCACGTGCACGTGCACTCAGTCGCCCACATATAAATTAATATGAAGAAGGTTTAAAAACTGAAGTACTGTAATTTAAAATTCTGTGACCACTGAAGTTTATTCAGCGGAAAAGGTCCAGAAATTATTAAAATGCAGAGGTTAAAATTTAAACTGTCTTCCCCTTCATTCTGGTCACGCATCTGAATTCAAAAGTTATCTTTCTTTTTGGTCTTTCAGTTTGTGCCTGTAGCTGTTCTGTAAAGTGCTGTATAAAGTAACCATTCAGCAAATAAGACGATCTATCAGCCTTTATGTCGGAGTTTTAGTCTGTGATTTTTGTAGAGATTTTATTTATTTATTCAATGTGTTCTGGGGGAAACTGATGCTCAGCCTTTACATTTGTGCCAAACTGTTTGCAGACATTGTGTGTCATACAAATTACAGGTATATATCAAAGTATATCTGCATTGTTGTTGTTGCTCATAGTTTATTCACAGAATGCCTGGAGATGTTCACAGTTAATGTTTCCCACTGCTGGTAAAACTCGCATTTAATAGTTAGTAAAGAAAGAAAACACATTCCAGATCTACTGATAGACAGTCACTGATGTCATTTTAGCCAACGTGGAGGCAATACTGTATATACCCTGTCAGACCAAACTCGGGGTAATACAAATAAAACACAGCCGGTCATACAGAGGTGCATACATTGTGATCCTTTTATTGTTTGCAGAGAGACAATGTGCAAAGAGGACAACCTCGACGACGACGCTCCCCTGATGTTATTTATCTGTGTGTGTGTGTTCTGTATGGTTCTGCTTCTGGTACACATTTGTTTCTCATGTTGATTTTACAAAACATAGTTTTATGTCACAAAGGCCACTGTCTTTTGTAAATAAATCAAATGTGAGATATATTAAAAAGATTTAAAATATGGCCATGTCATGATTGTTAGCGTGTTGTTTTTTTCTGATTAATCATAATTAAATATCCTTCAGTCTTTACCAAACACAAATTATTTAAAGTAACAGTACATCTTACACTTTACTTCAAATTTCTGAACTTCTACTCCACTACTTTTCAAATAATTGTACTACTTACTCTATTACGTGACAGCTGGAGTTACATTGCAAATACATTCTTTTTATAATGCATTACCACATACTAAACTACAGAGTAGTGTATCAAATAGTTAAAATTAGCTCCACCTCAACCAGCTACAACATTAAAATGCTGCGTACACATAAATACATCAGTAACAATTTAATAATATAATATGATCATTCTTAATAATGAGTACTTTAATTAGCAAATATACAAATACTGAAGTATATTTTGCAGAATATTTGCGGTACGGTATTACCACTTTTACTGAAGCAAAGGATCTGAATCTTCCACCCCTGTCATTTATAAAGTCACTTTATAGAGTATGGGAAACAAAATAAAAGTGGCAATTATTGCATGTTTATCTTATGAAGAGAAAAATCCTTTAGTTTTTGTTAAAACAAACATGAGCACCTGATTTATGAATCACTCGCTTTAAAGAGTTAGCCAAGGCAATGACTTTATATACTGTAATCATAGGGGAGCTCAAAATGTTATGACTTAATGTGTGTTGTTAATTCTGTTTTTAAATAATACAGAGCAAAGTAATTTTGCCAATTAAAGCGAGAAACTATCTACATGTTAATGTTGATATAATGTATTGCAGTGGTGGAAAGTACATTTACACAAATACTGTAATATAAGTACAATTTTGAAGTACTTGTACTTTAGTATTTCCATTTTATACCATTTTGTACTACTACTTCACTAAATTTAAGAAGGAAATATTTGACTTTTTCTCCACTACATTTATTTGAGCTTTAGTTTAGTATTATTTTGCACATTCAGATTTTACATATAAAACTATATTATTATTACAAAATCAACAAATAAATTAACTTGTATTGTTATTGATTAAACAACCCACAAGTATATAAAGTAGCTAAAAAAAGTAGCTGCTTACAATGAATGCATCACATTGTAATCCAATACTATAATATATGCTGATTTACACCTCAGCTCACAGGGAGCTAGAAAGAGCTGTATTTCTTTGCTGTTTTAAATGTGCTCACATTCAAGTCAAAGTGGTTTGTTTCTTGTGGACACTGAGGTAAATAAACCCCTTAAATCGCAGCTTCTTTTTCTCTTTTAAACACAAAAAGGGTAGCAGCAGAATCAGCCAAAAAAAACGTGCCCTTTCCTGCTTCACCTACAAACCTAAATCAAAATCATCCTTTTTTCCTGTTGCCTCTGGCACAGACAATGACAAAAACTATACAGGTGAGGTGAGGTGAGATGAGGTCGAGATACTTTGACCTATCAGCATCCTCCTCTGTGGGTTTCTAGGAGAGCGTTTCCACCAGCCAGCCGAAAGCACAGTGCTCCTGTCTGTAGGTCATGTGGCGTCTTGCTGCTTATGTCCTCAGATGAACCACTCAGCGCCATCGACTCTGTGAGAAAGCGGAGATGCCACTGCTTCCAGATCAGTGAACCACATATGCCTGGCGCACACACATTTCCTCTCTCCTCTCTCCCTCATTGCCACAGGGAGTTGTCCTGTGAGCCTACAGATGCATCTGGAGACTTGTAACATTTAACTCACTGTGTCTCTGTCTAGTGGGCATGTATGGGACAAATGCTGGTTGCGGTGGTCGGCTGCTGTAGGGTTAATGGAATGAAAGTGATAAGAGATTTGATATCTTGTTCTAGCTGCACTTTAGGAAATGAAATGGAGATAAAATCTATGAGACTGTAAGAGATGAGCTACATACTCCTCCGTTATGATATACAGATTTAAGGTCAAATAAGTCCAGTACTGCTTGTTTGAGCATGTTTGACAATAAGAAATGTGTAAAATGATTTCATAAGTATATATTATAAGACATATTTTTCACATTTCTATTAGTACAGTGTCATAATTTTGTGGTTGTAGAGCTAAATTGTGCAAAAATCCCCACTATGGCAGTGTTTGCATCCCTCGCTTTTATATGGTTTTCATATAATTGCTGCATAATTGCCATTTTAGTGTTGAGAAAAGAAACACAACTCTAATTCCCAAACTTCTTCTGTCATAGAAAAAATTATACATAAACTGATTGCATTTTTATAAAGAGTTAACAATACTGAAGAAAGTAACAGAAGTCGAATTTGACTCAAATAACATGATCAAGAGTATGAACTGTATGTCTCATCATGCATGTTTATTAGTTTCTGTTGTGCAAATGAAAAATTCAGTATTTACACCCAAAGACACAAGAATGTCGTGCTATACTGACAGTAACTCCATTATTTTGGATTTGACTGACATGTTTGCTTGATGAGCAGCGAGCATCACCAATTTTCTTTCCCCGTCAGAAGTCTGTCCATCTTTTACTTTACATATTGTTTTGCTTTCCGAATAAATGTTGCTCACGTTAACTAGAAAGCGTCAGCGCCCTCGTGTTTCTCTATCATTTGCCTGTGTTTGACAAGTCAAAATGTCTGCTGTGAAAACAGTCAATAGGATTAGAGGACTACAAAGAGTGCACAGCAGAGGTGTGGCCTCAAGTCACAAATTTGATGACTTTAGACTCGACTTGACAAAATCAAAGAAGACTTTGAGAAGACAGCTCGACTTGGACTTTAACACCAATGACTCGTGACTTCACTTGGACTTGACTTCAAAATACTTGATACCTTCCCCTGAGGTAAAGATTAAAAAGTATGTTATTCAAATACAACAAGACAGGACAGAAACATACAAAATTCATTTTGTTGTGGTACTGGTTAACAGTGCTATATGCTATGAAAGCGCACTGCCAGCCAGCACTACTTTTTTATGATTACGCTCAGTTGCACTTGTTTTAACAAATAAATACAAATTTTAAAAAGCATTAATGATTTGTTTACATTTAATATATTATTACTCTGTTACATTTGGTGAAGAGGACTTGTCAGTCTTGACATGGGACTTGAGTGCAAAGACTTGAGACTTACTTGTGACTTGCAAAACAATGACCACGTCTGGTACACGGAGCACAGAAATATATGAAGACTGAACAAATTTCATGCAAGAATGACAAAGGAATGTCAAAAGTGTACAAATGTAACCACATGTACTAGAATAGGGGGTCTGTATGGTGTAATAGCTGAGGTAGTATGTATGTACTCAAACATCTGAGTCTACAGTAAGTACGAGTATGTACACAGTAAGCTTGTGAGTGTGTAAGGGTAAGTAAGTAAGTAAATATGCAACGTAGTATTATCAGAACAATAACTTCAGAGAGCACATGTTTCACTTCACTAGGCCTCAAAGCTGGCCTGAGGCATCAGCTAATTACTTGGCTGCTTAGGGCCCCACAGCCACCAGGGGGCCCATAAATGCAGCATATTAAGAACGGGGAAGTCTCCTCAGGTTCCTGTGTTAATTTTGTCAACATTTTAATAACATTAATTTGTGTTTGTTGTACTTTTAAAAAGATTGTTCTGAACAGATGCTATATTTTACCAAGGTCATTAATGTTTTGCCTGTCAGTTACTCTAATTGTAGTTGCAAATAATAAATGTGCACCATGCAAAGATTATTTAGAAACATAACAGCTGTTACCTAATTTAGTTTAAATGTAAACCACATTTCAAATGCCACGGGTGATATATTTCAATGTGATGTGAGAATATCATGGCATACATTTACAGTTCCCTCCTAGATTTTCACCTAAATCACCATAAAAAAATATTCCCTATAGTCCCACACAGGCCGGGGCTGGCACTGCCAAACCAAATCTCTCTAAGGGGAGGTGGTGAAAATAAGAAAAGGGCAGTCGTCCTCACACACAGGTCTAGTGTTTATTTTTGGGTCAAATAAGAGGGGCACTTATGACGACCAGAGTGGTACTTAGGGGCCACTCAAATGTCTCTTAGGTGTAATATTAGTTAAAAACTTTTGCATGGAAGTGCTCCAATTGGTTATTAATGTTTAAACCTTTAAATAAAAAAACTGGAGCATCCCTGCAGCCTAGTGGTCTAAGATGCATACCATATGATCCCAACGTCCTTGGTTCAGTTTCAGCTTTTGACCTTTTGTTGCATGTCACACCTCTTGTTTTATCCCTATGTTTACTGTCTATATCTCTACTGTCATGTCAAATAAATGTAAAATTGATCCCCAAAATTAAATAAATAAATGAATAAAGGGCACTTCAATAGTGCCATCATTTCTGCTCGTTGCATAACAGAAAAACTAGCTAGCTGAATCACTGAACACACAAAAGAGAGGGACCTCGCATTTAACGTCACACGTCACAACGTGCCGTGTCACATGACTGCTCCAAAATGAATTTATTACAAAACCATAATAGAATTCAGATTCATCTCTTACAGTTATTTTATTTTTTGAATTTTGCATTTCTTGCATGCAAGAAATAATTTTATTGGACCTATTTTAGACTCAATGCAGCATATAAATATTTAAATATTTCATCCAATGAAACACCGCCTCCCCGCAAACTCCGCCTATGCTTGCGGCAGCAGGCGGTGGAAACTGGAAGAGAGCTGGCCGGCTGGGGAGGTGGAGGACGGGGAGAGAAGAGGAAGGAGGCTCCGGGAGCAAGCGAGACAAAAAGGGTCAGGCCTGGGACTTGGGAAAATCGGGTAACGAACACACAGCGATTCACGCATTTAAATCCGTTGAACCCGGCACTGGTTAGCTGCGCAGGAAGGGTAACCTTTATGAACAGAAACGTGAAAGCCCCGAGAGCGGAAGGCGCTCGATGGAAATCGTGAAATAGCGATTTAGGTTTTGCTTTTTGCAGATGTGCTGATTGGACATCGCGATGTGCACTTGAGCTTGACCGAATTTACAGCACAGAACCAGGATCGCGGCTCCTGAAAACACTGGCCTCATTAAAAATAAAAAATAAAAATAACGGGGATTGTATACTTCAGTGGCCGTGGCCTGTAAATAGCCACAACCCCGTGGATCATATTGTTGACTTCCCCTGCTGTAAAGACGTCTAAAACTTTGCAATTTTAACGCATAGCCAATTGAATAATAAATGCAAGTCAGTCGATCGCGTTCCTGCGATCGACTGACCTTTAATAAATTATTTTTTTCAAGATAACACGTTCTGGTTGTTGCCTGCAATTATAAGATTTAATTCCAGCAGCCTGTTAGACCTTTTAAATAAGTCAGAAACGGCTGTCATCAATCTTGAATTAACCCTTAGAGGGAATTAAACACATCCTAAATGAATATAGATATGATTATTTTTTGTGTGTGCATATTTCCACGAGTGTAATTGTGGCTCCGCTGTGATTGCTAGACTAACTTTAACCCAGACACATGAAATATTAATAATTTAAGAAATGAGTGAAACATTATAATCATCCTGGGTTTATTTTGCAGAGTTATTCAGGTTATTTTTCGCACATTAGCAGCCATTTAATGTGGCCTAGGCCCTATAGGCTATAGTAGCCATACAGTATCCTATAGAAGCCTGTGAGGTTGCTATACGTGACATGCACTCAACAATGGAAAGCTGATACTCTGAATGAGCCTCTTTATGACAGAAAATACCATTTAACCAAACTGATTTGAGGAAATGTGCACAAAACGTGTCAGGGTTGTCACTGCAGCATGCAATTTGCATTAAACTCTGCTCACCTCTGAATGAAAGCATCAATGCAAAACTAGAGTGTATCTAATGTGTGAGGAATGAACAAGATTCCCTTCTTATCTTCCAGGAGAGCCGAGAGAAGAGGGATCATCTGTCATTTCTTTTTTTTTTTTTGTTCCTTTGAGTTTATTTTCATCTACATCGCCCATTATCAGACATTACCCATAAGCCCATAAGACCCTCAACGATGCCGTCCAACACTGTCATCAACACCAACACCACTGCATTCAAAGGCTCAGACTACGCTGATTCGCCTGGAAACAGAATGGTAAGAAACACATGTGAAAGATAAAAGTATGCCTCAGGAATCTCACTTTAGGTATTTATGAGACTCCTCTGAAGTTGGGTATGTTGGTGAATGACTCGGGATTTCTCAACTTTATAGCTGGCGGGTTCAAAGAGTTCATTCAGTCATGTTGTTGTGGCTATTTGAATGACTTGGGCTAAGCTGCTGATTAATTTGGGATTTGACTGCAAAATGCAGTTTTTATGAAATGCCTCTCAAAGTCACCAGAGCTGATTTAAAAGGAGATTACTCACTCCTGGGATCATCCGGCAATGATGTAGTACAGCGTGCTTTTTAGTATTTTCCTAAAAATATCTTTAAAGAGTACATGTGTGCATGCATGCATGAATGTGTGTGTTATTACATTGATGGAGCCATGAAATAAGATGAATGTGGTTTGCACAGTCACTTCAGGTCAAAGCCAATTAAAATGGAGTTAATCAATCAGTCAAGCTAATGCCTTATTGATTTCTGCAATCCAAAGACTTACTGGAGGTGACTCAGTCGAATGGATTCCTTCTGTTTATTGAAGAAATAGTCCGATTGTTTTACTGAAGAATCAAACAGCATGTGGAGTGCCGTGTCACCTTTCATGATGCAGACGGACTCATTATCAGAGTCTGCAGCATCACTGATGCTCCACTGTGGCAGCGACAGCAGCATCACTGAGGAGGCTGTTGCGAGATGCAGCTTATTATGTGACAGTTGCTGTTGTAATGGTAGTTGGTGACATGGGCGTTGGCTGGTGTAGGTTGAGCTGGAGCTGGAATGGCTCTACAGCTCTTTTACTGGGGGGATCTGTCCTCTTCCTCTACGTTCCCATTACACAGTACTGCCCTTAGTCTTGTTGCCTGGCAACAGGCATTGCCTTAAATAACCGGCTAACCAGACGGAAATAGTGCAGAGATATTGACAGTGTAGTGACAGGGTTCAATCCAGGCAACTACAAATCATATTTCAGGCTTTTCTGGGGGTTTTTCACCAGAAAATATTGGGGCGAAGCTGTGTGTGAAAACGGCGTGTTATTTTCATTCCGTGTGTCTGAACGCTCGGGTTGGGAATTGGATGAACGGTGGTGGTGTAGGCTGTTCCTGCAGGCACCACTGAATTGTGTCATCCACGTAAGTGGTTCCCAAATGAGCCTGCACACCAGGCTGCACTCAAAACGTGCTATTATCTATGCAAATTCTGCTGCCCTATAAGGAAAAACTGAAGCACCAGGCTTTCTATTAGTAATCACACAATGAACGGGCACCATCTGCAAAACCTAATTCTCTCACAAAAGCATCGATATCTACATTTAAAAATAACCTTGACGGTAACCTCAGTATTTTTATCCAGAAATTCATTGATGAATATTATATGATGTTTTTTTCCAGATTTTACAGCGATATTCATCAGTCCCCTTTAATCACAGCAACAGTTACTCTGATCACTATCTATCTCTTTATGCAAATTAGTTTATCACCCTGGGACACTAATGGTTGATGGATTTATTCCATTTTAGCAGCAAACACTCTCAGGACGTAACATGGCCTGACCTTTGAAATTCCTGCCTGTGTTTATTAACGTCCTGCATCCTTTAAATTATTTAACAAGTCGAGTCTGCTGGAATCTGTGCGTGCACGAGTGCAGTTTTTTAAGAATGTTTTTATGGCATCTTTGCCTTTACTGGACAGTTGATGGGGAAAAAAGAGCAGAGAGAGAAGGTGATGAGATGTCAAAGGTTACTGGCAGGTGTTACAACGTATGCTGTGACGTCTCAGATTGTGTGATCAGGAGTTTTGGTTGTATTGACACTACAAAGGTTTTTGCTGTATTTTCATTGCTGCTACCAAAAATGGCAACTCTGTAGTTGTTTAGTTAGTTAGTTATATTATTTGTTGTGTCATACAAGTGCCAAGGCCTCATGGACTTATAAGAGACCAAAACACTGTTGCAGTGGTGAAACATTTATCAGACATGAACATAACCTCTTGCTTATAACATTACATTGCAAACAAGGAACTTCTTGCAGATGGAGTTTTCCTAAGGGTTTAAATCTAGCATGGAGAAGAAAAGTGCTTAAAGTGTCAGGAAAAAAAGGAAAATTGAACATCAACTGTGCAAACTCCATCAGCTTATGAAGATCATGTGATAAGATTGAAAGCTCTAGAGCTCTACAAGGACTAAATGAAAGATGTTTTCATGTGAGACGCAAAACTAATTGAAACTTACAGTAAATGAATGCATGTCTAAAATACACCACTGTGTATAGCCTGGATAGCACAGTGATTTTGTATCATATTAAAATGCAGGGTTCGTCTTACACCCAAATATTATTTTTGTATTTTTTATTTGCAATTTTCACTTGTTTCCAGATAGTTTTGAGATAATGTTGTTAAGCAAGACGATGTAACTGCACACTGCACGACTTAAAGGTGTTGCACCTGTCCCAAGTCTCCCCTACTTTTCTCCTGTAATTCAGTCACTGAATGGTCTTGCTATATTTAACACCATCCATTATACAAAGACAAAGTGATGTAGTATCTTAGTGTAATCTTCTCTCATGTCATCCTACGCCACAGTGCCCAAGATTAAAATAAAAGTACTTAACAACAAGTCAGCAGAGGGACTCGGTTACCTTACAGTGCGGAGAGCTCATTTATCGTGAAGGGAATCTCACATTCAATACTGAAGGAATTTAATAAGGACCCAGCCCTCCACCCCCCCACCGCAGCTGTCAGGAATGGCCTTGCAATCTCATTTGCATTCAGACCTGGTGCTGGTGGTCCTATTCAGTCAATATTGGAACTCAAAGCATCTACATTAGGATCATCTTTTCTCCCATCAACCCCAGGGGTACTTAGTGGTGGCAGACATGGGGCTTTGTTCATGGGGGTAGACAGTTTTATTAATCAAAGGGAAATTGCAGCAGGGGAAGGTGGGGGCCAGTCGACGTCTTTGTAATGGTGTCAAGAGAGGATTGTCTGTGGAAGGTCAGCGCTGCGTCCGTGGAGCTTTCACTTCAGCCTAGTTCAAAGGAACGTGCCATTCAATTTCTGTCTGTCTCATTGTCCACTCATGCCAAAGACACTCAAGGACCCGCTGCAGTCCCCCCAAATGTTCAAGTGTTTGAGTGTGGTGAAGTTTTCTGTGTGTCCTGAAGATCTAGTATCACTCCTGCTGCATCTTTGGTTGAGGTGAAAGCACCACTCAGCTTACTGTATGCACAAATAGCCTACAGTCTTTCATAACCTGGAAAGATGCAATGTGCATCCAGGCCTGAAATGTACATTTGACATTCCCATAGTTACTCCAATTATTACAGGATATTGAGTACAAATCATGGTGTGAATGATGTGTTGTTTTTTTGTTGTTGTTGTTGACAGGGTGAAAGCACAATACTGAACATGGACCTGATGACAGAGGAGAAGTTGGCTAAAAGTGGTGCCTCTTGTAAAGTTGGCAAGCCCGGAAGAAAGCGCAAGCAGTTTCCAGTGAGTGTTGATCTGGCATGACAGACATTTTACAACTACATACATCCATCCATGCATGTATACTTGTTTTAAAGTGATTTTCTATCAGTTTTCATAGTCAAGATCAGCTAGTCCTAGTCCGCACAGCAGCATAAAAAGAATAAACTGTCACATTTTATTTTGCTTGTCCAAAGTTGTCCTGTTATTCAAGAGTGGGTCAATGCCCTTTAAGGAACTTCCAAACCTGAAAGAATTTCTTTAGACTGGGTCTTAGTGAACAGTTTTGCTGGTCTAAATGGGTTAAGGCCGGGGTATGTTCGATAAGAACCAGTTTATACGGAGCCGAATGATTACAGTGCATGACACATAGCCGCAATGTCCACGGTTTGATTCTAGCCGGGGACCTTTTGTTGCCCTTGTTTCCTGTCTGCTTCTTCAATGTAAACTGTCAAATAAAAGGTAAAAATGGCAAAAAACCCAAATCTAATTTTAAAAAAAAACCCTGTGTCACACCTTAAGTGACAGAAATAGTTGAAGAATGAAAAAAGAGAGCTTGAGTGAGGAGTTCAAACCTTGATTACTTCCTCACCTCCACACAGCTGGCCAATCACTGCTTGGAGTGGGTGTGCATGTTGGATTGCAGAAATTGTTGGACATAGCCCCCGCAATTCTGTCGTCAGAAAGGTGTCGGGGGAAGGGTGTTTCAGATGCTGTTCGGCCATCCAATAAGCACCTTGGTTGGAGAATAACTCTGCTCTTAGTATCCATCAACAAAGTGCTTGTCGGATGGTCAGACAGCATTATAAATCCCCTCCCCCCCCCCAGCCTGATAATCAGAGTGAATTCCCAATTTAGTTTCACTTGTACTATATGAACCACTGAACAAATTGTAGATGTAGGGCAGTGATTAAACCTCCCCCCACAGCTTTTCGACAGTGAAATTGCAAGGGCTGCGTTGAACAATTTTTGTAACTTTTCAAAACCGACAATCTGACCTTCACGGCCACTTCATGTAGCGATAGGCTAATAGGTGTGTGAACGGAGGGGGGAGTAATTATGCAGGGTCTGAACTTCTCTCTGAAGCTCTCTTTTTTCATTCTTCTTCAAAATGAGTGCAATACCGTGAATATCTTTAAGGAGAAAGGCTGCCCCCTCTCTAAGACAGCAGGCGTTTTTCACCCCACTATCAAGTGTGGCCTTTTGGAACAACTGCTATATAAATACTTTTGCCATATGAACTAGTTTGTTTTAAGCATTCCCACGCCTTGAGTGTCCCATGATGGGTCAAGTGCTAATTTAGAGACTTTAAGTAAAATAGTAAAATGTCTTGGATGAAACATTGCACATTTCTGCAAAATGTTTTCATATTTCTGTATTTTGTCGCTATGAAACTGAAAGAATTAAAAAATATTGAATATCTGCACAAGATAGCACCTATCAGCGGGCTTTGTATAAAAATAAAGGTGTTGTTTCAGCCTTCAGAAACACCACATAAAGTATACTACTTTGCACTTAGGCATAAACTTCACACAGTCTCCACCATGTTTCTTTGCTCAAACACTACACTAACACCATTTGTAATCTATTTGTGATGACTTTTGTAGTTTAAAGCCCTGATTTAATAATGACTCTTGGGCCAACATGCATCTGGGGTTTTTTTCTCCTGAGATGTTATCATTTGCATAAGCCTCTGCTTAAAATCGTGTTAATTAATTCTCACAGTGTGATTCAACAAACCAAAAAAGGGATTACAAAAATATTTACAGATAATGTATGGTAGGGAGGGATATGCTGGAGGGTTTGTGTCAGCGTGTATTTAAAGCAGCTGAGTGGTATTACCAAAAAAAAAGCTATAGTCAGAATCAGGGCGCCTTAGTGTGTGTTTTCACAGCTGTGGGGGATTGACCACATGATGTGCCAGACACTCCAGTCAAATTGGTGTTTCGTTATTCTCTGAATGAGAGTAGCTCTAAAATGTACCTGCCAGCGTAATATACTGTCTTTAGGGCATTATTTGGATTTTTCAGTTTGAATTCTGAAGATACTCTAACATGGATTAGAGGTTTTGTGTTTTTTTTCTTTGTGGTAATTGTTAAATGTCAGGTAAAGCTGTTAAAGGTTGTATATCACAAGCCTCGAGGCTTTTCCCGTAAAGTACACAGACATCATGGACAAGGTCAAATTAATGAGTGCTTGAAAAATGCCAAGCAAAGTATTTGTTCATTCACCTCCGTTCACAGGGTTTTATTTACATATTAACTGACCTTGCTGCTCTTTACTATCATGGGTCCATTCAGTGCAACGTTCAGTGCCTTCAGCTAGTCTGAAGGAGGTAAAACAATGCTCAGCTGGTTGTATGCTTCAGCACTGAATCTGCACTAAATTCATAATATAATACTTACACCTAATTGGGATCAATAAAGTGTTATCTTATCTACATATATGTAGATAAAACTGTGGCATGAATGACGTAGTTTGTTTTTTAGTGCATCTGCTTCTCTCTCAATAAAAAGCAGTTTTTGGAATCAGTTGTAGAGTGTAACCAAATAACCAAGTGAAATAGCAACCGTAACTTCATTTTAAATCTATAATTAAAGCAGCATTAATGAAAATCTACACTCTTCTTTTCGCACTCTTTTTGCTCTCCACCAACTCCTGAGGGAAATATCCGTCTCTTTAACTGCTAAATGCTCCACTATGTTCACCAGCTAGTCGCTAACTTTGTCTGTCTGCCCTTTGGTGCTAAGCAGGTAGTGTTCAGTGGGTTTATCAGAGCTTGTCTGCTGAAAACGACACTGATGGGAGCGCTAAGAGTGAACCAAAACAGCAAAGTTGTGGGGAGTAAAAAAAAACAATGAGCAGAAACATGCTAAAAAAAACACTCTTTAGAGCTGAGTGGACCTGCAAAGTTGGATAATAATTATCTTTGGGTTTATCAATACAAGTGATACCTTTCACATTATACATAATCTTTTGATCCATTGTCAATATGAAAATATTGATTAGTGCAGCTTTAACAGTTTATTTAACGTATTATGTGTAGATTTTAATGCTGCAGCAGTAAGTTGGATTAGGTAGCCAGCGTTTCAGTTTGACCTCGGTCCGCCAGTCTGAGCTGCCTGATTTATCAACTGTGACCTTTGACCTCTGGCAGGAGCCACATGTAGTTCACTGGGTCAGTAATCTGTTGCGTAATTGTTCCAGCAACAGTCGTGTTTACTTTGTGTGTGTGTGTGTGAGCATATTGCCTGAGTTTGTGCATGTGCCTGTTTGCCTAAACCCACACACACTGTAGCCCCTTTTTCTAGTTATGAATTGAGTGAGAATATTATTTATATATTAATAATGCCAGAGCTGTTTGTTTTCATTCATCGTGTCAAACAGATTTACGGGAGCGCCGCTCTTGGTATGAGTGCAACTGTTCAACATTTACAGTTAATTTGTTCTCAGTCACTACAATGATGAAGTCATTTAGAGTTTTGCGGCCTGCGAGGAATGCCTCGAAACCACTTTGGCTTCATGTAGCTTTGTTTAACGATACAGTACGACTTTCACTGCAGTCTATTTAGCATCTCTGTTCCGCATAATTTGCATTGCATTGAATACACAGACGTTTTATAGCTCTCTGGGTCACATTAAAGGTAGTTTTACATTGTGTTTTCCTCTTCAATCTGCAAGAGTGAGATTATGTTTGACCTTTTAGCTTCTTGTGTTTGCTAAATATCATCTGCTGAAAGACAGAGGCCTCCTCGGGGCGTTGCTGTTGCCTGCCTTAAATGCAAACTGCTGTACCTACATCTACAGGAGATGAAAGCTTCAGCGCTGCTCTCATCAGTGTTGACAGTCTGATCTCACAAGACATGCTCCACTTTCTGCTCCCAGTGACCCAGTAATGGGATTGTCTGAGAAAGTGTGTTTTAATGGCTATTTTTAGGCAGGAGCAGAGACGCTATCACATTTCTTCACACATTTGGAGTTCTTTTCTAGGTCTTCCAAGACAGTTGCTGCCTTTTTTTAGGTAAAGCAAGGTGTACTGAATGTCTGCAACTGTATCTTAAACTGCAGCTTTAGCTAGATCAACTCTCTTTGAATTGACTCCTCTGCATAGAAAGAAATAGTTTATCTGGGCGTTCCAAACTGGACGGAGTGAAAACCTCTTCGTTGACAAACAGCCAACATTCCTGACATATTTCCGTGCTGTTGTAATGATGAATGCACGGCTACAGGAAGCTCAGTGGAGTACCTGATGAACTCTAAATGTAATCCCTTCCTCACTTTCAAGTTAATGGCTGTACAGCAGATTTACTGGCACAACTTTAAAGTTTACAACTCTAGTTTAACAGAGCTGAGTGGGAAATGCCATAATTCACTGACTAATAAGTGTACAAGTTGAGCTACATGTTTGATTCAGTCCAGATAGAGCTGAGGAGGCTTAAGGGGTGAAATTAAGCTTATCTAATATGAAATGGATGAATGCTTTAATTCACATTTTCTTCAAATAGCCCATTTAGCCAACAGAGACTGACGTGCTTATCCTCACTCTGATAATGCCAGCTGTTTTATTGTTGCTCACTGACTGAGATGACCTTTTTTCAAGCGTGCTTGATGATTTGTTGTAACTCCTGAATGGTTCTGTTTATTGCACAGCCAGCTACAGTACATCCAGTGATATGTCATAACTGCTGACAGGAACAACACTGGTGTACACCTTTGAAACATCAAACTGTAACATACTGCTACAGCAATAATAATCTTTAAAGCTGATAGATTGCCAGGATGTTAACATTTCAACCTCTTCTTCCCCTGCCTGCAGGTCAAGAGCTGCGGCTCTCTCAAAGGCATTGTGGGTGTGGGCAACAGCTACACTGGGGTGGGTAGGCCGTCCATGGCACAGTTCCACAATGGAGATGTGGGCGGGCACAGAGACAGGACGTCCGACGCCTGCTTCCCCAAACAGGAGAAGAGGGAAGTGGAAAACGGGATCCCCAGAGACCCTTCCTCCTGCCGGGCAGAGGACAGCTCCCAGGGTCAGAGTCTGAGCCCGTCCCAGGAGAACGGATTCCTGCCCAGCCGGGAAGATCAGGACTTGGAGAAAGATAAGGACAACAGCCTGACGACACCACGCAAGAAACGAGGGAGGCGGAAACTGGAGCGCCCAACGAAATGTGAGTTTTTTTGGCTTCTGCTTGTTCAGCCCGGCTGTGTTTTGATCTGCTCTCTGTGGAAACAGCAGGCGAAGTCATGTGACTGTTACAAGATGTTGAGTAATGAACTGTAAATGGATGTCAGACTGAGTGGGTCTGTGCAGCTCAACACACAGAGCATGGCACTGACACTGCCAGGATTAGAGGCTAAAAGTGTTGCATTCATGCAGCTGCACAGTGCTGTGAAGGAAAGACACAGTCTATATCTACACAGTGGATATAAGGGCTGCAGTTTAAATCAGACAAAATTACAATGTTTATACTGTTATTAGTCATCTTATAGATATTGTACAAAATGTTATGCATGCTATATTTAACTTCTTTTGAATGCCTCAGTGTGGCTTACCAAATGCTTTCAATATGCACAACCAGCTGACATTTGAGAATGCGCAGCGTGCACCATGTGACCAAAATAAAATGTATGACGGAGAACCAGGCAGCTGCAATGACAAAGAAAAAATTCAGATTAGATTATCTTTGAAATCATGTAGCAAAAAGGAAAGTGGAGCCCCCAACATCTAAATGTGGAAACATTTCAGTTCCTACAAGTTCATCACAATGTGTCATTTGAAAAGAAAAGAATAGAATACAACTTAATTGTCTTTTGCCCATCCGACAGTTCATTAAACCATCAAAACACACACACACACACACACCACTTTAAAAGGTTCTGTGCACAGTTTGCCTTTTGATTGTAACTATACCCAAACGTATTGAACAAAAAAGTTGATTCATTGATTAGTCAATTGATTGAAAATTGCATCATTTTTTGCATCAAAAACTGCAGATATTTTGATAAATGATTAATCATTGAAGTCATTTTTCAGGCAAAAAGCTTCTTAAATGTGAATATTTTGCTACTTTAAAAAATATCATTCAGCGATATTACTTCTTCTAATGCAAAATGCAACAAAATATTTATTCCTGAAATGATAACGATAACTTAAATGACTTATGAAATGACAATTAGTTGAAATAAAAGAACCAGTTTAAATGCAAACTGTACACATTTTAATTATGATAAAATATGTTAAGTTGAATTTCAGTCCTACAGAACTGAATCTGCAGCAGCCACAGTGCAGCAGTAGATAACGTTGGCATATAAAGATGATATAAATCAGGGAGGTATTGTTGGGAGAGACTGGTGCTGACAGGTACTTTTTAGTCCAAGATGGAGATTAACAATGTCACTTAGCCGGCCTCCTCCCACTCTCTGCTTTTTAGTCCTATCTCTCTCTCTCTTTCTCTCTCTCTCAGCCACGTGTCTCTCTCGCTCCTCTCTCGGCCACAGACACACCGGCTCTGACCTTGATGAAGAGTGCAGTAAATAAAGCCAGGGGAGGAGCGACTCGTCTCTTGGCAACGAGCCTCTGTTGGGAGCTGGCAGGTCTCTGTTGTGGCCGCCTCCCTGTCGGGGGCCCTGCCAGGTGGATGGCGTCGTGCCCAGAACTCTTTACAAACTGAGTCTGCACTTGGTATTCACCTGATCTGAGTTTCTAGGATCTGTTACTTCACTTCAAAGCAGAAATCTGGGATCACCCTGTTTGCTTTTAGTGTCAGTGGCTAAAAACTGGTTTTCCGAACCAGGTCTGCAACTCTACTCCCTAATCTGGGTTCGGGTCCAGTGCTGCTCCGCTTTAGTATGATACAGTGGTGAACACAGAGGGCATAACAAATATATAAATGTCACATATTTACCTTAATGATGATAAATTCATGATACATCATACCTTTGATAACTACCATCAGGGTTCCCTAACAACGACAGATCTGCTTTATATGATCTGCGTAAAGGTCATGTTTTAGATAAGATAGAAGATTTGGCTTATAAATAAAAAACATTTATAAACTTTGGCTTATAAATAAGGCTGATGATGTCATTAAGGTTTACCAAGCAGAGAGGGTCTAATGCAAAGATGCTATTGAGCTGCATTATAGGAAGTGTAGGAACAAGCAATTTTTAGAGTGAGTCTCAGATCTAAGATACACTTTGTTGCTATTGGCTTACTATAGCGGTAACCCTTCTATACCCTACAAGATTAAATATTGCCACAGCCTCTGGCATTCTCAGCCATAAATTGCTTTGTTATTGATCACAAGATTACAGAGCTTAAGTTGACACATTAAGTTCTTAAAGGTGGCAATATAAAGAGAAGAAATCCCACAAAATGACACTAGATTATCTGCTCTGTCCTGCATATTTAACCACTTTTAACAAGCCCTGTGTAGTTGAAACATGTAGGAAACTACAGATGTATTAGCCTGGTATGTGCATGAGTGAATAGTCAAACATGGGATGAGGTAGGTCTATCAAATTGACTCAAAACATGTTTATAAAATCTTTCAGATATTGTATGGGCCCTCAGTAAGAGGACGATAAGTCTCACTGACAGTTTGTTAGCAAACAGTACACGGGCTACAGTGGGCCGTAGCCAACAACAAAACCCATTAGCTGTGCGGTTAGCTCTCAACTAGCCTCTCGCTAAGACTCCCACATATAAACTAACTCGAGCTCACCCAGCTAGCAGACAAAACAACAAAACATTCCCCCTCCCTAACTCTCAATCTCACAGATACTCTATCTCACACAAATCCCTGTCATAGGTAGATGGAGAGACTGACAGGCTTCACAGCGTCTAAGCTGACCACATGTTTACTGACACTCTGGAAATTGCAGAATCAGCACCTGCAATAAACAGTTCTTATCAACACACAGTTTCTTGCAATATGTTGTTTTAAAGTGTCATTTAGAACGTTTGTATACCGACTTACAGAAGGTGATGTCTTTTACATTTTCAGTAGAAGCAACAAATATCAGACTGCTTGTGATCAACAGAAAGAGGAACTAAGTAGTCAGCAGAAGCAGTGTTAGCCACAAGCCAAAGAAAAGACGTACAGAAATTCAGATTAGAGGTCTGCGCCGGGTCCGCAGCTCACTCAAGACCTGCAGCAGATGTTAGTGACATGTTTTTTTTTCTTTCAAGGCTTCGAACGGGCGTTGGCAATCACTTTGTAATGTGTGAAAATAGTGCAGAATGGCACACACACACACAAATCTGCTGATTGGCATCAGTTTGTCAGTAATATTTGATGCCTATATGACACATTGAAAGAGCACTTATGGGATTTCTTTCAATCAGGACATCAAAATAATATGGAAGATTAAGAAAGTAAACTGCACACTGCACAGATTGCAGGTTAGTGAGAGCAGGCTTGGCGCAAATGATTGTGGGAGCAGACTACTGTGGAGCAAAAAGCAGCAAAGAGTGGACATGTGCAAGCTAAAAAAAAAAAAAAGAACGAAATAGGGGCCACACAGACTTTTAATTCAGATTACATCAACAGTACTGCCCAGAGTTTAATTGCTAAGTGATTTCTGGGAAGTGCAAAAACACCACACACTGTTGCTCCTGCATGATGTCTTGATTTGCTAATATGACTGGGATTTAAATATACATGCAGGGAGGTATTAAACTTGCAACTAAACAAGTTTGAATAGAGGGGGCGCTGGTATATTCATCTCAGAGAGGAGAGTGCTTGGTGGGGGAGCAGTGTGGTGGATCGATACTCAAACAGGGTTTCTGTTATCCATCTGGAGGGCACAGGAAGGATTTGAGCTCTGGCTGGAGTGGAACTGAGCTCTAGCAATACGAGAGCTGGAACCCACTCAAACTGGCAAGGTATACTCTCTGTGGGCAACATTAGCCAGCTCCCCTCACAAACCCAATGACCTTGGCGGTCCGCACTGCCTCACCGATTTGTTATATAGTCACTTATTCCCGATGAGGACGAGGAGACCAGACCAGAGGCGAGAGGGATGGAAAAAAAAAAAAAAAGCGCAAGGGGGAGGTGGAACAGTGGGCTCAACTACACATGGAACCAACTTGAAGAGGCTGTTAAGAGAGCGGACTATTGTTTGGACAGGTCTGTAGGGTACTTCACTGACAAGCCAGAGTTGGCTGTGCCGAAAACATGCCATCAAAAGTTGTCCTTAGCCTCTCAGGGCTCAAGTGTTATGATAGTGTTTGGGCTTCGACTCAGCAGATAGTCATGTTTACTCAGGCTGTGAATCATGCTAATTTAGGGCACAGCTGCTTGAATGATGTGTATATACTTCGCTGGTGTCATATCACCGAGCCTGGATACTTTTAGAAATAGTCACTTACATTGAAATGAAACTTTGTGAAAGTAATACCAGAGGTGTTAGTTTGAGCTTCTGTGATGAAGCTGATTTTGGCTTCCTTATCTATTTTTCTGCTGCTGCTGCGGGTGAAATACTTTTCATGAATCATGAATCCTGACTGCTGTCCTAGTGTTTCAGTTGGGTGGTATCCATGCTCCCTGGCTAACCCCTCACTGCTCTGTTGAACACAGGAAAACAATGCTGTTTAAGAATGAATAACATGCCCTTGTTGTTGTGGACCTCCAGGTCTTAAATCATGGCCAAGTTAATGGGAAATCCCAACTGGAGCTTTTATTGTGTTCAAGACATTTTTATTAGACAGCGGTTTTAGTGCACGTTTCACCCAAATATGTGTATTTATATGTAATAGTGCTATTTTTGACGATCTTTACCCTGCTGCTGCACTTCTTGCTTTTGGTTGCGCAACTTCCTCTGTATATATGGGCATTTTCTTTCCTGTGGAAAATATTTGTCTTCCTAAGAAACCGCTGATAGTATTCAAGAGTTTTTGAATCCTTACAATACATCAGTGTTGGAAGAAGTATTTAGATCCTTTACTTATTTAAAATGGTTTTAGCAATACTGCAATTTAAAAATACTCCATTACAGGTAAAAGTCCCACATGAAACATTTTAATAAAGTGAAAGTCTAAAGTAAAAGTACTTATTATTATCGATTAGTCAGATTAGTTCTTCTATGATAGTAGACTGAATATTTTTGGGTATTGGACTGCATACAAATCTGGGAAATTGTGATTTCTTTCACTATTTTCTGACATACTGAAAATAATACAACTGGGCAACAGGTGAGACTATTTTGTCATCTGCTTCTTCCAAGGTCAAGAATGTACAAGTACCTCAAGGTTGTACTTAAGTAGAGAACTTGAGTAAATTACTAATAGCAACCAGCTGTGTGTCACATGAAGGGGGATATAAGGTCAGAAGTGTGACATTTGCCAAAGTAAACCTGGCCCCTCTCCACACTCATCATAACCTGGGCAAACCGTCTGGGTTGCATCAAACCCTCATATGGCACCTGAGCGCACAAGCCCCCGTGATCCCAGACGATTTTAAACTCTGAGCACGCATAAGGAGTTTCCCCGAGCCAGTATCTCTCAGCGGTTTTATTAATTTGACTTTAATTTGATAAAACACATAGTTAACGGGATGATGTGTAGGGCGAGCTTAACAATTTGGGTTAATAAATGTGTCATATGGTTTATTGATGAATGAAAGGCCACCTAAGTTTAACACAGATGGGAGGATAATCGATGTGGTCAGTTTCCACTCTCCTATGAATGATTCAGGCCATCCATTGTGTCGCTGTCTTCTCTTTAGATGTCGAGCACAAGGAGGAGGACGGGGGTCATGCAGTCAAGACCGAGGTAAGATTTCTGCTCTGTTGAGTCTTTGTTCTCAGGCTGATGTAACTCTTGAGGTGTCTTTCACACTGGCCAGGGCTGTAGCTTCATTTTTTGGGGGTGAATAACCTTTCCTGTCACAAACTGTGAATCCTCCACTTGCCAGCATAACAGATGGTTGTGGTGCAGCTTGAACAGAAGCAAAAGTGCTTTTCTTGACATGAAAAAGGACAGTTTTTGTAAAAGAAATACTGACTATAACTGGATTTTCCATCCTGACTTCTTCATACTGGTATGTTATAAAAACATCAATCCATCCAGTGTTGTTACAGCAATTTTCTTCTTTTCTCTTACTACTTACTCTTGATTGTAGGATAGGTTGTATGCTTGATATGGGGATGTTTACGTGTTGTTTTGCATGACTTTAGCTGGGTAGAAATTGTTTGACATTTTGGGAAATACACTTACTTGTTTTCTTGCCGAGTTAGATGAGAGGATTTATAGGTAAATATGAAGCTACAGCTAGCAGTCAGTTAGCTTAGCTTAGCAAAAAGACTGAAAACAGCAGGCAGCAGCTAGCCTAGCATTGTCCAGTACAGTTTGACAGTTTAGAAAATACGCTTATTTGCTTTCTTGCAGAGAGTTAGATGAGAAGATCGACACCACTCTTACATCTGTTCGTTAAACATGAAGCACATATGAAGCTAGAGCCTGTTAGCTTATAGCTTAACATAAAGACTGGAAATGGGGAAACAACTAGCCTGGCTCTGCCCAGCGATAACAAAATCCCACAACAAGCACCTCAAATTTTAGTAATGAATACGCAATATCTTGCTTGTTTAATCTGTATAAAAACCATAGTGGTAAAACCACAATTCAGCATTTTACAGGACTATTTCTTGGCCGAGACCAGTAAATTGCTGGCATTAAACATCCGTTTTTGTACGAATTAAATAAACGAGATATAATGTGTTAATTTGTGAGCTTTAGAGGTACTGGTGGGCGGATTTTGTTATCTTTGGACAGAGCCAGGCTAGCTGTTTCCCCGTTTCCAGTCTTTAGGCTAAGCTACGCTAACCGTCTGCTGGCTTCAGCTTCATATTAAACAGACAGATATGAGAGCAGTATTGATCTTCTCATCTAACTCTCGGCAAAAAAGTGAATAAGCGTATTTCTCAAAATATTAAACTATTCCTTTAAGTCTATTCTGTGTTTCTATAAACTTTTTTCCACCTACTCTTCCACAAATGTTTGCTCTGAAAGTAAACTGTCTGCACCATTTTTTGACTAAAAGCTTTGCATAGTTGCCCATCTTCAAGTTCCAGAAAAAGTGAGTAGTTCTCTTGCCTTTGGACTTGTGAAAGAAATGGTACCTAATGGTGTATAGATTTGAAATATCAAATACACTTGGGAGCTTTTCGAATCAGTTGGTGCTGGTGACCTTGAGACTGTTGCCAGGGAGTTGTGATTAGACACTGTGGCATCAGTTCTTGCTGCCTGACCAATCACAAGCTGATAGCACCATACGGCACACCAACATGTGAGTCATCATCTTTTTAGAAATTAGACAACCCCATCGCCTCCACTGCAAATTACTCACTTGTTAACAAGAGTCTGTCTCACTGCCTCTAGTGACAGATTGGATGCACAGATTTACTACAAATCTGGATGCTTCCTTATGAGAGAAACTCTAAAAGAAAGAATCAAAAACAAGTAGCTAACTTTTTTTTTTAATTTTTTTTTTTTTAACACCTTAAACAGGGAGGTCGAGGCAGGCCGCGAAGGGGAGTTGGTTGGGAGATCAGCCTTCGTCAGAGGCCCGTGCCCAGAATAACCTTCCAGGCTGGTGACCCTTATTACATTAGCAAGCGGACCAGAGAAGAATGGCTGGCCAAGTGGAAGATGGAGGTGAGTACCCCAGCTCTGTCCCAGCCACTGTAGATAACAGGGTGAGTGACAGGCGTGGACTAAAGCTGCCAGGGTCAAAGATAGGGCTTGTGGTGTGTTCACGGCCAAGTGTATTTGATGGGTCATTTGATATCTCATGAAGGTACCATTTATTTCAGTGGATTTCCAGGGCCATTGGCTCAGTCAGCTCTTGCATTTCCTGACTTTGTTCTTGTCTATTGTACCAGCAGAGGAGAAATGTCATGCAGCTGCGATGATCACATCTGTTTGATACCTTGATATGATTCATGCTTCCCGGATGAAAATGTTGGTGTAAATTTTTGCTTTGCGTCATTCTGACTGCTTTTGTTGTCTTGAAGCTGTGGCGAAGTGATTCTACACTAAAGAGTCCGTTCATCTAAATCACCAAAAAACATACTTACCCAGGGCGGCTGTGCTCAGGAGGAGGTATGGCAGATTAGCAGCCATTAATCACAAGGATGGGGGTTTGAATCCCAGCTCCTTCTGTCCACATGTCGAAGGGTCCTTGAGCAAGACACTGAACCCCAAGTTGCTCCCGATGGTCAGGCCAGCTCTGGCGCCATCAGTGTGTGTGTGTGTGTGTGTGTGTGTGTGTGTGTGTGTGTGTGTGTGTGTGTGTGTGTGTGTGTGTGTGTGTGAATGGCTGAATGGCTGAATGAAAGTCAAACGAAAAAGGTAAATGTGTCCATTTAATGGTTTTGATTCACAAAAGTTTGGAGATTTTTACATTTGACAGACTAAAGTCTTTTTTCGAGAAACAATGTCCTTGTTAATCTGGATAATCCACAGGCTTTGTTGGTGTTCAGGCTGAGAACAGTCCTGTGTTTAAACCCCCTCCACAAAGAGCTGCATTGGTGGGAGCGTGTTGCTTCTGATATTGGTGAGGCGATGAAATCCAGGAATCTTGATGAGATTCATGAGGCTTATGAGACGCCAAAACACTGCACAGCGGTTTATAATTTGATGAGGAAGGATTTTACCGCTCTGAGTTAAAGTCATCAGAGTGACAGTAAAGAAGTAAAGAGAGAAGTAAAAAGTAGAAATATGTTGTTCACAATACAAAGTAATCTACCTGTACTGCCGTTGAGTCTAAAGTTAAGCCTGGTTCAACGTTTTGTCTTTTTCAAATGAGTAAGGGGCTAAGGTTGGTCTGATTTCATTATTTCTTGAAGGAAAATAGTTCCAATTAAAATTTCCATAGAGCAATAGTAAACAGTTGAAAGTTCGTTCTTGACCTTGGAAACAGTAGTTGACAACAATCCGTTCCATTTCTGTTCTATTTTGCAGCTTTCAGTTGTATGACACGATCTTCCTTACACTCCAGAGCAGCTACTAAATGGACCTTTTGGTGAGATTGTTTTGTCAGCTACTGTTTCCATGGTCAAGAACAAATTTTCATCTCATCTTTAAAGCCAACATGGACAAGGAGTGCTTAAAGTGTAAATGGAAATTTGAAGATCTACAATTCTATGACAAATGAGCAAACTCCATATACTCATGAAGATCATGTGATCCGATGGAAAGCTTCAAAACTGCTACTTGTAGATTGCTTTGTCAACAAACTGGTATTTTTTTTACTGTATTCAGGATGATCACACAGCAAATGTAGCAACTTATCCAAGCTCCGATTTCAGCATTTCAGCTCCGATTTCTTATAAACATGAAGTTCTCTACATTGCTCATTACTTAGGCATGTTAAATATGACTCCTGGTAGTAATGTGATGTAGTGCACCTTCATCTGTTACATAACGAGGAGTCTCTGTAGTATCAACATGGGGTCTTCCATCTCTTCTGCCTCCCCGCCCCCCTCTGCTGTCCTCTGGAGAAGGCTCGGAGAGCGGCCATAAAAGTGTCTCCAGGGAGGAAATATTGCCAAATTAGCAGGACATGCCGGGGTCCCACAAGTGAAATGTCATAAAATACGAGGCAAGTAGGCCGTTCACGTTTTCCAAACAGAGGTGGATTTTCTTTTACAAGTAGCTCTACAAGCCTGAGATTTAAGAGGATTTGCAAGATGCAAATTTTGAGTGTGCCTGTTTTTTCCCCTTTTCTCATCTGGCATATTGCAAGCTTTGATCTAATTTGCACAAAGACTGATTTGTTCTGGCATTAAAGCACTTTCCTGAGGAGTAATATGAAGCATAGCCTTTGCTTTTGGTTCTGAGAGCCTTTTGCTGTTGCATGTTTCTGCAGCAGGGGGGATATGGTGGCTGAAAGGGTTACTGCCGTCTTGCACTTTCTCCACGATCTCTCTCTTTTCATGTGCCTTGTGTTACAGTGGTCTCTCCCTCTCTGTTTCCCTCCCCCATTCTTCTCCTGACCCCTCCCCCAGCTATGGAAATGAACTCTGTGCTATGGATATGAGGGTGAAGATGAGGTTTGCAGCAAATTTTCAGCCCTGCTTGCAAGACAGCCTCTTGGCTTGCTGCCAACATTTTGCAAGTCCTCTCTAGCCAACCAGAATTCCTGTAGGCAATCACCTGACCCTGAATTCCCAGAACAAAGAAATGTTCATGCTTTCTTTTTTTAAGCGATCTCTTCTACCCTGAGAGTGGGGGTGAAAAAAACTCTAGCCCCACACTGGATTATGAGGGTTGCGCGCTGGTGTGTATGGGTATGTGCACTGCATTGTTTGTTTGATAACACGGGGGGATAGTGTGCATGTTTGATTAGCCTGCTTACAGCGAGGGGAATATGCTGACTTCAGGTATTTCCACGAGAGTTGTCGTGAACCATCTGCTCTGCACGGCTTAAAGGGAAACCGGAAGAGTGAGCAGGCTTTAGCCGTGTTTGGGAAAAAGTTGCTTGCTTGAAAAAAACTTTTTCCTGTGGGGTGAATATGTGCTGAAACTATTTCCTGTTTCATAGCAGCGCCTAGAAACGTCATGAGTAATATCATTTATTTTTTAGCTCAGATATATTTACTTTAAAAATGTTGCTGTGTTTTGAGAGTCACCATGATTTCACCTTACATAACATTTAACTGGGAAAAAGGTGAAGTTGTTGTGTAGGCCTCAAATTCCTTTCCTTCCTATCATTGTGTACTTTGTTCAGTTTGACTCAGGACATAGATTTACTGTAAGAAGAGTAATTTGCTTGAGAAGATTTTAAATGGCTTTGGAGTAAGCCGAACAGCCTCCTCAGGGAGCTTTTTTAACTCACTTGTGGATTCATGGGGAATTCTGTTTATGTATTCATGGCTGACTCTGTAATATTCCTAATTATCTCTTAAAAGGACGCAATACAATGAGAACCAGATGGTCTATTTTGGTGTGACCCCCCCAAGGCCACTCGTGAAATACACAGCCTTTGTAGGCATCTGTGCTAAAATCAGGCTAATTAATGCAGTAGCCACATCGCTGCACAACAGAACCTGCCACTAGTGCATTTTCAGACAGTATTTCCACTTTAAAAGCAGCCCCCTTTTTCAAGGTTTAGGAGCAGCTTTTGCAGCTTTCTTGGTCTGATGCATCTTGAGTTAACTACACCTGACGTGACTTAAGGAAGTTTTTATTATTTGTCCGCAGTCCTGCTCAGCAGATAAGCTTAGGTCTTTGCACTGAAGACATATCTCACTGTATTATCCATCAAACAATTACACAAAACAGTCCCTGCTGCGGCGCTCCTGCCTGTTGCGCATGAGAGACTACTGCATTCAAAGGTCAAACTCTTTTGTGTTGCTTCAAAGGCTCGCTGTCACATTGTGTGAGGAAGTAATGTTCAGTGACAGTTTATTTCATCTAACTTTTACCTTCAATCAGAGTTTGCAGAATGCTTGTTTGTTTTGATTCGATGGCACCTGAGCTGCTACTTTTTTTTTTTCTAATATCTAATTTGCTTGATGCTTGTTGTCTTTGCCCCTGTGTTACATGTGAGTTTTCAGGGCTTATGCACAATGGTGTTTCATCTTAACAACTGCACTTTTGACTCTTTAAGACTAAGACATTTTCCCCGTAAAGTTAACAACATTATAATATGCAGTTGTTGTCTTATAAATAACTGAAGCTGCTCAGTAAACATGACCTTTGTGTTAACAGGTACAGCCCAGATTAGATACTTTAGTATCGTCTGAACACCCCAGAGACCAATATCTCTTCTCTTTTTTCTGCCTCCCAGTGCACTCTGTCACCCCTTGAGCCCTGAGGGTATCATGCTGCACAGACTTCTAAGTCAGATTATCCCATATTGTGCACCCAACATGTCTCTACACTCTGCCAGAGGCCTGTAAAGCTTCTGTTTTCATTCTATCCATAACAACATCTAACGGTTGCTGTTAGTACAGTAACTTAGTTTTTGTTTTCATATGTTTTCGTATATAACATCGTTTTTCCAAGGTGAAAAGGTGTAGATGTTTTCACTATGAGGTTGTTTTAAACACATTTACTTTGCTGTGTTTATACATCTACAGTGTGTCTGCTGTCATTTTTGGTATTTGTCTGAGGCGCGGCGTGACAGCGGATATAAGTGGTGGTATTTCTGAGCTGTCAGTGACGGGCAGGCGTGCGTAAATGATAAAGACCGCATTGTGTCCCCGCTACCTCCTTTCCTATTTTCCCCTTTAGACTCAGAGGGCCTGTCTTGCTGGTGGAGCTGCACACACACTGTGAGGCCCCCAAAAGGGGGGCATTTACAACTGGGAAGAAGTCCAGAGACAAATATCTGGTTCGTATAGCCACTGTACTTTCTCTCCTCCCCCCACTGGCATTTTCAGCGTCACTTTCTCATTGGCTCTGAGGAGAAGGAACCCTGGAGACTGTCTGACCCTAAAAACACACAAAATGAGCACAGTAACAGTAGCTCAGCCGCTTTATTGCCATTTACAGCTCTCCCAGTATACCTGTGATTACTGGTCACCAGAGTCTGCCCTTTTCTTCCCGTCTGCACCGGCAACTGCTCTCCTCACTTGCCGATATTATTACAGATTGTTTCTCCCCATATACATAATGCATTTAGCAGTTTAATTGACATTTGTTAGTTCTTGCCATGCCATGTAGTTTACCATCTGGAACCACACATCCAAGCAGGCTGTCGAACACTAACTCCAATGTGCTTGTGCTGGAGCCAAGAGGACTAACACATATGGCCAAGGGCTTTGAACCATCCATCCAGCACTACAGTACAGATATTTATAAACCACAGCAGAGCCTCTTGATTGAAGAGCACATGTTTCTACTCTTCTGCGCCGAAACCCCTCCCCATGCCGTCTAGGCACCACCTCCCCTTAAAGGCGCTATTGTTTACGAGTCGCACTGGGAGAGTGGACGGAGGACTGTGCTATACTCTCTCTCTCTTAGTCTCTCTCCTTCTTGCCTTTTTTCTCCTCTTCCCACACATCTAGTTCACCTCTGGACATTTACAGTGTGTGTAAGACCTGATTACTTGAGAAAGACTTGAGGAAAGTAAGCACAGCTGTGCAGCACTGCTGTCACATGGAGCCTATAGTGGAACCTATAGTATCACTAACACATGTTTACATATGGGGCTGCAGATATATTTTCTGTAAATGTGTGCGTGTTTTGAAGAAAAAGAGTGAGAGGTCGAGAAGAAAGTTAACATGTGGGCATGCGAGGACTACCGTGTGTGTGTTTGAGAGAGAGACATCAGAATGAGTGCAGCTGTTGGGGATTTACTGTGAGAGGCTTAAGTCCCGGCTGCGTCTCGTCCTCTCTGATCGACCTAGCGGTTCAGTGTCAGGTACCACAAACCCAGTGAACTCTCCGCCGCAGCTCTGGACACTAGAGAGTTACTGTATACCGTGCTGTTGATGAATGGGCCTTACAGTCGGAGATAAAGCGATGTTTACAAAGGCTGTCGAGATTCTGCACTTACACAGCAGAGACGATGTGCACAACTTGATGTACAGCTAAATGGCTACAAATGCCATCAGCCTCTATTTATACTGTATTTGGTAGTAATACAATTTTATTGAGAATGCAGCATGGCCATGATTCAGGCAGAATATATGATTACATATATTAGATAATTAAGATGGACAAGTATGTACAACTGGATTTCTACTTAAAGCTGCATTAATCAATATCTTTAAATTAGCAATGGGTCAGATGACTGTGTGTAAAGTGAAAGGTATCGCTCATAGTGACAAACCCACAGAAAATGACTCTGCAGTTCCTCTCAGCTCTACAACATGTTTTAGCATCTTTCAGCTCATTGTTCTAGTTTTACAGCGTGCAACTTTAATGTTTTGGTTCACTCTCACCGCTATCATCAGCGTCTTTTCCAACCCCAGCAGGCAGCTGTTTTTAGCAACAACAAAAACGCAGATAAACTCACACATACAGTACAGACAAAGTTACAATTTATAAGTTCCGAATATGTCAATGTTGTGTTTACAGCTTGTTTTGATGCCTTCAAGTTGAGCAGCCTAGCTTAGCACAAAGATGTCTGATTTTACCTGTTATGTCTTGTGGGGCTGTGTCACAAACCTCAGTACACTGTAAAACCTAACAGTAAATCTTAATAAAAGAAGTGAGTTAACATAACTTAATCCTCCAAAAAATTTGGAGTCACTCATTCCCATTAATTTAACCTAACTCAAAAATGAATTGTTGAAGTAATAACTCAGTTGTTTTGAGTACACTTCAATTTTTGGAGCAGTTTAAGTATTGGTGACATAATTCCAGTTTGTTCAGTTGACTCATTTTATTCAAGTTGACTTTATATCATTATAAAAATGTAAGCCCTGCTGACCATGGACTGTTAATGCTAAATATGGCTTATGATTTTTTAATTTTCTCACATATTGTGCCCAAGTAAATCAATGATTACATCCAAATAAGTTTTAATGATCGCCNCTTTGATGGGTTTGTGACCTCACAGATGATGTCACAGTTGAGATGTTAATGTAGGCTATCAGCCTCTCATGTGACCTCACAGATGATGTCACCGGTTCAGACTTTGAAAGTTTATATATAGGACTGCAAAACATAGAATCGATCGAGCTGGAGTCGACCCGGCTCCCTTAGATGGAATGCCGCGGTCCTCCCCCACACCTTCAGAGGTGAACGAGTTGAGTCGCTGACGATCTCCAGAGTTCCCGCTCTGGCTTTGTGACTTAAACGTCAGCGTGCAAACAACCAGCCCTGGGAAAGCTGGCCTCAACTGGTTCTGTCCCCCAACCTCTGTTGCTGTGGGGTGTAGGACCCCTGCTGGACTCATTCCATCTTCGTAGTGAAAATTCAATGACAGTATACATTCATTTGGTGATTTGGAGGTCAAAAGGCATCAAAACCCGGCACATATTGTGCCCAAGTAAATCAATGATTACATCCAAATAAGTTTTAATGATCGCCTAAAGTGTTAAGATTTGATGAAAAACAAGTATTGTTAACTTATTTGGGTAGTAGCAATTAGTCGATGGGTATAAAATTAATCTGCAAAGTTATTTTGATAATTGATGAATGGTGTAAGTACATTTGCGAGTAGAACTTACAATCATTGTATGTTTCCAGTTTTTCAAATCTTGTCTAATAAGTATTTTGTGTTTTTGACCGTTGGTAGGACAAACAAGACATATGATGACATCACCATGGGCTCTCAGAAACTCTGATGGACATTTTTCGCTCTTTTCTGATGTTTTTTAAACAAACAGTCGGCAAAAAATCAAAATAGGCCTTAACTTTGGGCAACCTGGTTTATTGCATTCAGACCAGAATGAGAAAAGTGAATCTGCCAGTTCACCTCGTTGTCTTTGCGAACGCGGCACCGAGAGAGAAAAAAACCGTGACCGGTTCCGACTGGTTCAGACCGGTTTGAACTCAGCATCAGACGGAGAAGCTCTGGGGACCTTCCTGAACTGCATATTTGCCGACTCAGCAAGATGTCTTTCTTCTTCCACGCAAGGTAACGTTGTTCTGTTATTTTATTACTTCTTTGCACACTGTTGCTGTTTTAATTGTACAAGCACACTGTGCAGACGCTGAGACTTGATAACTGTTTTAACATTAGCGTTAGCTTTCAAGCACACCCAATTCCTGCTTTAGTGGCTCAGAAAAAAAATGAATAACGTTATTAGTCGTTGTTAAACTGTTCGTCGAGTTTAACGTTACGTTAGTTGGCTGCTGAGTAACGTTATTTTTGTGAAAGTTGTGTTAAAGTTGTAAGCTAGCTAATATACCCATGCCTTTCAAGCTAGTCACTTAGTGTCCGGTTTTCTTTCAGTTAGCTAAGTTAAGGTAACTGATGTCAGAGTAATTTGAAAGCGCACAACGAGGGAGCTATCTCACTAAACACAATTTAACTTTAAGGAGAGAATGCCCAAGAAAATAATTTAGCTTTCAGTTATTACATGTAAACTAATTCTAGCTATAATGGGCTCGACTTGGCGCCTTAAGTCACGTTCTCCGCTCTTCTCTTCTCCGGGATTATTAAGGAAAAACGTTTTAAAGTGGGAAAGGTGATTAATTCAAACCACGAACAGAAACCAAAAGCTACAGCTTAGACCTACAAACTTTCCTTGTTGTTCTTATGTTATGTCAGTTGTTTTGATGAGCAGGCTACAAATTATGTGGAAATGTAAATTGTGTAGTTTTTCTAGTGCCATAAAAATACAGTTATTGAGACATTACAGACTCTACCATGGCCAGTATAACACAGTTTCACCTTTACCATGCCTGTATAACAACTGCATGTGTACATTTAGCTCTTTTAATTCACTTAAGGTACATTTGTGGAGAGTACACTCTGAGAAAAGAGTGGTAGGTGGAGAAAGTCATGATTTGACTAATAATTGGGCATTTCATTGCCCTGTGTGTGATTTTAAGCAGCCATT
>LKNJ01000392.1:88090-166415 GCA_002120245.1 Maccullochella peelii | reverse complement strand
CCCCCCGCCGCCGCCGCCGCCGCCGCCAACACCGCTACTGCTTTCTCAATGCACTTTGTCTCCTCTCTATGCATGGACCAGGAGACGAACATAATGAAGTATGTGCGCGAACATGCACACACTCATATGGGTAACGCTGCATTGAGCAGCATTCTCACAGACAGTTGAATTGAGACAGTAGCTTTATGGACACACACACACACACACACACACACACACACACACACTCCAACATAGTCGTAAATTACTAGGAGGGAGCGCACACCCCCACAAACACAGGAACAGGTAGACAGAGACAAGGGGAGGCTCCACATTCTATTACAGCCTTGTTAACAGAACCAACAGGTTTACATGGAAGCTGTCTGCACACACATATCAGCAGACAGGAAGAAAACCACACAGACAAACCTGAGAGATTCGGTCCAGTGTAGTAAATATTCAGCAGACTATCGAAAGTTAAGTCCGGTCTAAGGAAGGTTGGATCTTCATTGAAAAATAGTTTACTACTTGGAATTTGACAACACAAGAGCCACCATCTTACTTGCAAATGAATAAAACAACCGCAGGTATGAGACTGACATTTTCACAGTTGATTGTGTTTACAGGTGAAGCAGAATCTCCCCCTGCCACGCTCCATTAGGACGTCTTGATGTAATTTAATTAGACATCCTCTTGTTTCATCCCGAGGTCTAATGTCCGTGTCTAGCCAGTTAAGCTGCTAATGTTGGTGGTAGCCACAGCTCGTTCACTCCCTCCTACAGCTCTCCTGTCTAACTGGTAGCATCCAAAAGACATTTTGTGGCGGTGCGCCTCACTGGTACAAACAGACTGATGTTAGAAGTCATAATATTTATAAGAACAATGATTTTGAAAATACAGCAAATTAAAACTTTAAAACACCAACGCAACAATATTTTTACATTAGCCCCTTATGGCTCTATAATCTTTCACGCTTGCTTTACAATGTGTTGCATAATATCATACAACCCTCATATGTTGCACTGTAATTTTTAGCCCTGTGCCATTAGAAAAATACCAATTATGGCAATTAAGGTTAAATACAGCTTTTAGCATAAATTGTGCCTTTTCTTGTTCTTGAACAGGAGACCACATGGAATTGTTGATTTAAATGATAGCTGGTGTGGGGTAAGGTAATATGTATAGCTGTACAATAGTTAATAGAAAATATGAAATATGATTTACTCATAACAGTAATGAGAAATAATGGATTGTTGTGAAATTGTGAGGCTGATGAAAATACAATAGAATGGATACTGGACGTCTGGCAATGATTTGATTTAATCTAGTGGCAACAAATCTAAATCTAACTTAACTCCCCACGACCAACTGTACCTCATTTAAAGATAAACGTAATCAAATTGGAAATCTATCATCAAAGTAAACCATATCCAATATCCTCTTACTGATAGTTTGTGCATCACTAAAGTCCTGGAATTATGTAACTCCACTCACTGATCCCACTGTGCAAAATCCTGGCAAAAAATATCGGCGAGGACTGAGAATATTGTTTTTATTTAGAGTACGCTCCGACGTAGTCTGTAGCATCCTAGTTAGTGGCTTTGTAGGATTATGCTGCTCTTCATTCTGTGCACTCTCTTGCAAACTAGTTTCTCATGCACATTTGGTCTGATAGCAGTGTTAGCCTTAACATCTCTTAATGGAACAGTTCAAACTTACCACCAAGACAAGTCAGAAGAAGTTAAATTAACCATTGAACCCCTAATTTCTTGTGTAAAAAAAGTATTTGTATTTCAAGAAGAGAAGAAAAACTGCACTCTCATATGTACTTTATATATTTCTTCATTGTATAATCTATAAATATTGCGGTTACATTGCATTCACAAACTGAAAATCTGTATTCTCTGAAATGATGCAAGCGGATCACACCAAAATAGACCAGGTTTGTTAAAATACTGTAATAGGATCTGAAATAGAGAAAATATTGGGTTTGAAACTGGAGATGGACCCAGTGTCCCTCAACCTGGGCCTCCCAAGCTGATAAGTAACATCAAAAAACAATAAGAGATTGTACTGTATTCTTACTTATGCTGCAAGGAAGAACATTTTATTGCAGTGGATTAATGGAAAAGTACCAACTGTTACAGGCTGGCAGAGAGTGCCGTTTTATTTAGTACCATTAGAGTACCTTACATGTATATTCAAAAACGGACCAAATAAAATTTGGGAACCCTATCTGAACTACGTAGAGCCTGGTGTCTCTGCCATCATGCTGCAGGGATTTTCTTGATTGTTGTTATTGCACATTATAATTGTAACCTCTGGTGTCGTCTGTATGAATCTGAGCTAGTGTTCTGTGTTCGTTTGTTTTTATTGTTTTGTCTTTTGTGCTTTCTCTTGTGGATATTATAATGTATCCATCTTCTACTTGTTGTAAAAGTGAAAACGAATAAATATATTGTCAAAAAAATAAATAAATACTGTAATAGGGATGAAAAAATGCACCTGAATGATTTGTGGCCCAGACACGGGGTCAAACCAGCATTAAAACATTGAGTAAAACAGCTCCATATCAGCTATACATAAGCCTTTAGTGTCCAGTTGCATTGTGTGTAATGATCTGTGCACCTCTGACCCCGACAACATTTCTCACCTTGTAAAGTCCAAAGACGCCTAGGTCCCTGATGACGGACAGGGCACTGACCCTCAGCCCCGTGGTGATCTCTCCTGCCACCTGCAGACGGATCTTTACAATCTCCACAGGGTTGGTGAAGATTACCTGAGAGCCACCAGCCTGGAGGAACAGAAAGACAAAAAGAAATCAATAGTATGAACTTCAAGAAGAGAGAAATGGATTGGATACTTAAGTTAAACATGAAAACTGACTTTAATATATTGGTTGCCGCAAATAACACATTTCATTAATTTTGTCTATGTTTAATATTAGATTTTGTGTGTCTGAGTTCCACTAAAGATGAAGTGTTTATTTCAACATAACACATCGATTGAATAAAAAAAAACAATACAATCAAGATTGAAAATGTAACTATTACCTTGCTTGTAAGCAATTGCGCAAGTGATGCAACTGAACAATAGTGCCACCTCAGCAACCAGCTGCAAAACAAACATGTAGAGAGGAGGAGAGTACAGGAGAGTACCGGGAAATCCAGCTGATGCAGCCGAGTATGTCAGCTGTTTGTCTTCATCACACAGGCCCTGCGGGGACTCTGACTTCTCTTTTTCTCTCTAACCTCTCACTTCCCACCATTCTCCAAACCTGTACTTGTGAGGGGAGGGCAACAATACTGCAGCAAGTTCAAACTGGTTTCTATGCCTTTCAGGTCAGCAGGGCTTTTAAGTATAAGAGGTAGCTGCTGTGGTGGAGTTGTGGCAAGACAAATGGTTAACTGTGTCTAGTCAGGGACCATGACGGCATTTCCAGAATGTTTACAACATTAAAAGATTTTTATTTGGAAAGTGGGCTTTTTCTGACTTCTGTCTTCCATGTTCCTTTAATTGTTTCTGTCGCTCTCGTCCTCCTGAATGTCTTTTTCCAGTATTTCTCTCTGTTTCTTGCTTTGACCTCCTTTCAAATGATATCTCTCGTCTTCTCTAATATTGTCTCGCTCTTGCTACGGTTGCCAGTGGTTACTGTAGCTACACGCAAAAGGGCGGCACATCGCAATTAGATAGCAATCGGTTGCCATGGCGCCATTTCTGTCTTAAATAGGCCTGGTCTGTTTGTTGTTGTTTCTCTCCTTGTCTCCCCCCTGCTTCATTCCCTTCGTTATGAATGATGGATTGTGCTTGTCGCCTCTTGACTTACGGGAAAGCATCAAGCTTTAATCTGCAACATGGGCATATTTTTTACTAAATGTCCCTCAGTGTTACCATATATTGCCTAAGAGAAGAGAGGGAGGAGGGAGACACAGATCATAATAGTCTCATTGAAGGTGTGTGCAGCCGCTTTCTATAATAACACAGAGTATAGTGGGCTGCAGCTTCCCTTCCAGACCCAATGAGAGGCTGCGAATAGCAGGAGGGCTGCAGCTCTAAAGCTGCTACATCTCACAGCTAACTCTTTATGACTTGTTTTATGGAAATAACCTAGTTGATTACATGCTGGCTAATAGCGCGAGCATTAAGAGGCTATTGGCTCCGGCCCCGAGCAGTGTTGGCTGCTTCAGTTGGATACTAATGAGACTGTAGATGGAGACGTTTACTCAAGGAGAGTAAACAACAACATTGTTCAGAGAGATGAGCTGACAATTAGACCTGACAGCGTGAGATACAAGGAGTGACAATGCAGAGATTTTTGGGCGCTTCACCATCCCACAGTTCCTACTTTGCTGTGGAAAATAAAGAAAACTTTGAACATCCAGGACAGAGAGGGAGACAAACAGAAAAGAGAGAAACAGACAAATAAACAGAGTGAGCTAATGAGAGAGGGAAAGATGGTGAGACAGAAACAGAGAGAGGAGTAGTCAAAACAAGAGAAGTGAGGGAAGGTCGAGGTTGAAGCAGAGAGGTTGAGGGTTGTGATTATGGAGTGACAGCGTTGGCGGCTCTCTCATGATTCCCAGGTAATTACAAGGCAAGGTGATCCTTAGAAACCTGGGACGTCAGCACCTTATGCACGCATCACAGCTCCTGGCCATGTGTGTACGTGTGTGTGTGTGCTGCAGAAAGAGCTTAGTAACATTTTAGGAACACCCCTCCAACACAAACACACACGGCAACCAATCACTTACGGCCATACAACAGATTAGCACCCACTGAAAACATTAGCCGCTATCCATAAATAACAATCACACTTTCATTTGTACTTAACACCCTTTATTCAGCATCTGCAGGTCTGAGTGTGTGTGTGTGTATTAGATTCTCTGATAATGTTTTCATAATTCACATCAGGCCTGAATAAGAAACCCATTACAAAGACTTAAAGCAACCATGCAAACTGTGATACATTAACAATGAGCACGAACAAAGTATTACTGTATTTTGACTCTCAGTCTTTCCCCACTCCTTCTCTCAGCAATGACCCGGTAAGTATTTTGTGTAACTTAAGTCCTAAAATGCAGGCCAGTAACTGCCAGATAAGCATCCAGCCAGCTCGGTCGACGGAGCATGCCATTCTTACCAAATAATCATTAGAAACGGGCAACCCGCACTGGAGCTTAATGGTGCTGAGCCACGGTTTGAGAGAGGGAAAGAGGAGGAGGTGAGGAGAGGAAAGGGTGGGGGAGAGGAGCAGAGAAAAGGAGGAGGCACAACAGCCCATTAGAGGAGATAAAGAAGTTGTTTTGAGATAAGTTTATGACACAGAAAGCAAACATATAACATCACTATAACCCTGTTCTCTCTCTCTCTCTCTCTCCTTCTGTCTTTTGCTTTTGAGACTGTGGACCTGAGGCAGACACTGTGGTCCAAACCAACACTTTCACAGCTACCAAATGATATAAACAGATTTCATGTGCTGTGGCTGGAGCCTCACTAAAACAGGGTTCAGGAGGGTTCGACTTTTGTGTGTGTATGTATGTGTGTGTGTGTGTGTGTGTGACAAAGTGGCAGGCAGTGCCAGCACTAACACCGGGGCCTCAGCCAGGATGAAAGGAGCTGTCACGACGGCTCACGGAGGAAAAGAGAAAAAATCCATCCATCCACACTCCACTCCTCTACATTTATACCTCTCCTCTCCCTCTGCATATGTTATGGTTCTGATTCTCAATCCATATGGGTTGTATAAGGCAACCACTACTTTTCACACCCTGTACAGTGCAGAACATCTCTTAAGTACTGTACATTTGCTTCCCTGTAGTTGCTACACTTTTTTTATTTTTTCGTCTTCGTCACAAAACAAAATCGCTATCCAAAATGGAACACAAAATTACAGCAAATGTACCGTGCTAAAACATTTCTTAAACATATTCCTAGAACTAGTAAGGTCAATTGAATGTGCCTGAGTGGAGCTAAACCCATAATGACTTGTGTATCCTGAAATACTTTGCTTTAGTGATCAGCATCAAAAGAGGGTTGAGTGAAAGACCTTCTTTCATTTGCTCAGGCTAAAGCTGCCGGCCTTGGTGGACTTAGTGTGTATGGGTGTGTGTGTGTGCGCACACATGCGTTGGGGTAGACTGTGACAGCTCAGTGATCAAAACCTATGATGGGAGGGGAGCAGGTAACAGACTGGTGGGAGGGGTGGGGGGGTAGTCTCAGGTAGCAGCTGCTGTCAATCTTCTTTTCCTCCTTGTAAGTGTGTGTGTGTGTGTGTGAGAGAGTGTGTGTGTGTAACCATGCACATGTATGCTCTTCTGTTTGTCATATATTCACGCACTCCTGCGAGCATGTACAATATGCACGTTTGCGCTTTCATGTGTGATCTTTACATGTTCCATCAACAAACGCCGACTTCTGGCCTCCAAACAGGTCCGTGTCTGTCTGCTCAACTGTCAGAGGGGCGGCACTCAGAAAACAGGTAAACATAGTTAGGAGTTGTATACTGCCTTAGTACTGTATACACTGTCTGTGTACTATACTGCATCATTTCAGCACAGTGCACTTTGAAGAGCCAGGATGATGGAGAGGGAGAGAGTGAGGCTCCATATTTGGGCTTTTATGGAAAAATGGTGAACACTGAAAAATGTAATGTTGACTGTATTTGAGCAAAGTACTTGAGCACTGTTGCAAATATCTGTGGCCGCATTCACACCGACAACACTCTCATAGAACTCGTAGGAGAGATTTGGGTTCTCATTACGAAATGTAACAAATGTTAACAGTTGACTTGAGACTTACACATCCACCGGCCAGGATCTCAGCTGCCAGCGGGACTGTGCCATCTTTCTGTCTGGTCTTTCCTCGCACAAAGTCATTCACCTGGAAACACAAAGGTTGTAATATCAGACCAAGGATTTTTAAAACTGATATGGTGGAACATGATATGAATATACAGTCAATATACAGTGTACATTGTCTTAGGAACATTTAGAAAATGTATAGAATAAATACTTACTAGTGACAATGTTTCATTTACACTGAATGATAACCTTATTTTAATTCACAACTGGTAAGCATACAGCATTAATCTGCAGATATGTAGTAATGACAACAGTACTGCTGCTGTAGATATTAAATGCTGTAAATGTGTTTTATCAAGATGCCTGGATGACAGTATGCAGGAATACAGGAAGCTTAAACAAGATATGTGCATGTAACTATACAGTAGGTCATCTATTTGTGTGCTATGCATGTAGTATCACATAATACAAAATCCATGCAAAAGACTGAAGCGATGGAAGAACCTCATGGATCTCTGTCTGTGTGAATGTGCATGCATGTGTCTAGGCGCTTTCTAATGCAGCGACTTACTGTGAGCTTTATGGCTTTCTCGGGCGCCACACCCAGTAGCTGTGGTACAAGACCTATCATTAGAAAACGACGAGATGATTAGAAAAAAAAAAAAGAGGGCTGTGGTACCCCTACTCACTCACACACACACACACACATATACATATACCACTTCCACACACGCCACATGATGTGTGGCTTCCCGCTGCATGCGTCCGACCCTGCAAGATCCCCCAGACGCTAATGAAATCCATTGATGTGGAGTGTGGGGACATCAGAGTAGCAACAAGAGAGAGCGAGGAAGAAGGGGTAAAGAGACGATGAAGAGAGAGAAACTGCTTCCCAGAATAGGAAGAAAGGGCAGAGTATAAAACAAACCAACCAAAAGTTTACGCAGACCTCAATTACAACCCAGAGCAGGATAAAAATAAACAAAATAATCACAACAGGGCACAATGAAACTTGGCCCCCTACCCAGCCCCACGGCAAGGAGCACACGTGCACGCACACACACACTTCCTTAAAGAAACAAACACAGTTAATAATCTAGAGTAGTTTGTGTGTAACAAGGCCACACACAAACATAATCATATACTCAATTTGGAACTTGGTGAAAGGACCTCAGAAAAAAGCAAACCAAAATCATTTTTGAGATATTTTTTTCTACTTCCTTCAACACAGAATATACTGTATGTGAATACACACACGAAAGGACATGGGAAAATACACCCGATTTATTTTGGCAAAATCATCCCCATTTTAAAAAAACAAACAAAAAAACCTGAAAGATGCTCCTGTTTCTATTGTGCTGTTTTGTTTATGAGAGATCCCGCCATCATACTACATTAGTAATTGTGCCAATTTTGCACTGCTGATTCCACATTCTTCTCTCAGCAGAGTTTTTCCGAGGTTTTCTGTGAAGGCACTTTCAACTTATATTACATAACTACAGTTTGGCTGTCAGGATACCTGTCTGGCCATCTATCTGGAGCCAGACCTGTCTGTCTCTGTGTCTGTGAAGCCATTCCACTGATGTCCTTTGTGTTTCCCACAGAAATTCAAGCATTCAAGTTTCCTCTCGGGAGCCCGGTGCTGTCAATCAAAATCATGGGAATTTATAAAGAACCTGCCACCATTTACAGGGGACCTCTTTTCAATCCGAACCCAACAATACTGACACAGACACCCTAACCCCGGCTTCTGAAGAGAGGGCAGGTAGTCATTAGTGATGTCGTGCCCTGGTATGTGCGTACCTGCGTGCCCAAGAAGTCGCCTGCATGTCCGAGTCCGTGCCTACATACTTGTGCGTCTGCTCAGTGTCTGTGTGAGTGTATGAGTGTGTAAGTCCAGACATGCGACATCACCACATCGTGACACAGGCCTAAAGGTATGTGGCCTTGCGTGTGACGTTCATTGTCCTGCTCTGAAAGTCCCCAGCCAGCCGGTAATCACTTCAAAGGAGACAGGTCAACAGAAAGGTGAACTCACACCGCCCTCCGTCCACCCTACACTTTTCTTCTCCTCGTCTCCTCTCCCTTCTCTCCCTACTACTCACTTCTTCTTCCTTCTCTCTCATCTCAGCTCTTTTTTATTTTTCCAAAACCTGTTTTGTGGATTTGACTGCCTGTGAGTTGTTTGTCCTGAAAACTATCTGTAAATACAAACTTGGCTGGATGGATGTTTGGCCAATTTATTTTAGTTCTGACTTAATAACACGTACTGCATGTTAAACCTACATTGGTACACTGCTCTCTAGCATGACCACGGTAACCACCATGGTGTTGGAAATACTGTTGTTGGAGTGATTTCTACATGCCGACAAGAAAGATCTGGAAAGTATGGAAAGTGATGCATTAAATTGAAAGTATAATTAACAACCCAGCATGTATGAGCTACAGCAGCTGCTGCACTATTAATGCAGGATAAATGCTGCGTGGAGAACTCAAAGATGGTATCAACTGTACAGTTTGCAACCACAACTTATTTGCAGAACTAACAGTATGTGGATATTTGACATTACACATTAAATAAATTGGAGGTCTAAATTTGTGCTCATGCATACTGACCTCGGTAAAGGACGAAGAAGCCCTCGTAGCGCATCACCTTCTTGAAGCAGTCGAAGCTGTTCTAGTACATGAGCTCTCCCACCAGGGAGCCACTGCTCCTCTGGTTTTGCATGCGTGTCTTCACCAGATCGATGGGGTACACTGCTGTGGCACCCACAGCTACAGACTGTTAAAAAAACGCTTATTTAGATATTGGTCACATGCTATGAGGGTACTGTTTGTTTATTTCAATTATTACTGCCACCGTTGTCCTTCTGTTGCCTTAACCAGCATCCGCATCCCACCCTTGTGCCTTCATCTTTGTGTTTTGCAAGCGAAGACAACAGTAATTACAAACATTGCCAAACTAAACAAAGATGAGTAGGTGTACAGAGAAGATACTGTTGTTACGGTCATATGATATTTGATGATAATGACTTTACGCTAATCTGAGATAAGGTTAACAGAGACAATGGGCTTATGCAAGAACCACTTGTACAAATAGATTTATTCTTAAGTGGCACGTACAAGTGTTTTAAAACTTTTTACTTGGACTATTTACATAGTACAAAAGGAAATTCACACATGGTCCAGGCCTTTCTTAAGAGTCATGTACAGATAGTCTGCATTTACCCACGGGAGAAAAACACTTGCATGACTTAAGAATTGTAATGCCAATATCATCCAAAACAAAAATAAATAACTAAAGTGAACATAAATATTCCAACTTATACAGTCATCAGTAGTTGTTTTGTAATCCTCACTCCAAAAGCTGCCTCAGCTGCATGTTGCTGTCCAGGACAACATCTTTGTCACAACAGCTGACAGTAACAGCACCTACTGTTTATTACTCTCTCGTCCATCTCCGTGACTTCATGTCTAACGATTCTCTCTTTATTTCTTTCACAGCACTGCTCTGATAACACATCACTGGCTGCTGTATCAATATATTTGTTTCAGGTGAACAGGTGGCGTTCATCAGGTTGAAATTAGCAATTTATGATAAGTTTGTATGGTTAAGAGAGTCTAAAAATGCACACTGGAACTCTCGTATGAGCAAACCTCACAGAAAGTAGTAACATGAAAATGTCACAGTACTGAGTACTGCAAACAAAATTCCATTCACTTCCATTATATTGGGGTGGAAAACTAAAACTACCTGCTAAATACCACTGGAGATCGGTGAGAAAATATGTCTTTGCAATTTGGGTGAACTGACCCTTTAAGAGGAAGAAGAGGAAAAGGCGGAGGAGGAAGGGGAAGTTTGTGGGGGTAATGTAAAGAAAGAATGTTTTGAGTCCCAGTGTCTCCGGCCCGTCAGACGGACACAAACAAAAAGAACCGACCCAAGGCGACAGACTTAATTAGAGAGAGACCGAGAGAGAAGAAGAGATGGCAGACCCATACCTCCTTATTAAGCTGTCTCCCTTGGGATAGAAGGAGGAGGAGAAGGGAGGAATGGAGGAAGGGAGGAGGAGGAGGAGTAGAAAAACAGTGGGGAGTCTGAAGTCAAACACAAGGCCTAGGCACCACCCTTCACCCCCGCCCTCATCCTCCCTCTTCTGATCACTCACACAGGTACAAAAGAATCCACACAGGAGGGTTTTCCCATGGCACGCAGAGAGGCGAGGGGCAGGACAGAGCGAGACAGACGGATGGTAAAGAGCAGGAAAGAGATAAAGAGAGAGAGAGAGAGATTGAGCGAGAACAAGAAAGAGAGAGAGCACTTCTCTTTAAGCAGGGGAGCAACCGTTGCACTTGTAAGCAAGGGAAAGGGCAATAGAGGGCCCATTGTCCTCTCCCCCTCTTCTTATGAGAACAGCAGAGGGCTGGGGCAGGTAGGCATGCAAGCAGGTAGGTGGGTGGGGTGAAGGTATGCAGGGAGCCAATGGGGCGTGACTCTTACCCCCTGCCACGGAGCCAAGGGTGAACCTGTAGGCCGAGTCTGCCACCTGGACAAGGACGGGGCGGGAGGCGCCAATGCCCAAGTGCTGCTCACACAGTGGGAAAGAGACAATAAAGACATTAGTGCAGAAGTGGAACACAACGAATTAAAACAGTTAGACAGAGCAGCTAGAGAGAGACATGACACTGACATTGCCACTTCAATACTGTTTCTCATAAAACGTTGCATGCCACACATCTAATCCCACCACACAGCAAGCTCAATTACAGGCTATTAAATCAATCATTTGTCACACCAGCTGTATAGCATTTGACAGCAAGTCCCATTTTCATTGGACATTGGTATACACTATAATGGTCATTTAATAAATCTATGCTGACAAGAAAGAGAGTGGGAAGCTACGTGAACATAAGAGTAAGTAAATGTTTTTAGTTGATGAGATAAACATGTGTTAATTTAATTATGATATAACTTAATATAATATTAAGATAAAATCAGGACTGTAATTAATTTTTTTTTTCTTTACCAATTAATGTGTTCATTTTTTTTGATTGATTGTTTGACTATGAAATGCCAGAAAATGGTGATAAAACACCGATCTGATATAGAAACAGAAGCTGTAACCAGACAACGTTTGGCATTTTTACTTGAAAAATTACTTGAATAATGAATCATCAAAATTGTTAGAAGACTAATCATTTCAGCACTAGATAAAACAACTGGTGGAAGCAACACAAAGCCCTGCACAAATGATTAGGTGGTACATTAACTACTGAGTTATGGTTAGAAATACAGAAGACATTAAGCTTTCTTGGCAACAACAGACTATTCCTTAAAACATTGTTAAACTATTAATTATTAACTAATATCTACTGCTGTTTCATTGCACTGAGCTGATAAAGTAATCTGATCAACTTTTCATGTGACTGTTCTGTCCTGTCTGATTGCTGTAAGTAATTATTTAACATTTAAATGAATAATTATATGTCCCAAAGTTTAATTTCAGACGTAATTACACAAATATTTCTAACCATTTCTGATCACAAAAAAAACAAATGACGGATTCTTTCTGATACATACTATCAAATGTATAGTGTAGATTTAACATACATCAGTTACCCTTTACCTTTAATTTATAATGACTTCTTTCAAATACACATATTTCATTAATTGTCCCTCTACCTGAACAAAAATATATGTGTCATCTGTTGGCATATTTGATCATGTTTATTTTCACTGCTTACCATTTTTTATTGCTCACTTGGTTTGACATTAGTCTCAGGGAACACCGGTGTTTAAGAGCCTTTGTCAAATAAAAGTGGTATCAAAGTGATCTTAGTACACCCTTGTGATCATCACCACACTATGCAAAGAGCAGAAGAGTGTTAGTAGCCAGCATTAGCCACACAGTAACATTAGCCACACTCCCCCATCCACCTGAGGTACCTGTTGCCTTGTCTGGTCTGCCCAGCCCTGGTCTCTCGACCCTGGGGAGAGGGGGGGTGGAGTGTTGTATGTATGTATGTATGTATGTATGTATGTATGCAGGTGGGTGTGTGTGTGTGTGTGTATGTGTGTGTGTGTGTAAGGGGGATGGGAGGATCTAGAACAGGTCCACCTGTCAGAGTGAACTCCCACCCCGCCTCTACAATTCATCCCCAGAGCTTTCTTCCTGCCCAAATGTCTCCTTTAAACACAACCGCCTCCACTTCTACCATCCTCTTCAGCTCTGTCTGCCTGAGGACTGGTGAAACTTGGCAATACTAACTGTCACGATGTTTGAGGGAGAAAGAGGGAACAAGTTAACAGGATATAAAGAGAGAAAAGGCGAACCGACAAACATGTAGAGAAATAAGAGAGGGAGAGAGAGAAGTAGATCAAAAAATGAAATGGAGAGAACTAGCAAAAGATGAGAGAGAGCTCCAGCTAGCTGGCGGCCAGCCCCCAAGGCCAAACCACAAGGGCCTAAAGTGGCTCATTGTGGTGGGACTGGCGTCTGTGTAGTGCTGGGCCCCTTTGCTTTCTCCCCTTTGGCCCCCGCCTGCTCCAGTATGGCCTGGCCAAGCCTTCACTGCAGCGTTGGAACCCACCAGGCAACACAACTCTGACCAAACAGCCTGGGAAGGAAAACAGTGCTCTGCTCATCTGTCTGGCTGTCCATACATCCTTCCTCTTCTTCATTACAAATTGCTCTTGTTAGCTGCTGCAAAGTCTCTTCACATCCATTATTTGCAACTTGAAGCATGTTTGAGGTTCATCAGGTCTTGAGCATGGCTCTGCTTGCCTTTATTTCTCTGGATTTGTGAGTTTTGTGTGTATGTTTTTTTAAGACATCAACCGCATGTCAGGGAGAGGTCTAGTAGTGTTTTCTCTCAAGAAAGTCTCTTTAAGTTTACATCTGTGATGGTAAGTTACTTGGACACAACTTGGTCTGTACCTTGGTATGAACTTTTGAAAATGAGCAGGGCTGACGAGTCCTGGCCGACTGGCATTTTGGGGGCAAACTTTCCACTTTATATCTGACAAAATCTGGATCTGTGTCTGCATTTTTTTCCTCTTCACTTACACGTGAGTCTGAAACAATGTCTCAATGAATTAATTGTGTAATTCACACCAAAATCAAAAATCAAATAGATGCTTTGGTTTGGAGGATTAATTACTTGTGAACAGGCAATATCATTATCCTTGATTATATTATAAATCTTAGTCATCTGCATGGTGACAGCCAGCCCTAGAGAATGCACTGAGGCAAAAAAAAGAGCTGCCAGTGTGGAAGAGGAAACCAAACACATCAACAAGTCTTCATATTCTGTACCTGTCTCTGGACCTCAGCCAAGTTGTAGGGCAGGGCGCCTTCCTCCAGCGGAGCGATGTTCTCAATGTCCACTGAACCAACACGTCTGATGGAGAGAGTCAATGGAGAGAATGAGAGGTTTCAAGTAACTTTGAACTGTTGTAAAAACTCTCAGAGGATTATAATATTTAATCAATGCATCACCAAGTACATGACCTTTGGAGGCACTATCCATCAGTCTGAAGTTACAGATACTTTGCCATCATTCCATGTGAAAATATTAAAAACCCAGACCTGCGCTTGGCGTGATTGAGTAAGACAACTGATCTATAGGAACTGACAACTCCCTCTCCTTTATCCCTTCATCCAAGTATAACAAAGATATTTAACCTTTGGATGTAAAACTTTCGGAGTCTTTCCACTGCATCTCTATGACGGCCAAAGATTTCCCAGGCTGAGGGAACGGGGAACGCCAAATCCCCCCTCCACCCCTCTCTTCTGAATATTGGGGCTATTATCTCCCGCATCTCCAATCAAGGGGAGTGGAGAGGGCTATTAAAGTATCCCATTGCCCAGAAATAATAATCAGGTGGTGTCTCAGGCCGGGGTTAGAAATTATGAGCACACTGGTCGGGCCGCGAGGCAGACGCAAAGGAAGTGGGGGAATGTGAGACGCATACAGTTGTTGTGTGCCACGGATCATAGGGACTGGAATTGCCCTTCTTTTTTAAGATAAATGGGAGTTTGGATTGGTTTTGGACTGAAAGAGGATTCTCTGGCACTGATGTAGTCATGTCTGATTCTTTGATCCCTTTGCAGAGAAGTTTGAGAAGGAAGAAAGCGCTCGTCTCTCTGAGGTATGGACCCTGGGGCCAAAGGTGCGCTTTGGGGGGCAAGTGTGGGATAGACTTTCTCTGCACAACTCCCTGACTGACTGAGGAAAATATTAAATGACTTGGGTATAATTCATTTGTGAGATGCTATTCCCTCATTACCACAGCAACACAGCTACAATTTTCTGAACTTGCCTGTTCTAAGTGAAACATATAATGAATGCCTATACCTGCATGGCCATCATAGCCCCATTTCTAATGATTATTTCCTAAGAGATCATATTATGCACCCCTAGACTAGATTAAATATAGAAGAGCGAGTTAGGCCAAAAAAAACACTGACATTATCAAAATTATGGTATTAAATCCAAGTTGATTTTTGTGTTTCTCTTTATTGAAGCTTTAGACATGCTTTTTGCCTGTGTGTGTGTACGCGTGTGTGTCCATCTCCTCTGACAGGTCAGCCAGCTGAAAGAGGATGTCGACCTCCATGGGTGTCACCTGGCCAAACCTCTGAGCTGCCACAATGAACTCCTGTATAGAGAAAGACAGTTTTGACTAAAATGATGAGCACCACACCTTAAGATACAAACCAACTTTTACAGATATGCACATAGATTAAAAAACAGGTAACACAATAACATAAGCACTGCCATAACATAATCCCAATTCCAAATCCATCCATTTTCCACTGCCTATCTGTGTCATGGTGGCAGCACCTCAGCAGATGTTCCGACAGTCGAGACGTTATTCTCCCCAGTCACATCCTCCAGCTCGACCTGGGGGATCCGAGGTACTCCCAGGCCAGATGGGATATAGATAATTCCTCGTGTGTTCTGGGTCTGGGGACCTCCACAGCGAGGCATACAGGGAGCATCATGACCAGATGCCTAACCACCTAAAACAGCCTCCTTTCAATGCGAATCTCTGAGCTTCTTCTGAATGTCCAAGCTCTCAGATACCAATTCAAAACTCATGATCACTGGTACAGGAACGTAGACTGACAGGTAACTCGAGAGCGTCGCTTTCAGGCTACAACAAACCAAAAGACTGTGGACTGGCACCAATCTGGCTGTCCATGTCATGCTCCATTATACAGACCCTCACTTGCAACTTCATATCTCCAACTCCTTAACTCAAGGCAGCAACTCTCTCGTAACTCAAAGCGGGCAATTGGCGTTTTTATTGCCTAAAAGGATGAGCAAAGGTGCTGACAGTATTCCATCCACACATCTGCAAACTGCCCCAGTGCAGGCTGGAGGGCATGGCCTGATGGAGGGAACAGAACTACATCATCAGCAGAGCAATGCAATTGAGATGTCACCAAAGTGAGTACTCTCAACTCCTAGGCTGTGCTTTGAGATTCTGTCCATGAAAATTACAAGCAGAGTAGGTGACGAGGAACAGCCTTGGTGGATCCCAAAGCCCACTGAGAGCATGTTTGACCTACTGCAGAGAATGCAGCTCTCAATGCAGTTATACAAGGACTGGATGGCTTTGATCAACAGCCCTGGCACCCCATTTTGCGGCAGCAGTTTCCATGCAAGGGTGAATAGCTGGTCCACTGTTTCACAACCAGGACAGAATATGCATTGTTCCTCCTAAATCCAAGGCTCAAACAGTGATTCTATAATTCCAAATTTTTTTAGCTTAAGTTCAAGGGATTGCTATATCTTAAAAGTCAAGAAACTTGACAATGCAAACATCCACTTTAGCTGGTTTGTCAGGGCTTTGGTATAAAGTAGGAAAGCAAATTTTGCCTGGAGTCAACTAAAATGTTTTAATGCTATTGTCCATAAACTACAACTTTAATTTACTTTTATTACCTATCTGTAGTTGGTACTGTGATATATTACACACTGCCATTACAACATGAAAATAAGTGGAAATATGTAGTACAGAGCTGAATGAATCACCTAAAGCCACAATCTGTTATCACGAACAAGAGCCGTTTCCTGTGACTGACAACTGTGACTGACATCTCTTTTATTAACCATTCATGATACTGTAGTCACAGACTCAGTATCATCAGTTGATATTATGCTACATACAATGCACCAACATAATATGATAAAGTGTGCATTTGCATATTTACTACTGTTATGATGATGAACATTTACAGTTAGATACGTTGTTTGTGCATTCCACAAGCTATTTTGTGGATGCTGTACCTTGAATTCAATATTTTTCCATTTTCCCATAACCCGTCTCAAATATGTCTACATCAGTCAGTGATTTCCTGTGTTTGCCAGAGCTTCTGACAACTCAGAAAAAGACAGACTTGCCACTTTCAATCTATGGTGGGAATTTTATAGATAGATGGCTGATTAGATAATAAACACTGGATTGTGGCCCTTGGTAAAAGGTTGCATTTCATTATGTTCTTTTTGCTCCTGTCACTGTAGGGGAATACATACATAAAGGCATGTGAACATTAGATTGATAAAGTTGGCCCTGACATGCAGGACCTATTGCCAGTAGCTGTTTTAAATGTTACCCTGTTTCATGGCGATTTCCCCTACAGATCTGCCACTCACACCAGTTACCTTCTGTGACTTGATTGTAACTTAGAAGTGAGACGTGTCAAAGCATGCTGAATTCATCATAAGAAAATAGAATAGAAAATATGGCCATGGAGCGTTATGGACTTCAAGAGTTCTTCTGAGGCAGCTTTAGTATGCCGTAACTTAAGACCTGGTCTATTGTTGGTGGAATAAAGAACAGGTTGACTGTAGGCTGGCTTACAGTGGAGGAGTCAGCATTGTTTGACCTGCTTTATTCAAAGAGCAGCAGGCTGGGGTTGTGACAAAGTCGTCCTACACTGGAGCCATTCACCCCACCAAGGCTCAGCTTACCCTTGAGGCATGCTCTCTTTCTCTCTCTCACTCTCTCTCACACACACACACACTCCATGGGTACATGCCAGTAATGCTCATACGCATGTGAGAGAGCATACTTACACACACACTCAGACATAGACAGAGTTCTGTCTGGGGAGATCACAGATCACAATGCTGATAACCTGTCTACCTGTAGTCACCACTACACACATGCACACATATGCACCTGACTGACCTCTGTACACATTTTATAATTACCTGCCTCTCTGCGAAGTGGTCTAGTCCATAGAGTATTAAAATGATAAGCAGAGTCCCACATAACCACGTTGTCCACACACAGTTCCTTGATAGTATATATGTAAGCTATAGGCAAACCTGTGCAGCAGTCAGCAGAACATGCATATGTACACTGTCCTCTGTAAAAGCCTCACATTTTCGAACTAAGTGAGGATGAAGAAAAAGAAATGGGATATAAAAATCTGTTGAGACATAGCTACTGACATTTCCGGACTAACACTTAACAACTTAGATTAAGAGCATTTAAACAGATAGATATTACGGAGTCATCAAAATTAAACTCTTCCTACCATCCTTTGTTACAGCAATTAGTGTTCTCTTGTTAATGAGTGCCTAATGGAGGTCTGTTCAGAGCATTATAATAATAATTGTTATTTATACAACAAGCTATCCAATAGTTGTTGAGACATTTGACTCAAAACCACAAATGTCAAACTCATGGTGGCGCTAGACAAAAAGTCAGGGGATCACAAAAGTTAGTATGGTTCATCCTCAGAGGATGTTGAATGTCTGTATAAAAGTTCATGGAAATCCTTCCATATTTACTGACCGAGTGACATTACCACCCCTAGAGCCATACTGCTAGCATAAAAAACATGTCAGAGATTGTGACATGGTCAAGAAACCCTACAGTCAAAAACCTGACCACTGCAATGTACATTTTAGAACAATCATTGGTGTCGTGCCCAAGAACCTCAGAAGTGAATTGGCTCACATAACATCAGTTCTGGCACTATCTAGAAACGATGCACTTACAGTATTATGTGTTGACACATATACTTGATCCGCATATACTTGATCAACACACACCTGATTTCAACCTGTTCATAAACATGCACAGTCATGATTTGCCTTGTGGTGTACACTGCTGGCTCAATAAAAGGTGTGTTCTGTAAAGGTCTCCCACATGTGTGCACTCCCTTTTGTGTAGGCGTTAAGCACTGTAATGGCGTCCCCAAGGCAAAACAGTGGCCTTGTTGCACATACGGAATCAATCAGGATTATTACGCATGTGTGCATGCTTGGCTGTGTTAATGTATCTGAATACTTGTGTGTATGAGACATGTTTGAAACAGTGCGTTACAAAATACGCACACACTTGATAGACGCGGGTGTGTGTACAGTATGTGTTTGTCGGCCAGCCAGTAGTAGATGGAGCTGAGCACTTGCAGTCCCAGAGGAGGCCTTAATGACTCAGGGAGGGGAGGGTGGATGGGTGGTGGCTGTGGAGGTCTTGCTGGCTACGGGCCACCATGGGTCGAGCCAAGCCCAGCCTCGGTGTACCCATGGTGGGAACAGCCTGGGGAGCATATGGGCTCTTGGTCTGGGTCGGCTATGGTCCACACCCCTGATAAGGCTTCAGATAGCATCATAAGGCTACACTAGTGGCCCTGGGCCATGTGGAGAGAGGTCAGAATGGTTTCTGGAGAAGAGAGAGGGAGTCAGAAAGAAAGAGGCAGAGAGAGGTAGAAGGAAAGAGAAAGCTAGCTAGGCCTCCTGCCAAGTGCTGAGGAAAGGAATGAGAGACAGTAAGTGGGGCAAGCAAGTGAGACAGATAAGGACTGAAAGAAACTAACCATGGGAGACAGAGAGGGAAAAAAAGAAAGAAAAGGCTGTTGGATCGATAGATACAAATACCTAATTTTCATCACATTGTAGCTTTACATCTTTGCTCTACTGTAATTTAGATGATGGAGTTAAGAAAAAGTTTATAAAATGGTTTTAACTATCTAACGTACACTTGATCTACAGGGTGAGACTACACACCTCATCCTCAAAACTGTCAACAAATCAAGCATTCCTCAGTTTTGCCTGCTTTTTGAAGAATTAAAAATGTCATTATCAACCACAAACATCCCAGGACAAATAAAGTGATCCTCAGATCAGTGCCAGGATGTCTAATAGACAAGACAGGCTCCATCAGGGATTGTGGGCATGCAGTACGTGTGCTGGGTCGGATCCAGCATGCCCATTTAAATGCCACCGGGAACGAAGAAAACCAAACAAAAACAAGTTTCCGCCCTCACTTCAACACACGCAGACGTAAATACATTATCTGGAAAGCACATTTAATACTGCCTGTAGTGCAGGGCTGTGTCCGTTTGTATGATACAGTGCCTGAGCACATACAATGCATGGTCACTTTTGTTTTGTGAGTGTGTCCTGTATGCTGTGTCTTCTTGCACTGCATACATGTAGAGAACATTACTGCATGTAGAGTGCACATATGTGCATCTGTGTTTTGGCTGCCTGTGTTAATATAAGCTTGAGTTTATGCGTTTTCTTTTCTCCCCGGGTACCTTTGGTGACTTCCACATCTCGGCGGTGGCCAGCCAGGGTGCTGTAGATCTTTCTGATCAGCTCCATGTTGTTGAGAAGCAAGTTGAAGCCGTTGAAGTAGGAGAAGCTGACCTGGTGAGATGTGCTGCCACCCGCAACCTGGGCAAGGATGAAGAAATGTATTTTAACATGTAATAAAATCTTACAGTAACCTACATACACACTACACTCCAAAGAGAATAAATGCTTGAGACATGCATCTAGATATAATGATTATGTGCAAGTAGAAACATGCTAAACCATCACACGTCAAGAGGAAATTTTGACAAACACCAGTGGGTAATCATCAACGTTCCTCTTTACCATCGCTCCACAGGGAGAAGTAAACCTGTTTAAACCGCTACTTTTTCCATCACACAACGAACACTCTCTGGGAGTTTAATTAACTTTCTTTATGAGGTGGTGGAAGTGGTAAAAGAACAGAAAATAGAAAAAAAGGTAACAGATTAAAAATAGACACTGGGCTCTTGAGGACATTCCAGACTGCACAAACTCTTATGTGAAGCAGCATCCCATCCTTATCAAATCGGGCTCTCAAACTCTTAGAGGAGCAGCTCTAACTGCCGTCTGTTTAGAAATGTGTGTTCAAGTACCTTTCAGAAATGTTGCTGCCTGTTTTGGGTAGCTTAGGGTAGAGTGTCAGATGAGCCTTGAGACTTTGCAGTTCCTAACAGTGTTGAGGGTTGAGGCAGAAAATCTAGAGCTTCCTTTCACTAGATGGCACTGTTTGCTTTACAGACACATTCAGGAAGGTTGCTTGCAGCTCACTATGTTTGTAGCTCTGGCTTGGGTGAAACTGCCCTAACAGAGAGACACTTTTGCATCTGTTCTGATCTATGAGCCTATAGGCATGGATCTTCCCACCATATCCAACACAGAATCTTTCACATAGGGAGAGAGGAAAACAATATTTGGGTGAAAAGAGTGTGATGCTGATCATTTGCCATGTTTGGTGAGTGAATCAAAGGTTGCTGTTTCACTGTTTGTGTTCTGGCATAATACCACCTTTAATGTGTCTGCTGTGTTTACGGGGTTTTGGATATGTGTGTGTATGTGTGCGCACGAGTGAGTGTGTGTGTGAGAGAGTTTACTAACAGCACACCAAGATGTCTGGTCGGTGAGGTAAACACAGCGGAGAAAATGACAGAGTCTACAAGGTGTTTATGAAATGGGGCAAGACATGGACACAGACAAAAGACGCGCACACGCACAATAAAAACACTGACACACATAAAGAAAAGACAAGACACAAAAAAGACAAACATCTCAGAGTTCAAAACAAATAGGAGTACACGCGCACAGCAGCACACCAACACACAGGCAAAGATGATGGACTGCAAAGCTCCAGTCTCCATCTATCTCTGTCTCTATCTTCCCATTCAGCTGGCCTGCTTGGCTTTGACACTGCCAGAGAGGTTAGACTTAATGACATGTTGGGAGAGAGACAGAGACACGGGGGGGGGGGCAGCTGAGAGAGAGAGGGAGAAAAAAATAAAGGGAGGGAAGAAGAGAGCGGACGGATGAGAGGTGACAGAAAAAGTAAAGAGGAAGAAGAAGAAACGAGAGAAGGACAGCTGGAGGGAAAGAGAAAACCACGGTGTTTGGCTGTGGGGGTGTAAGAGAAAGAAGCCAACACAGGGGAGAGAGCAGGAAGAGTGGAAGAAAACAGTCTTGCCTTTAACTCTTTTATGGAGAACAGAGTAATGTTAGGTTGCTAGACTTTCTAGCTGGCATTAGCAACTGAATCAGTAGCAAACAGTGTTTATAAAGTACATATGTAGAGGCACTCCTTATGCAACATTGTGTTTGTTTCTGAAAAATCCAAAGTGCACCTCATCATACAAAGAATTTGTTAAATATATAGATACTTCACTATATCACAACAGTGCTAACACATGATGAACATGGATAGACATTCACCTGTACCATGATAAACATCACAGGTAAGATGTGAAATTAAATTGCAGTGACCGAATTTATGATTCAGCTGCTGCTGAATGAAGAACACCCAATTTGTACAATATTTTCTTAACATATAATGACAAAGTATCATAACTCCCAGGTGTACAACGCTGACCGATCTCACTATTTTCAACCAGGCTGACTTTGACTCTCGTGGACGACAGTAAAACAAATGGAAGAGAGAGCCGTAGAGCCAAACAAAAACCCACCGCCACGAGGCATTCCTCCATGAAGGGTGTGAGCATGTGCGGCCGGATGGTGACCATGATCTCCCTGAAGTCCAGGGCTGAGATGGAGCCGCTGTGGGCTTGGTCCCGCTGGATAAAAGCCTGCCGTGCATGTTCCAGCTGCATCTCCTGTGGAGGGGAGTGAAGAGAAGAAAAGACAGAAGTTTAGGTGTTAGATCATACAGTAAATGCATATTATTGTACACATGTGGGTCATACACCTCTTTAAGTTTCCCTCATAAATTAAAATCCACATAAACTCACTCATATAAACACATGCATAAAAATACAGCATTTTCTTTGATGGGCCCCCTGGTGCCGTCTCCCCCTCTCAGTTACGGGGGAGCCAACGTTTGGCCAGGCTTCACTCTCGTCCCCTCTCCCAAAAGCGGCTTGCCTACTGTGAGGCGTCGCTTGGGCTTTTCACACCCTCCCCAAATCCCCATTAAACCCACTTGAGGGAGAAACATGCACACACACAAACACACACACCAACATGCACACACAGGCAAGATGGCTAATCACGCAACTGCTCACTTTGTCTCTCTTCTTGCACACACGTACACACAAAAGGTCCGCAGGGACAACAGCAGGCTGTGGTGGGGACAGATCCCACAAGGCCTTTGAAATTAGCAGCCATTATCGGTACCTGCAACCACAAGTCTACAGAGAGAGGCTGTAAACAAACCGCTGCCACCGATGCTTCCTCTGCCTTACAACAGGAAACTCGGTTACAGCAAAAGACAGGGATATCAGAACAATAATAATCCACAAAGAGTCATTGTGAAATACGGCCATGAGCTTGAGGACAGCGAGCTAAAACGAGTTGGTTTGGATGTTGACTCACTTGCAGTGCATCATGGCCTTTAGGTCAAAAAAGCAAAGAGGCAAAAAATCATGAGGTTTCTGACATATGGTGACACAATCCCAGCAGCCTAAATGACCAATTCAAGCTTACTTACTTTTAAGTACATATCAATGTGTTTACTCAACTGAAGCATCCATGTAAGACTTTTTAAGAGCTTTAATGAATTTTCTTTTGTAATTTTGCACATACATGTAGAGCTGAAAAGCAGAAAATGAATCTGCAACAACAAAAACAACAAAAAAGCGAAAACAAGGGCACTTTTCATATAGAGCAGGTCTAGACCATATTCTTTTATAATATTATTTACAGAGACCCAACAATTTCCACCATGAGCAAACACTAGGCGACAGTGGCAGGAAGGAAGACAGGAAGAAACCTCGAGCAGAACCAGGTTCTGGGTGGGCGGTCATCTGCCTCAACCGGTTGGATCCACTGTTTCCAGCTACTCACAAGTGAAGGTTTGTTGCTTTTCTTTTGGTTCTGTAAACTGAATATCTTTGGGTTTTGGACTGCTGGTTGGATAAAACAAGCAATTTGAATATGTCAACTTGCATGATGAGAAATTGTAGCATTTTCCATGTTTAATCATGAGCATTTTTCACTATTTTCTGATATTCTATAGAGCAAACGAGCAATCGATTAATTGAGAAAATAATCAGCAAATTCATTGATAATTAAAAGAATCGTTAGTTGCAACACTACATGCGGGTAAACGATGAAATAATTCTCCATTTAAAATGCACATTTCAACTTAAATATTAAGTTAATTTATTACAGATATAATCCCATAACTAAACTAAAACTAAAAAAAAAAAAGTAAATCCAACAGGAACACGTCGAAGGAATGAAAATTTGTCAAAATTTAGTATCAATGCAGAATCACGTCAGGCAATATGTTTTTGAATGACGCTTCTTAAAGTAAGTACTGGTTAATAGTTTTAGTACAGTAAATAAATTAGTAGATTATCAATTTGTCCAAGAAGAATGGACAGAATTTTCAGACAAAAAGTGCTGAAGTGGGACTGATTAAATCTCAAACATGCATGGCATTATTCAATTGATTGATTCAGATGTTATTGTTATAAAAAAAAAAAAGTGGTATTACCACAACACAAAACCCTATGAGGCTATGACTTATTGTTGTGTTGAATTTGAGTGATATTTCACTGACAGCATAACTGATCGAACTCTAAATTTGCAGCGCCCAAGAGAAACGACTGGAGAAGAGTGACATTTACACAAAGCTGAGTGGAGACCGGAGGGGAGTAAGAATAGACATTGCAACAAAAGAGCCAGATTTGCAAAAACAGCAAATGTAGCAGCCATGTGTCAGTATCACCTATGAGCACAGCAGGGCTCCGGAGAGTGTATAAGTGAAAGGAAGGCAAGGAAACGAAGAGAGATCGACACACGTAAACACTCCCAAAGTAAATAAGGTGAGATATTTTGGTGTCAGCATCCTGAGTGTCGTGACTCACTTCTCCGGTCGGTTGAGAGTAGGTCAAAACACTTTGGTGTGAAATAAACTGGGAAGAGGAAAGGGAGGATGAGAGACGAATATTTAAAGCTGAAACTAAAAAAGGAAAGTGAAGAAGATAACGTTTTGCATGCATGACTGTGTGAAAATAATGGTAAGCATTTATCTGTGTGTTTGTGTCCATCTGTAAATTAAAAACAAAACAAAATGTTGATCCTGTTTCTCTGGACAAGTCAAAAGTCTGAAAAGCCACACACCAACCACACAGAGCAACAAAACAAATGTGGTCCAGGGGATGGAGCAGTTTATAGCCTCAGCCTCTTAAAACCTTAACTTGTTGCAACTGTATGAGTGTTGCAGGGACATGGTTTTTGTTTGGGAGGGAAGTGAGGGAGGCAGGAGACATAAAGCTGGGGGCTTAAGACAGCCAACAAGAGACTGCCGTGGCATTCACAGTCGCCTTAATTGTCCTTGGATGAGAATAAAAACACATGACAAGCTACCTCTGTTTGTTTTCAATGGCTGTGATTCCCCCCCACCCCCCAATAGATATGAGTGGAGCAGGACTGTTTCTCACTTTTCCAAAGCCATTACAAGGAGAAGCTTAAGCACAACTGCCCATTTACATGTGTGCCAGTGAGCCCTCTACACAGTGATGTTAAGGGCTGCCCACTGATTCTTGGGAGAGTCAAACATATAATTGGGACTTTTAAAATCTTAGCAACGCCAACAATTCACGTTTTTTTTGAGTGCTTAGGAAAAAAGTGGGACATGTGGTGTATCCCCTCCATGTAATTCAAGCCCTTTACTTGCCAGGATTTATAATATGGGCTACTATGTGCCACTTCTCTGGACATCGGTAATACCATTGCCAGAGACAACCCCACACCGACAGTGCGAGCTGAGCGCCTTTGGCCGGCGTCCACGCGTGAGACGGGAAAAATGCATGTAATTGGTGAGAATCTCTGGCTTCCATCAAGACAGTAATTGGCCAGAGAGAGCCCTTGTGAGAAATATGCGGCGCAAACGTTTTCCCCGATAATCCCATCTTGTGAGCATCTGGCAGTGGCGTGGTTACAATGGCAGAAAAAACACAATAAACACATGCATGTATGGCAGGAAGGGGAGGAAATAAAGGATGGGAACATTCTTGGGGGGGGGAGTTGGGTGGTAGTAGTAACTGAAAAATATTCTGAATATGTGTTGTGTTAGTGTGTGTTGGTTTTCACAACTCTCTGACAACTTTTATAGCTGCAGAGTGTACTTTGTTTTTCTGGCTGACATTTACGAATGCTTTGTCTGTTAATAAAAGGTATCATAACAGCGTTGGGTAGTGCAATCACAAAGTATGTAGTAATTGCACAGGTTTAAATTCTGATTCAGGAAATGTTGTTGTGCCTATCCTAATTGCCCTGTCATCAATCACTGGAGCAGCTGATAACACACTATGAGAGGAGTGAACTGCCACTACCTGAATTTTACTTGTGTCTAAGTACTATAAATCCAATAAGTGAGACACCACCACAGTTAGATATTAATCTTTTTAATGTGACAAACTTTAATAAAATATGTTTATTCACAATTATCAAATTCACATTCTTGTGTCATTTATTGAGACATGAATCAAAAGTTATGAGAAATTATCAAATACAGCTAGCATAAGCAGGAAATGTGCATTTCATATTGAGCAATGAGAGGGCTGGCTGCTGGCCTGCCGCTATGAGGAGCTGGAAACCACTGAGTGACTGACTGGGAGAGAACTGGGCACTCTGTCAATGCAAAAGTACAGCGTCCACCGGCCACAACGCCACAGACTTGCACTTATGCACACACGCACGGGCAAAAACAAGCACACACAAATACATAAACACAGATGCACAAAGCTCGCATGCCACCGCTCACACATACGGTAAAGCACATAAGTAAACACACATACATAGAACCACACATTTAGACACACATACTGTATGTTCAAACATGTGCACCCACACAAACGCGGACACACGCACATATAACAATGTCCCAATATCCATGTGCTGCTGCCCACTGTGTGTAAGCCATCTGGTCTAAGTTAAGTGTAATATAAAAAGCTCATTCAGATACATGGTGAGTGTGGATGCAAACTTGGCACAGCTCAGGCCTTCTCTCCCACCACCACCACCTCCTCCTCCTCCTCTCCCCGCTTAGGCCTGAGTTAAGTCTAGACATCATATTGGAAAATGGCTCACGCACCACAAATACACTAGGAATATTCCAGCTATACTATTTATGGAGGTAGAACTGCATCTCTACCTGTTTCAGAGTAGGTGGAGTGGAGTAATGCTAGGTGTACATCAGCTAATGGAAAACAAATGTAGAAAATATATAACCTCAGTGTTTCATTAATGACTAATCTGGTCAATATGGAGGGCTGTGTTAGAGAGGGGAATTAAACAGCGAAAACCTGCGTGTGCCTGTATGCACGCACATTGGTCTGGCTTAGATAATAGTTACATGACAGGATGTTATGAACAGCCTGTAAACAATATGCGAGGATAAGGCAACGTGTACAGGCACATAAATCAGTTGATATAGATTTATTGACTTATCACTGATGGTCACTGGTTAAGGGAAATAAGACAGAGTTAGTTAGACAGACTGACAGAAAGGGCCAAAGACAGAAACACAGAAAGACAAAGAGGAAAAACAGAGACATAAAGAGAGTGGAGAGCAGGTGATCATCATGAAACCTACCAGGAGAAACTGGGTGAACTCTCCGTAGCTGAGCTGCTTGTCCCTCTGTGTTCCAAAGTGCAGCTGTATGAACTTGCAGTCCCAGCTGAAGGGGATGTGCTGGTGGATGGTGGTCTGGCTGAAGACCTGCTTCACATCCTCTGCAACGGAGACAAAAGAAGACGAGCTGCTTTAATTGTGACTGAATGATGACAAGTTGCTCTTGACAGCCTAATAACAAGATGCAACAACTCAATACAAAAGTGTACAGTACCAGCATTGCCTGCAGTGGTGGAGGAAGTATTTTATGTAGTAAAAGTATCAACACAACAGTGTAAAAATACTCTATTACAAGTAAAAGTCCTGCATTCAAAGTCTTAACTTAAGTAAATGTACTGATAATTAAAATGTACTTAAAGTACCAAATGTAAATGTATGTGTTATGCAGACAAACAGCCCATGTGATTATTCATTGGATTATTGTTCCTTATGCATCAGTCTGTAAGTAGCAGTAGTAGTAACAGTATTTTACTGTTGTAGCTGGTCAAGCTCACTTTAACCCCATTATATACTCTTAGGTATAAACTGTAAAACTGTAATATTTTATAAGCTGATCATATGTTTTGTATGTCAAATATAATTAATTAGCAAAGAAAATATAGCAGTCAAATAAATTTAGGAGTAAAAAGTCAGTGAACTAGAAGCATAAATTAACATGAAATGGAATAACTCAGGTAAAGTACAAGTATATCAAAATTGTACTTAAGTACAGTACTTGAGTTAATGTACTTGCACCACTGATTTCCTTTGTTGACATACGTAAAATATACACAATTTAAACAAAAATTAGTAAGCAATGAGGCTAGAGCAAACAGTTGTTCTTCAAATCCTTTACAATTATAGAATAACAGTTCTGTTTAGGTTTTACAAATTAGACCCCACTTTTAAGGCTAATCACCATACATTAACCATGTATAAGGCCTTCACCACCATTAAAACCTTCTCCATATTCTCCTTTCTGTATGTTCATGTTCTCATAACAAACAATTATCAAATACTTCTTCTGTCTTAAGGTTTTAGTCTAATAAAGACCTAAAAATCTGTTGGTACAAAGTCTTAACAAATAGCATGCCTTTCCTATCTTGTGGTTAACATTAGCAATTATTGGGGGGGGGGGGTGTTCGTGACTGTGACAAAATGTCAACGTCAATCTCTAGAACACAATTCTGCTCTGATTGAGACTGAAGTTCCTCCACTCTAAATCAGTCTTGAATGACACATGGCAGAACTTGTTTGAGCTGTGTAGGCTCTGTATTCAGAAGGAAAGCCTTTTCTTCTCACTCATGTTCCTCTGCCTGAACCCTCTAAGCCTCTACAGCCAGTGGAGTGGAGAGACACTGAACATGAGGCCTAAATTACAGCCTTACTAAAGAAACAAAAACAAACCAATAGAGCGACCTGTTTCTTATTACCAAACAAGCCACGCTGAACGAGTGGAGAAAGGAAAGGAGGAAAGAAACAATTTTTTTTATATAGAGAGAGAGAGAGAAAGGTGATATTTACTTCAGCTCAGGCTTACCTTCTGAAGAAAGACAGCTTGCTTATGCATTGTTTTTTTTACACTTTAATGAGGCAATAAATATACAGCCTTTAACTCTTTAAAGGAGAGGCCACTCTGGAGCCCGCCGTTTATATTATCAGCTTTTATAGACCTGTCAACACTCAGTCCTCTTTAGTTCTTTCTTGTTTTGTGTTTCTGGCTGCAGCACAACTGCATTTCATATGCCGTGTTATGTTGCAATTTTTATGAACTCGAAATTCCACCAAATTACACATTTATTTTTTAAGTGCTAAAAATTCAGAGCACTGTGCCGCCTGTACTTGACAGAAATTACTCAGGTTATTATCAAATAAAAATGACTTTAGAGAAAAATGAAATAAAAAGAAATCAGAGTACAGACGTTTATTGCATGGGAAAACAAACGGGCCTTTAATGCAATGTAACCTGCAGCTATTAATGTTTTTAATAGGTAATAAAGAAAGGAGTTCTTTATTTTGTGCCTTGGTGAGGCTCTTTAATCTAACGAACTGCAAAGAGAAAAAAAGGGAGCAGGGGAGCAAAAGGGAGAATTCTGTAATGTATCACAATAAAGCAACTTTGACAAGTCTATAATCTCAGTCACAAGTTATTTGCTTTTGGTGAAATGTTAGCCCGACGAAAGTGGCAGACACTGTAGTCAGTGTTTGTGCAATGGCATGATGTGCGTTATGTTTTTCATGCAATTTTCCACTTATATGTGAGTCTCATAACTCACAGGCATTGGGATATTCATTAACCTTTGGGAGACGCAGACAAACAGCAGACCTTTTAATTGCCACCAAGACAACGTCACTCTAATTGATCCTTTTAAATATGAAAATTTACATATGTGCATATATAATCAGCCGCAATGATCTTGCACCCTGTCGACAGCAACAATTAAAATGAAATTCACTTACTCTTCCCTGTTTGCGATCGGGATGTGTGCACTGCATTTCAAATCAAGCCTAATGTGCTAACGCCTCGCACACCTACAGAAGGCTGGCATTAGACTTGTTTAAATCAATTAGGCAAATGTGAAATAAGCAACGAGAACAAATGTCTTCCCTTTTCACCTCGGAGCTTCCAGGCATCAGAGTAAGTGGTGCCAATCATGAACACACACACACACACACACACACACACACACACACACACACACACACACACAGAGCTACCCACCCCCTCCTCCATCTTCATCTCTATCCTTTAGTTGCCACCAGCCCTCCCCACCTCCAAACCTAACCTTCTTCACAGACAAGATGCAGGACCACAAACAGTATTTTTGTTTGTGGGTGCAACCACAACAGAACAGATGAGCGGAGGTCAAACCCTCACGCAAATAAAAGTGGAGTTTGTATAAAAACTTCTTCAGTGTTGCATTTAAAAGGAACGTGCTCAGTGCTCTGTCAGGATTGGCTGAATATGTCTTTATTAAATGTCAAATGTGAAGAAACAAAGGCAGTGTTGAGACTTGAACTTCTCAAGTTACATAATAACATTAGTTATTAATCTTTAAAAAAATCATCCTATAAGAATATGCATATCTCCACAATTTGGTTTCCCTGATTATCTATTAACAAGACAAGAGGTAGTATCTTGATTTTTGCTCCCAGAAGAGTGGAGGACAAGACATAATAAATACCATAATACCAATATTTGAAAATGAGCAAGAAATGTGTTTATGTAACATAAGTCATGAGTTTCTGGGGTTTGTACTTTTCAAGGATCAGTACATAATTCAATGTCTCTTGTAAAGCGCATTACAGCCCCTACCGTGCACATGCTAATGGTTCAGTAAGACGCTAGCTAGGTACATCTGTGCACACTATTATTTTATCTAACCCCCGTAAATCAGAGGCAGAGTGACTTACCAAAAGTGGCCACTCCACTGCCTGCTTTATCAAACAGCAGGAAGGCGACCATGAAGAGGGAGTCTGGGGCACACAGCACCGACTCGAACGCTACAAACTCCTGAAAGGAGATCAACCTGAGAGAGGAGAGAAGGGTAGAAAGAAAGAGGATAGGTAGGACTGTAAAATTCTGGTAAATGCTGTCATTTGAGTTGATTTATTCATGTGCCATTCATGTTTAAAGTTCCCTGTATAAATACTTAATCAGCTACACATGTGAGACCACCAAGTCTTTGATATTCATTTAGTCATATAATACATAATAAAGACTTACACTAATAAAATGAAATATTAAATTAAAAAACAAGCTATTTTAACACTGCATTAAACTACAAACTCAATTGTAATTACTGCCACACAGTGGCAAACCAGCACACTTAGACAACCTATCAATCTGCTCTATGCGTAATTCAAGCGGCCTTTTATCCAGTAGTCTGTTATTCCATATGTTATGTCATAAACTCATCGAGTGTGACAGTAAGAAAATAAAACATTTTAAAAAGCTCAGTGTGTGCTCCCGGTCTGAGCTGGCAGCCCATATAGAGACGGCCAACTTTACACCAAGAGAAGAAAAAATGATTAAATATGAAGTTTTATATTTTAGTGTGCCATTTTAAACGAGTAGAGGGGGGAGTTGGGAGCCAGTTAAGGATGTACAATTTCATTCAATATAAATGTAATATAATATGCGGTTTAGAGTGAAAGAGGAGCCAAGGTGGAAATAAATTTAAATGGAGAACCTGATTTGTCTGCATCAACACTGAAACAAGTTCTGAGTTGAATGTAAACACAACAGTTTTCTCTTTATACCACTTCCTGTCGTTCCAAGTTTATCAGTGTTTTGATAAATACTATTTTATCTCCTGTCTCTCCGAAGTAACACAAAATGCCCGCATGCATCATCAACAAGAAATAAATAAAATATAAACATCTCTATTGTGTGAACCCACTGAGAGGCCCCATGGGAGAATCCTGCTGTGGGGAACTGGACCACGCAGTCTAGCCTTTATTTAGGCCCTGGTTCACAGTTGCCACAAGTCCATTATGAATTTCACAAATGGCTCTGATAATTACAGGAGGGGTCAGTGCTAATGAGCCGTCCCCGAGCATCCATCTATTAAACCTATTTCAATTTTCAAGGGGGGAGTATGGAGAAGGAGGGGGGGTGCAATGATTACATTTTCCTGTTTGCTGTAATTAATTATGGTACTGATGAAATTTAGAGGTGTTTGTTTGGCTTCTCGAGTATTTCAGGTTTGCATGTGGGTGCTTATGTGCATCCTTATATGTACAAAAGTACTGGTTATGAAAATAATACCAGGAAAAAGGAAATATTCTTAAAATTGGTGAGTGCCAGAGATACCTGATGAAGGTTGAAAAGCATGTTTAGATTACTGGCTTTAAAGTCTTTTGAACACAGTCTGCAAAAATGTTGTTCTTCCCTTCAACTGCCAAAGAAAAAATAAATAAAAATAAGGCCGAAACAGATAACACAAAAGATGTTGGATTCATTAAAAACTCAGAAATACATACTGGTATAACGGCATCAATGCGCTTCTGCGAAAGAATAGGCGCGTGTGTTGGAGAGAGAGCAACAGAGCAACCAAGAGAAATATAGAGAGGGAACATACAGTTCTCCTCAGTGGCAAATCAAATCAGCTGTCATTTCAAAGGCAAGACAAATTGTTTTATTAACTAAGCAGGTAGCTTTAAAGAGCAGGGCCCTGCTGATGGAAAGTAGGTGGAAGGGAGCACAAAAGCACACTGCTGCGACCATGGATCCACTGTTGAAAACAAAGCCAATACCATCGCCGAATGACGCTGCTGGAATATTATCAAACTCTCTAATAATGATCATTCTTTTGTGACAGATGTATAGTACACTCTTAAATTATGCCTCAGAGGGGTTGATAAAGGAGTTTAAGCAGGTACAGGCTGCAGTGCAAAGACTCAGAGAGAGCACCGGTGTTCCCAGACAGAACCGAGGGGAAAAAGTCAGATTTCTTCTTTTTCACACACATCAGTTTACATGCACGCTGGTCGTCCCATCTGTGTTTTCCCAGACGTGGACAATCAGCATATTAGTGTAACTGAGAGGCCTGTTGATCATGGAGGGATTGGACCATGGTTTAGACCGCGGAGTCCAGACAAGATCCAGGGGGCATCTCCATAGCACACACGAGAAACATTCCACGTACTCGTAAGCATTTACATACAGCTCTGTAGCCAGGGATGAAGCTTATGATGGTTGATTAGCAGCGCCATGACGGCTGCAAAATGATTACCCTGAGAGGGGGAAGCCATCGTTTTTGCTATGCAGGCACAACCCCAACGAGACACTCAATAATCAAATCAACCGACAGCATCTCCCAACCATCAACTGTTATGGCATGTGTCCAGGGCTGCCCGATCTATGTACGCAGCCCGGGATGAACTTCGGAGACAGGGCTAATGTGATACTGTGGTATGGCATCTCTTCAGTGGACTGTGTACTTACTTTACTCCGCAGGATTTTGTTAAATCTTTAAAGAGGCGCAGACATATCCGTGACATGTATCAGACGAGAGATGTAACGCACAAGACATAAACAAAGACCTGATTCTAGCATGTGCTTCTATAGATGACAGCTGAATCATGTTTGTGTTAGGATGCCAATACAATGCAATTTAAACTGTCTGTGATACGTCTGTCCGGCATAAAAACTTCACCCTATATTCCATATATTTGTTTGTTTTTTTTATCTCATCTTCGCCACCCGGCTTTTATCTCAGTCTGCTCTCAGCAGGCATCTAAATACACTCCTCTGAACCAAAAACCAGGCTTGGAAACATTGTTTACAAGTAACATAAATGCATGGTGTTGGTTAGGCCCGGTTGATAGAAAGACAGCTCTCCTTCGTTGATAGTAGTGGGAGAGAGGGGCCTAGAGGGGCTTCAATAATCCCCTGTCCCTGGCATCTTGGCATTGTTACTGACAGCCTTCCACCCACCTAGAGCATGCTTGCACACAGACACACCCCAAAAACACACACATACACACCCAGGTGAGTGCTAGCTGCCAGTATCTGTTCGGTTTCTAGGAGTGGACACCCACCAGTCCGAGTCCAGAATGGCCACAGCAGCTGGCAGACTGCTATTTTCCCAGCACGCTCCCTTAACAAAGTTTTTTTTTTTTCTTCAAGAGTCTATGGGGGAAGTGGGGTTTTTTCACAGTCACAGTTGAACAGATGCTTCTATCAAAATATCAGAGGGAAGAAGGAATAGAGAAGCAAAAAAAGAGGTAGGGAGTCAGACAGAGCCGAAACCAAATGGAGGGAGCTCAGAGTACATTATGGTATGTGAGAGAGTGTGAAGAAAGTGATGAGGAAAATCTTCAAACCACCTTGCAGTTCTGTATGTCAGCGCACACAACACAAAAACATCTGAATCCTGGAAATTGAGACATCTCCACCCTCCAAAGCCCTGTCTCTCTTTATCTTTGTCTGTCTCTCTGTCTCACTTGGACCAGCGAGAATAAGAGGGAGAAAAGTGATTTCCACATAACAGATTGTTACGACTGTCACTATATCCCCTGATTTACACAGTCACAGAGGGGGAAGCAGACAAATGCATTTTCACTGTTTACATCCCCACACACACACACAGGCATCTAAGTACAATTTCTCTCACACAGATACACTCCAACAGAAAAGTAAGCGAGCACGCTGCCTGCCATCCGACCCCCTGCTAAATCTATTACCCCCGACTCATCTTGCTGAAATGGAGTCCTAACTGGCAAAAACAGCAGCAGGCGCAGTAGCTTCAAATATACTACACTCATATACCAACCAAAACTTAATGTTCACAAACATGTTTGCATAAGATTGAGAGGGCTGACTGAAAAATAAAGCCACTAAAGTGGTTTGTTTTGTCTCGCGCCCATTCTTTTCATAGGGTTTGCACGGATGAGCGCTTGAAAAACAATGCACCAGCACCAACGGTGCTGATGTTGCCGCATCTCTACTTTCTACATCCATTTGCTTTGTGTTCATCAGACACAGGTCTGCAGAATAATCATCTAGACTCTTTGTCTCATTTATCTATCAAAGTTCAGGAGGAAAATAACACATGACAAAGTACGAGCATCATAAGGCCTTTACAATATCAACTGTAAAAAAAACCGAATCACATCTAAACCAAGGTCTAAACATTATTTGTGAGAACGGAGAAAAAAACAACCACTTTTTGTCCCTGTTTTGCCCCATATCATTTCCATTCCCCTCCACAAAACCAAAATGAGGTTTAGATACAAAGCCTGGGCCATGGGTTCCTAATAGATTTACCCTGATGCCACGGCCACCATTTATCCTGCTCCAAAGCCGCACAATGCAACGGAGTGCTCCTGAATAGCATGGGCAATTACAGTGCATGTGTGTGTTTTGTATGTGTGTGCATGCGTGCCTTGCTCTCTTTTTTTCCCCAATTCCAAAAACCCCCACTACTCCATCTCACCGTCCTCTGTGCGCACACACACACACACACACACACACACACACACACACACACACACCTTAAAGCAGATGTAATAACATGAAACTACGCAGCCATGTGCACTTTGCTCTTTGTAGAAGCCCAGGTGGTTACCATGGCAATGTGGGATTTTTTTAAAATCTTTTTTGACTTACCCTAACATTTTATTACCCATCATTATGTATCATTAAATACATACATATTAATGTAAAAACAGGGGTGATGGGGATGGGGGGAGGAGTAAGTGTGAAATTGGGGGTATATCTACAAAGAAGGAAACACCTGAAAGGGGCCTTTGGTGGTTTGATGTCTCTTTGCTATATAATTCAAGTATGAAAATCCCTCTGTGGATTTTTTACACCAAAGGATTCAGTCATAGATTTGTTTATAAAATGCAAAACAACACTAGAAAGGTAGTCACACGACATCAAAAGGGATACATAATACATGTAGTGATAGCTTTGAGTCTTTCATAAGCATGATACTTAGCAGTTGGCTTGAAATTAATGAGAGGAGATACATTTTTGTCTTAAAGAGAGACTCGGCATAGAAATTTGACAGTCAGATCAGCAACTTCTGCCAGAGATATTTTCAAACAGTAATGATGTCGATCCTCATGAGACACTCTGTTGCTGCTCCTCCATTTTCATCATTTTGTTAAAAAAAAAAAATCTATGGCTATATTTGCCTTTTAAGTGCGATATCATTCCACTTCATAATCGTCCCTCCATAAGTATGCCCTCCAAGGTGCAAGGATTAGCTAATGAATTCCATATCACATTCAAAGTACACCCTCATCTTAATTTGTGTGAAACATCACATCACCGAATATTAAAAGAGAAACATCAGAACACTGACCCATCCTTCTTCTGATCCAACACACCAGCCAGCAGCTTTGTGGCCTCGTCCGACAGCTGGATGTCTGGTGTGGGCATGGAGGAAACGGCTCACAGAGTCCTGCGGTGACATGAAGTACTCGTCATTCTTCTTGATGCTGCCATACTGTAAAGAGAAAAACAGACAAGGACGCACGCTGAGCTTTAGAATTTGATATAAAAAAAGAAACAAACATAATCGAATGATAAGTGAAAAGCTTCTTTGATAAGACACAAAAGACAACACAAAAAATGCATAGGTAAAATGCTACCTTTTCAAAAATGGCTTTCAACTCAGCGGGGTCAGCCCTCCTAGGCAGAACTGCCTGCAAGACAATAAGTGAACATTTTGTGAACACGGCTTTCATACACACCAAGTGAACACAATGGCCCACGCTGCATCGTGAATCGTTTGAGAAACGCTGCAGAACAGTAGTTCAGATTGTTTTATTTGAATACTTTTAGAGGCCCGATATAAACAAAAAGGTGTAAACATATCCAGTAATTCAGAAGCAAAGAGAAAGATTACAAAAAACTGACGAATTAAACACAATTTTGAGCTCGGAGAGTCATTCTTGACACATATTACATACATTGAACACATCTCAAATTAAATATTCTAAACTAAAGGTTCGCTTACTAGCTTTTTATGGAGCTTTTGACTCAGGTATTATCTTAGGTCTTTAGGTCATGTGAGGGCACCTTCAGTCCCAGTCACTGAAAAAGGCACTAGATTTAGAGAGCTCTGGGGGAAAAGCTAGTAAGTGAACATTGAGTTTAGAATTTTTTATCAAAAACGTATTTTGTGTGGAAGAAATGTGTTTCTTGTGATGTTTTCCTCTCCTGTTAATCATCTTGTGACCCCCTCAGATTTATATTGTGACCACTTGGAGGGTCCCGAATCTGTGGTTGGAAAGACCAGTTCAATTATCCAGATTAGTAGTAGGTGTAGTGTCACGTGTGAGGGCGGAAATTAAACCAGGTTGAATACAAACAAGGACAGTACAACCATGTTAAAACGTCACCTCCTCAAGCCTGTAGAAACTTCTGGCACCTGCAAGTATTTATAACAGGGATGCCACAACATGTAGCATGCTGCTAATCAAGGTTACCGGTGACTACAACTGCTTTTTAGCAGAGACAGACCAGTAAACTGGAGACAGGGTCTGAGGGGAGCAGGATGGATTGAAAAGCAGCAACAGTATCATTGTTGAGTTTTGCGTCAGTGTTGAAATAACAGCGCAGTCAGTTTGACTTAGGAACCGTTAGCCAAATGCACATTAACTAGCCAACCGGTTACAGTAAAGCCTCAATGCCATTGCCGTATGGACAGTGTTATCCTCTTAGGCGGCTAATCCGGCAGTTAGCGAGCCCTCCCGGCCAGACAACCTAACAGTCAGGCGGAGATGGACCGAGCACATCACAGACAAGCAGACAGCTCCCCAGAAAGAGGAGAAACTGATGCGGAAAGCTCTTCAGCTTACCTTTGCTGCCATGCTTAGCAAGCTCACTGTCAAATAACGTCCTGTTCACTTCCTCCTGCGCGACGACGCTCCCAAGCAGAGCACGTGCCCGGTGCAGAGAAAAGGAGGATGAGAGTGGGATCAGCTGTGCACGTGGTGCGGGGGCACGAGAGGTCAACTCGTCAGTGGCGTGTGCATGTCAGATCAATTCATTGATCCGTTAATGTGTGTGTGTGTGCGTGCGAGAGAGAGAGTTTCTGTATCTGTCCCTTTATCTTGTATTAAACTTGACCTGTTCAATGAAAATGCCATATAATCTATATTGTGTTTAAAATTTTATTGGGGCAATTTTGGGAAAGCCTTAAATCATCTCCTGTCCCATCCATGGATGTGTGACCATAATGCATGGATTACTGAATGAGCCTACAGGACAGAGGCCCATGGGACCCAAGGTGTCTCGGGGCCCTATGCTCCATACTCTGTTCATAGTGACTATTGAGTATTGGCTGATACCGAGCCTCATCTAGTGTTATTTTTAATTACATTTTTGTTTATATTTCCCTAATACAGCTGCACAATGCATATGCTACATTAAGCTTAAAACTAGTAAAGCAATTTAAATGGCCCTGCTGAAATCTGCATCACAGGCTTCTGTTGATGGAATATTTTGTATCTGTGAAGAGGAGTGTCATTGTGGATAGATTTAGAACGTTTGAACCAACAACACAACTTTAGAGTTCAGTTAAAAACTGTAAAATAACACGGAAAACATGCAAAGTGACCGCTAACAATGTGGGGGGTTGCTCTAGTATTAAGAGATGGGGCCTTTTATGTGGCTGTGCCCAGGGGCCCATTAGTGATCATGTAAACAACTGGTCCATTTCCTTCCTGAAAAACTCACTATCCTACTCAACAATGCATGTGTTATGGCACTTCACTATAGCTCCTATGGTGTTACTGTGATTATTTTTGGCCTCCAGTAGCAGCAAAGTATTTCAAAGATTTTACTGCAATATTCACTCCGAGCTTTATTATCTATTAAACATGGTTATTTCTGTGTGGGTTTATGTGCATTGAGTCTCCACTGTACTAAAGAGCAGAGGTAGACATCAGAATAAAAGCCTTAGTTCCTTCCTCACACCTATTCTTTCTTCGCAGTAAATGGTTCCTATACTTTATTTCCAGCTTTTCCAGACCATCTGTGCTTTGTGCCAGGAGGGAAAAAGGTGCAGAGAGAATTTCATGACTACAAAAGCAAAGGTTAACATTACTCACAGCATAAAAACAATTTAAAAGGGAGCAAAAGGGCTCTAATGGCCCGACAGTCTTCAAAGAAAATGTATTTTGCGCTCAAAATAATTCATAGCTTTTTGCCGGTGGCTTTTCAGCTTCCCGGAGACCCAGCATGAACCACTGTATTTTTCCCAGCAGGCTCTCTGCTCCTTGCAAAATGGCCTTCGCTAGGGCATACCTCGCATCCCCTCCAAATATTGACAGCACAGAGTCCATCGCTTATTGGAAAAATGGCTGTAAGTAATGTTTTATGAGCCGATGCAATCTCCACACCTGTATTTTCCCCTGTCATATGACAATATTTGACAAGATTAATAATTTGATCCTATGACATTTTATTTCCCATCACTGTCAATCTGCCAGCAAACAACTCACTTACTTGTGGCATTTTGGTGTAGGAAGCATGGAGCAGCATTTGCTTTGCTCGTGTATTATTCATGAACTGCAAAATTTACTTGAGACATGTAAACTACAGTGTCTAGCAGCTTTGACATGAAACTCTTGACTGTTTATTTGAAGAAATTCTTTAAAAATTACCTCCAGTGAAATTATTTTACTTTTCCAGAACAGCATTTCCGTCTCTGTTTTTAGCAATCAAACCAACAAAGATCCTGTCAATCGCCACAGAGTAAGTGGGTAATAATGATAAACCTTGCGACCTTTGAACTTCAGTGGCTTGAGGGGTTTCCTGCCCACGTCCCCAAGGGCCCACGCGTCCTGACAGCTTGAGCGATGAGTGGCAGACGGCTGTCTCAGTGTACCTCCTCCTATTTTTAACCCACACTAAACACAAAGCTTCCAAAATAGGCCCGAGCTCTAAACAAATGATTAATAGGGCACTTAGGGTCTCCCCACTGACCAGAGAGTCCCTATTAACAGCCAATAACGGAGGCCCTCTGGGGTCAAAAGGTTTAAAGACTTTCTAATAAAAGTAACACAGACATGGGGATGTGTTTTGGAGGAGAAAAAGTTGTGTCTCAGTTTGAAATGCTGACAAGTTAATAATCCCTTCTCAAATGGCCCTACCGCAGTAAAATGGCCAGTTTGTTCTTACTTTTATTGCTATCATCTGTCAGTCATTCACATCTTTCTCTTTTTCTCTTTTCTGCCTCTCCTTAAGTGGACTGAAAGAGCTAAAACAGCTTTACAGTAATGTTCTCGCTGAGGCTTTATTCTCATTCCCCACTCTTTCCTTTCTTTTTTGCTTGAATGTGAATTCTTATTGTAGTTTTAGGCAGGAAATGCCTAATGGATTCCCAAAGACGTATTCATGACATGGTAATGAGATTCAAATTTGTAAGACATTTTCTGACCTGAAAAAAATAGGCCACTTGTGGCAATGGCTTTGTCCTGTTTTCCACAACTCAAGAGTACCGTTTCCTAGTCACTCTCATTATTCCTAATATAATTTTAAAATGTATGGGATGGAAACAACTGAGAAATATATCTATCTATATCTGTCACTTTCTGTCAAAACAGGGTGGGCTGATGGAGAGCATGGGTCGTGGGCAAGTTGCACTGTATCGTACTGTTGCACTGTATTATCCCACTGTAAATGTGTTGTTTTTAAGGTGCAAAATGTCATAATTCTTTCAAAATAGAAACATTTGTATAATGACAGTACGCCTCATACATGCTAACCAATATGAGTGAACTGAAAATTTCTGAAAGCGCAGATTTTTCCTTTGCCATATAAAACTGATTAGAAATATTGTAGAACTTTGTGTGACGTTTACCAAAAACTGTTTTAGGTAATTATTGAGCCTCTTTTTAAAATATAACTATATATTTGTGAGCCATTTTTAAAGATTCACATTTTCAGTAGAAACCAATAATCAATATGAGTGGCACAGATAAGGTAGAGAAGTCAGAAAGTATTGAGAGACGGACTAACACACTGTTGATTTTGGTCTTTTCATGGGATTTGTTGACAATAAGAATAATGTAAAATAATATCAGATTCATCTTTTAAACATCAGTCAGAAATTGCAGATGTAGTACAAAGCATAAAGGTTGTTAATATAAATGCCAGGATGAAGAGTCGTGTCAAATCTACCTTCAGGCAAAGAAAGGATTTGGACCCCTTGTTAGTGACTCAGTGGGCACACAGAGCAGAACTATTCTCGATAAATGGGTTTTTTTCTGCTATCAGATTGGCAAAACCAAATTTTATGTCCCCAATTTGGTGGCCTTGACCTAACCCACATCTTTTCCAAGAATCACTTTTTTGTTTTGTACAATTTCAACTGATGCTTTTATTCAGATCTGTCATTTTTTGAGTTGAGTTGAACGTCTTGCTCAAGGACACATCAGCAGGACACATGGCCGTTGATGGACACAGTGGCTACAAACCTGCAACCACTTGATTCCAACCGCGTTGCTTCCCCTCTAATTAAGTATGTTTCATGTGAGAACCCAGATTGATGCCAGAGTCGTTCCAGTTGTGCTCTGCATTTGAAAAACTCTGATTCACAGATAAAAACACCCATTGCAAACTTCACACTTGCCAAAGAGGGAATTTTATATAACTTAGAAGTGTCACCAAAACCACACAGTAGACAGCGTGCCCAGATAGTGTGGGACGACTCAGACAAATCTGTTTTGCATAAAGGACAAGAAGGTGGTGAGAAGAGAAATGATGGGAGAAAACATCATAGTGGGGACATTCTTATGAAATCAACCTTCTAAAACATCTAACATGCTGTACGTACAAGACAAAAAAGTGCCTTTATGGACAACCTCTTCCATAAGAAAATCACTATTTCTGCTAATACATAAAAGCTATTATGTCCTTTCTTTAACAGTCATATAGGAAGCCTATTAGCAAAATAATAGAGTTCACTCTGTTTGCATAGTCTCTGCTGTCTGTCTAAAAACAAAACAATGCCTCTTATAATCTACTTTCATTTTTTCAACCAGTTGGTTGTCAAAGACTATCCTTAATCATCATACATAACATGCACTGCATTAAAGTGGCATTCTTGTAAACACCATATCTGTAATACCGTGTGACAAGCCGCCTTTGTTTACGCCATAATAACTGGGTGTTTGAATAACTTCTCAATGACTTTAAGTAACCAGCCAGACTCACTCTGCTTCCATTCAGCTGCGCAGCTTGATAACCTAGACTGACGTTTGGCATGGAGTGGACTGTGGATTATACCAAACAGGAGGGCTGAATGGACTTCTCAGTCATTTCACCTGTGGTCTTGAGACATGGGAGTGCATTTCCTGCACACACATTGCGGATGTAATGTACATCCGCTTGTCTCATTATGCAAATGTTGACGTGTGCATTCATAAACATGTGAGACACGCAAAGTTAACATCAGCCCCACCCACCCACACACACACACACACACACACGTATTTGAAGCACCAGCTTTGCTTCCTCTGCAGGCTCTCCCTCTTTTCCATCTGCCATGAAACTCTCCTAAACCTCAAGGCGGGCTGTCTTCGCTGTAGCTTCTGCATGAATCTGTTTAGTATCTTTCAGTTCAGATGACTCGCTACACTAACCATGCTTCAGGGCATCTGGGATGGGCCGGGGGCCTGGCGAAGCAGGGGAAGGGGTGGATGGGAGCTTTGAGATGGTCCAGACAGGCTAGCGGGCAGGCCCGAGCTCCTCTCTTCCACAACAACAAGGACCCACAATGAAGCACGCTCAGACCCTGCAACCCGAGAGGGCACAGGGGTCCTCCAGCCTGCCTGGGTTGGGATAAATGAACCCAGATGCTTCCCACAAATGCAGAGCAACCAGGCTGAGGGAATGAGGGCGGGGGAGTAGGTGGTAGAGACAGAAAAAGAGGAGGTGTACCTCTTTTTTTCTTTTTGAGGCAGTTATCTGTCAGATTCCTGCGCTTTTTCATAACCACTGATCACAGACGCCTATGTGCAAGGAGCATTGTGGGAAATTATCAGAGGGGCATTTGTCTTTGAAGGAAAATGAGAGCAGGAGCAAATCTTTAAGTCCTTTCCTGTTCCTCTTCCTGTCAAGCTGCCACCTGGACTGAGAAAGAAGGAGGGAGCGAGAGAATGATGGTCGCATTTGTCTAAATTACTTCATTGAAGTTCTAGTTGGCGTAGGAAGTTTTAGAATGTAACATGAATAGTGTGATTACTTGTTTTTGAAGGATTCATTTTATAGATGTGGGATAGCTGTTTATCATAACAGCACACTTGATCCAAGACGCTAAGCTGTCACTCTGCTGATGGTTACTTTCTATAGAATAATACCTCTCAGGAGTAGTTTGTTTCTTGCTGAGAGTTAGATGAGAAGATTCATACCGGCCTCATATCTGTAAGGAAAATATGAAGCTACAGCCAGCAGCCGGTTAGCTTAGCTTAGCATAACATAAAGACTGGCAACAGGGGGAAACAGCTAGCCTATCTCTGTCCAAAAGTAACAAAATCCACCTATTTCTTGGCAGGGCTCATCCGCCTGCACTCAGCCAACCCAGTAAACTCACAACGCGTTGTTTTCACATTACGTTTTTTTGTACGGATAAAACAAACAATATATAATGTGTCAATAGCATAGTGTAGTGAGCTTTAGAGGTGCTGATAGGCAGATTTTGTTACCTGTGGACAGAGTGAGGCTAGCTGTTTAGAGTCTTTATGCTAAGCTAAGCCCAACCAGCTGCTGGTGTTAGCTTCATATTTACCGTGCAGACATGTAACTATCTGCAAGAATGTGAATAAGTGTATTTCCCAAAATGTCAATCACTCACGTGAATCAAGTGCTGATTCTTCCCTCAACAGCACTGAATCATGCATAAAATACAATATAACAGTAGGGATTTTCATTCTATGATTGAGGCATGAAATTCACTGTCTACATACTGTATATCTTGCCTATCTTTTCTTGACTGATTTCCACTTGTTTGCCAACTCTTACCTGTGGTCCACCTGCAAAGTGCAACCCTATCTTCAACCAGTGGTGGGTGGTGTAATAAAAAAAACTAGCTGCATGAAAACATTGAAATGCAGATCTGTTCTTTCCTCCTTTTACGCAGTGGCGCTTCAAAGCTCCTTTTCCACTGCAGATTGCGCCGATGTGTTTCTCACCGGGGACCTCAGGAGTAACCTGTGTCACTACCAATCTGCCAGGCTCTCCTGATGCCATCCAGATTCCCCATCCTGAAACACACACCGGCCTCTTTGTTTGCTCCACTTGAGGTTTAGGGCCTTTTTTTTTTTGGGCTGGACATGCACTAACACATATACAGATGCACACACACTTACACCAATTCATGCAGATACACACTTTGAAACCAACATGATGTTCGGATACACACTCAAGTGCGCACACTCAACCACACATGTGCACACACCCACAGTCACAAACCACCCCCTGTCTGAGGTAGATGCAGCAATGAGGAATAAACGACAAATTTCCTATTTAATTTCACAAAGTCTTGCCTGCTTTAGCTCACTCCTAACCTGCCTTGCCACGTCGGAAGACTGTTAAATTAGAGAGGACTACTTTTCCTGAAATGAAATGACTGTCAACTCAACTTTGCTCCATCATCTCAGAAGAGTGCAAGAAAAATACCCCAGTCCTTCCATTCTGTTTTTGGGTAATGAACAGCAAACAGAGTTTGAAATATCAAAGGCAAGCGTGATAAAAGACATCGCTCTCAAGTGAATTATGAAAGAAAGTTGAGGTCTCAGGGATTTGTAGTGAGTCAGCATGTAGCTCCTGTATATGTCATCATGACCATTAGGAATTGCTGACATCTATCTGATTAGGATGACAAAACATCAAGCATCTGTGTGTGTGTGTGTGTTTGTGTTCGTGCATCGCCAAATGTCATTCACATCTGCTGTTGAAAGCGTCCATTGCTTGCATTAATGTGTGCATGTGAACATTCTTGAACATTTTATTTGGAAGTGCACATTTTTGTCCTTCTTCCACATCTGTGAGTGTGAGCGTGTGTGTGTGTGTGTGTGTGTGTGTGTGTGTGTGTGTGTAAGGATGAGAGATTGCATGCCTGCGTGGTGTGCTGGCTGGCTATCCTGCCTTGAGGGGAGATAAATGGCTGAGTGTTGTTGTTGTCCAGAGAGCAGACACTCAGACAGCCGCTCACACATGATTAATTGTTTCCTTGTTGGGACTGGGACCAGTTGACTGTGGCTGGGCCAAGGCCTCCCACCCAGCCTGTGTGTGTGTGAGAGAGAGAGAGAGAGAGAAAGAAAGAGAAAGAGAGCGATGAAAGGCCAAGACAGCAAAAGAGAGAGAGAGAATGTTATGTTCTATTTTATGAGTTTGTCTGTCATTGAACTCTCTTTTTAAACACATGCTATTGTTTTGAACCCGGCCACACAGTGAAGTGGTGAGGTTTTTGGTTGAATGTGGTGAAGATGATCGATGTGAATTGAGGGGATGATTTGTCCTGCAACCTTTTTATGTTCACTTGAATTGGATTGTGCAATGCTAAAGGTCTTTAATGGACCTTTTCCTACAATTGTTTTTCTCCCTTGTGTAGTTATGATGCAGATACTGTGACATGTAATTAACCATGCTCTAATTACTTGATCCAACTAAAAGAAGCTTTTACTATTGCCTTGAAACATGGCTGCACATTGATTTCTCATAGGTCAACACTGCCCAGGTTGATCTACAGTGATGCTGGGTTTCACTGGAGTGCATGAGTGAGCCTGATGATTGATTAATTACAATTATCAGAGGCCTGATAATTCACCAGAGATGATAATAACATCAAGTGTGCTTTATTGCTCTGGCGGAAAAAGCCTCTCCAGTGTCTAAATTGCCCCCCCTCTTCATTTCTCTTCCTTCACTGTCCAATGCTTTTAAGTGCAGCAGGACAGGTGGATGGCTGATCCGGTGTGTTCAAATATTGGAGGTTTGGGAGGGGATGGGGGTAAAAACCGGGAGTAAAAATAGAAAACAAACTCCCTAATTGCCAGGTATCATGGGCGTACGGGAAGGAAACGCAGTGGGGGGTGTTGTTGCCACAGACGTCACAGTTAAAAACACGCTGCCATCCTCACAGGGCCATTCGGCTCAGTTGCACATTGTAGTTTAATGATGGCATGAGGATGACTCACATGCAACACTGATTCACTTTACATTAGACCCTTAATCACAGCAGCTATTATCCCCCCTTTGTGTTGGTAAAAGTACTGGATTCCACTAAAACTTGTGTTAAATAGATGCAAAACATTTACTCAGTGAGAATTTCTACTTCAGTTTTGTGTGGTATTTCACAGCGTAGGCAGGTTGGAGGCTACTATCAGCCCGGTTTATGATTGAATTGGGTTGCTCATGGATGAATAAAGCAGTATTGGTTTTGTTGGGATATTATCAAGGTTCATGATGTCTCAAAATTCACAGATACCGATCACATAACTCCATGTTATAGATGTTTGAAGGCTCTTAGCCAAACTGTGTAACAGATATATAAGTTGGAAAATCTTAGAAGATTATTAATCATTGCCACAGACCTTAGATTAAACCTAAAAAAACAAAAAACATTTAGATACTACTCGATGTTTGGACAATCTAAAGGGTAAACACATCTACAAACAAAATGTGTTCTTGTTTCTTCCTCAAGTAGTTTAATAAATTCATCTTAAATTACATACATTTAAGTATGTGATTTAAAGGTATCTTAACCACCTCAAATCATGTGAATTTCACTGTAGTCAGAATACTGCTACTCTGCTAAGTGGTGGCATTTTTTTATTCACTATGACTAGATTTTGCTACTGCCTTATTTATGTGATATAACAAACTCAATTACTAAGATGCTGGAGTATCAAAATAGATTTTTCAATTGCAGGAAACACAGCAAAGTGGGTAAATTAGCTTTAGCTAGGGCTATCTCACCTGCTAGCTGTAACCAGCCAGAGTGCAGTCACTGCAGTTTGATTTGGTTTGGTTTGGTTTCTAGTTCTTTTTATTTCAAATTTACTATCTGTTTTTCCCCCAAAATTATACAATTCTATGGCACAATAATTTCTTAGGTCAGATTCTGGTCTTTACTCAATTTTGACCAAATATGTTGTTCTGGCTATGTGGGGCAGTAATATAGACCACTACACACATTCTCTGTGCTCTGTTTTTCGCTTTGTGAAATTACACATTTATCTGTCAAAGACCTGCGAGATGGATTGTGTCATAAACTGCAGGGTTGAAACAGGGTGCTCATAATCCGTCCTGACATCACACCAAAGTCTAGTGTTTTCATAGTGACAACCACCAGGGATGGCGTTAAACTGAAACATACCCATCTGTTTCTTTCTGTGTGCCAACATGTCAGATCAGGTTAAAATCTGGACGGGTTTAAGTGACAGTGAGGCCGTGGTGTGATCCCATACTGTCTCAACTATCCAGTGTCATGTTCACATGCTCGGATGAGTTTATCCTCACACTCAGCTGAGCTGTGATGACTGTCATAAAAACAAAGAGAGGTTTCGGGGCAAAGCATGAAATATAACCCAGATATTGTATCTGTTAGTTATATGTGTAACTAGGTGAGGTAATTTCCATTTTAGATATTTATGTTCCCCTCAACCACTAGCATGAAATTTTGGGTCAAAGTATGGCGCTCAATACTCACTGTAGTGTCAAAGTGAAGTAATAGTATGTGTCAACATATGCTACTTTTTAGATTAAAAGGAAATTCTGCTTTTTGTGGCTTAAGTTTGGAATGATGTGTGCTGAATCTGCAGTGACAGAGCTGAGTCTGTGCTGCAGCCATGTTTATGAATTAGTTCAATTAATTTGACATTACGAGAGGAAGGACATTAAATCACACACAACTACAGAAAGGTAGTTAAAGGAATATTTTGATATTTTGGAAAATCTGGTTATTTGCTTTCTGGCAGAGAGAGAAGACTGATCTCCTCCTATCTGTTCGTTAAACAGAAGGCTACAGCCAGCAGTTAGTTAGCTAAGTTTAGCACAAAGAGTGAAAACATGGTTAAACAGCTAGTCTGGCTCTGTCAAATGGTAACAAAATCCACCTACCAGCACCTCTAAAGGTCAAGAGGTTTGTTTAATCCATTAATTTGTTAAAACCGAAGTGAAAAAACAGCAATTTCCCCTTTTATGGTAGATTATGTGCCATAAGTCTTCCCTGGTTTCTTGGCGACCTCTCAGAGCCAAGAAAAAGTCTGACACATAACTCCAGGGAACTGTTGTTTTTACACTCTGTATTTTTAATTTCAATTAGTGACATTTAGAGGTGCTGCTAGGCCGATTGTGTTACCTTTGTATAGAGCCAGGCTAGCTGTTTCCCCTCGTTTCCAGTCATCATGCTAAGCTAAGCTAATTCTAACTGTCCGCCAGAAAGTGAATAAGCTTATTTCCCAAAATGTTGAACTTTTGCTTAACACAAGACTTAAAGACTTATTTTCATTGTAGTCCTTCATGTAAAGATAGCATGGATGCAGGAGTTCAGGTGACTGGGTGACATCATAATACTCACAAAACCAACACGATTAATAGGTATGGCATCATCTAAACCTGTACACAGTACTGCATGTGACATCCATGATCTTCTGGCTTCAGGCAGACTCATCCCTATATTCTAACCATATTTGAAAGGCTGTCTGTATTTTATTGCATCTATCTTAAGAGAATATCTATGATGACAGTAGAGCTAGAACCCATTGCACATATTTACATTATTACTTTCTTTCAATAGGAATGGGCCCTTTGTAGTGTTTATGTTCATAATCCACAATTTGAGCATTTGCATACATGCAGTCAATTCACACATTCTCCATATACCACATACTCATCGATACTTGAACCTTTACTGTGAACCGAATTTTACTTACACAGGATATTGTTGATATGTTTTTAGATGGTACATATTCTGGGTTTCTCCTGATCAAATATAATGGGAGGAAACCATTCAAGACAACACAGGATCATTTTGATGAGAATGAATGGAGCTGAAAAAGTCGCCTGTGGTCAATCCATACTAGTTAATTGAGGCAGTTAGGGTAGAAGCAACTTAAAAGCCCCAGCCCTCCTTGACACTGATGGCTGTCCTATAAGGGACCCTCAGTAGGGCCCTCAGGTCTTTTGATAGGGCATTTGCCAGCGTCCTTTGGGGCTGTTTCACCCCCCACAATAAACAGGCAGCCCTTTGTCACTGGGAGTAGGGGGGTCTGAAGGGTTGCTCCTCGTTATTATTTTCTAAAGTAATTATACCTTATTATCTGTGTTTACTTTAGCGGGGGAGCGAGCGTGCAGGTGTGGGCCATTCGGCAGTGGGTTGGCAGTCTCACTGGTGAACGCACCCCAAGTGTCTTTTTTTTTTTTTTAACTCTCTCCCCTCCATCTTTACTTGGAGGTTTTTGGGGGTTTTAGTAGTAGTATTGTAGCCCCGTCGCTAATTTCAGCTCAACAAAAGAAACGTGCAATTAGGGCTATTATAGTAGCAGCTGCATGCTTCCTAGCTGTGCAGCGACAGCTTCATCTTCTCCCTGGTGAAGGGATTGGAGAGGGGAGAAGAGCAGGGCCCGCAGCAGTGGGGAGAAAGCTGGAATGGTCACAGTAGCCTCCAGTGTCTGCAGAAAAGAGAGGAAAATATAGCCTGGGAGGCTGGTGTGTTTCCTCAGTGTAGACACAGCAGGGACTCTCGCCCACAGGCTTGTGGGCCTTGAGAACAATGGATCTGCCATCTCCCAATATGAAGTGTTATGAAATAGTCCTTGCCACAGTTCCATTGGCTGCTCTCTTGCATGAAGTCATGTGGTCTCAGAACTGCGTGGGCAGAGGGAAAACGATTTGCAAATAAGAAAATGCTTTTTGAAGAATCTAGGCTTTCAGAAAGACAAGAATCAGTTTACAGAATTTATGGCATTCAGTAGTTCCCATATAGACCGATCCAGAATGTAATGTGGTGAAATGATTACACATGGTTAGATTTCTGTATGAAGACAAAACTTTGCCACCACTAGCACAAGGACAAAGGACAGAGAACTACCCTTTTTAAAAGGTAATCCATTGTTTAAAAGATTTAAAATGCAACCTTTCAATAATGCCGAAATCCACCCAGCAGATTGTTATTCAGGTCTCTCTAAGTCAGTCAATATCAGCCAAGGTGAATCATGTGGGTCATAAAGGAACAACAAAAATGCTTGCGCAAATTAAAGTCATGATTAAATGGGATCAAAGAAGAACTAGTGCAGAGACACTGAAAAGCCTGGCGATCTGTGTGAGGTTGAATATTGAGGGCCCATCGAGGCCCTCATGGCGTCAAACACAAGGGACCAATCTCATGCTCTCAGCACAAACAAAATGGTCACAGGTCCTCCTCTGCTGCTCTCACTTACCGATTCTTTCACTTCACTGACTTCCCAACGCTTAGAATAATCATCAGGCCCAGGGCCCTTAGCTTCAAGGGTATAAGCAGATCTGAGTAACACGTATGTATGTATGAGTCAGAGCTCTTGATGAACATGTGAATTTGCTTTATTTCCTGCAGTACTTACCAACAAAATATTTATTTTCATTATTGACATGTATATCTGTAGCAGCTGTAGCATTGTCTTTCAATCACAATATGGGCCAAGCACTCAGGAGAGCTGTTGGGCCCTCTTTTGCAGCTGATTGGGATAATGACTAGTAGTAAACAGGGATTTTGTATTTTCCCAGAAGAGAGCGAGAGACTGTCAGATGCTTGTCAGCATGCTTTCGGTTGCCAACATCTAAACGCTTGACCTGAGCTAACAGATTTCCTTTTCCAGCCTTTAATGCCAAAATCTGAGTGCAACACTTTGAAGTGCAGAATGACTCTTTCCAAATATAAACTAAACTGGTGCACATCAGCAAACAGGGCTTGTAAATCAGATCCACGAGAGGAAACTAAGAAAAGCTAGTAGGAATGGCCACCCACAGGCAGGAAGCAGTGGTGGAGAAAATGTTCTAAATGTGGCAGAAATTATCAATATCATAATGGAACAATACTTACATAAAAGCCCTGCTGCATTCATATTGTAATTGCTTGAAAATCTATGCGTATTTGAGGCTGTAAAATGTTATAATTCTGTAACAATCGTCACTTTCAGTGTTACACTTTTGTTGCATTAACAGGTTAAGATTTGTAAGGTCGAAACTGGTCTAATCGCGCCACACATACACTTGTGGTGTTGTACCCTTCAGAAGCAGGAAGTAATGTGAAAGGACACACAGAAACAGTGCTAAGCTTAATTTATAATATTGTATACAGGAAGAGGAAGGCCAGACTTTTCTCATGGAATCAGTTGATGATGAAACAATCATTGCAAACTGAACAAAGGTGTGATTTGTATTAGTTTATTAAATGAATAGTGTTTGAAAATATATTACACTGCAAAATGTTCCTTCCTTGTCATTTTTGTCTATAATTAGAGTCCTTAAAGCCTCATTTTCTTAAACCAAGTGAAAAATGTCTGCCAGTGCAGTAAGAATATTGTTTCCCATTGAAATCTTGTTTCAGATATTTTGCTGAGTCAAGTTTCATTTTTCATGATTCTAGTGCAGTGACCCGTCTAATTCTTTCATGTTTCAAAATACAAAATCCTTGAGACAAGTTGAGTTGTATTATATTTTGTACAAAGTTGTATTTGAAACAGGCTTAAATGATCTCAATGTATTAACAGATTTTTTTTCACTTGTTTTTAGCAGAAAATAGATTTCTAGGACTTGATAAGATTTAGATTCTTAGCAGTCTATGGATATTTATGTGAAGCCAACACATTCCTGTAAAACTGTGCATGACATTTTGAGCTTGTGTTTTGCAAATAAAACCGTATTATTCAAATAGTAGCTGCATAAATTGGACATGGTGGATTTAAAACTACATTTTCAAGTTGCACAAAATGGAAATACTTGGAATACTATGGGGAAAAATTATTCGTAAATACAGTACTTGAGTAAATGTATTTAGGTTACTTTCCACTTCTAGAGGCAGGGGATGGATGCTGTTTTCAGGATGAAAGCTGCTCTTGCAGCTTTGGTCTTACTGGCATCCATTTCACCTCATTAGGACACTGGGACTGAGAGTCGACAAAACACTGAGAGAAATCATTTTGCCTGGGGAGTGTGGCGGGGATAAATTGGCCTCTGGTTCAGTACGAGAGTCCCCGCTGTGCCAAGCGGAAGAGAAGGGCCTGGCTGGCAGTAAGGGCAGGCCCAGGCAAGGCAGGCTGGGAGGCCCCATGCTGAGACCCCCTCCCTGCCTCTGACAAACATGGCAGTGGATAATCTCTCCTTCAGGGACTCGGCCCTGCGCTGTGGGGCCGAGAGGGAAGGGGGCTGTTACACAGCAGAGTGCAGAGGAACTGCCTCTGTACGTCTGTAGCATGTACCACAAATACACTGACACATACTTGTTTGCATTTTGTGTACATTCACTGCGCACAGCTTATGTACATATCAGTTTTCTCCCAGTGTACACTTTTTCTCTCTCCCTCTCTCTTGCAGACATCACTTTGACAGTTTCAGTAAACAGAGCCTTACAGAAAAATATGGTGGCTACAAAATGATCACCAATCTCAGATAAATTCTGTTGAGCACTTGAACTTCAGTAATATCGTACAAAATTCATGTAGTCCAAAATAAATGCACAAGTCAGAGGGCAATAACAAGCTGTCCATTACAGGTAGATTGTGTTGACTTGGCAGGTGTTTTTCTGAGATCAACAGCTCTTATGAAGACTGTAATTTGTAGATATTTCAGCCAACCCAGAGTCATTTTCCATACAAAAACTAGTAACTGCAAAGATGGATTTAGTTTATGTATCAAAGAATAAGAGCAGTCCAACGACTAGGTGAAACAGCTAGATTTCTGGTAATGACCATTCATCCATCAGTTAAATTTAGACATTGGTTATGCTGCATGAATTGGAGGTATGAAGGCAATTATGATGTATTCATCTACCAATATAATTTGCCCAGTTTCAGGAATGCCCCTATGATTATTAAAGAAATACAATCTAGTTTCTTCAGGTTAGATGGCCAGGACTAGTCTATACATCAGATTAAATATTACTAAAGACAGACAACAAAAAGGTCAAACAAACTCAAATGTTATTTATAAATGCCATCCTCTAAACTTGCAGAATAGTTGGTCAGTAAAAATACTCAAAGAGACTGTTTTCTCCAAACACTTTACTTCCATCAATATTTCTTACCAAAAACAAAAAAAGGAAACAAATTAGCATCTTCAAATCTCTTCCGGTGGTTTGCGGTCAACCATATTCAAATATAAATGTCCATATCCAATGTCATCGTATACTGAAAGGCTTTGTCAGCCACTATGACGTCTCCATCTTGTAACCATGTTTTTCCAGCTCAGCCCTGCAGGGAGGAAAAGGAAAATAGAAAGATCAAGTCAGTAGAGATGATTACAGGTGGGTGGTTGAGGCATAAGTACCCTCTGCTATTGATTGTGAGAACCATTAAGAGATGGGAGTGAAAAAATATATAAATATTGCATAATGCGTGCAGCTATGGATTTGATGATTACATATATGGCAGCTGTGCCCTTTAACAATAATGATATCTTTAAGAAACAACTTAATAGCAAGGCTATCATAATTGGCCTAAATAAAACAATAGCATATTGCTGTCTAAAGTGTACTGAAATAAAAACAGACCAGCCACTTATCTACCAACAGATATTGATTATTCAATAAGTGAGTGTAAGCACTGAAAGCATGACAGATCTTAACGATGATAACTTTGATGTGTAATGCATAACTAAAAGTTTAACAATGTTAAAGTCAAGATAGTTATGGTACTTGTTTATCTTCCTTAATTTTTGTGTTTTTAAGGTGTTTATGGCATAATTACAGATACAAGTGAGAAATGCAGCGGCCCACTGCAATTAACAACAACCTAAGCTACTGAAGAGGAGCTGCACGATAGCTGCAAAATAGTGCAGGTGCACTATTGGTTTCCTGCAATTTCCAAATTGCAAGATGCACCAATATTGATCAAAGAGCAATTCTTCATCTTCAAAAGAGACCATAAACTAAACTATGCACTGGATTTTCAGTTTCCTGTTTCATTTGGAGAGTAAGGAAATTATATATTTTTTCAAATTAAAATGACGGCACTTAAAATAAACCATGACTATGGATCATAAAAGTAGCTGTGTTGACATGTTGACTGCTGCTGAAAACAGTAAATCTATGTTGACTTCTAAAAGATAAAATTGTTTTAGTATGTCTTTAACTTCTATGCATGTCAAAATGATAACAGCCATATCTAAAGCCATAGTTTTGGTGCTGTAAAACAATTTTGAAAACCACAGGCCTGATTTTAACACATCACAGATAGCACTTGTAACTAGTCCTGTCAGAATGTTTAAAACAATTAAATCAGTAGAATTTGTTTCAATATGAACTGCAATTATATATGTGGGCATATTTTGTTTATTCACTCATGTTTTATTTCTTGATAAAACACATAAAAATAAGATTTAGATAAGCAATTTCAAAACATTTCCCATTGGTTTTACAGTAAAAAAAAAAAAAAGTTAACACATGAATCCAAAGTAGTTAATCATACAATTTGGAAATCTTTCAAGGATCAGTATATGTCATTCCATTACTGCAGTGCAAATTGTTGAAAGGTGGGTCTGTGCATCACTAACAGTCGTATGTGGATGTTCCAGTTAATATATGTCAAGTAATTAATCAAAGAGCTGTGTGCAAGAGGATTTGGCCTGCAAGTATAAGAAACTAGTACACACCATGAATGACGTCAATAACTTTGTGCCCTATTAAAGTCACAGTATTTACGAAAATAAACCAATCCAACTGTACCCAGCTTTAGATACACTGACAGCCTATAAAGGATGTGCAGCTAAACATTGTGAATTTTGTTGAATTTTACCTCAGTTGATTTGAGAAATCATCCTCTACGTTGTCGTCATCCCAGTTGTCTTCCCAAACATGAGCATCTTCATCTTCATCCAAACCCGTCCAATCTAGGAAACAGTGGAATATCTCCAACATCAGAAAACAAAGACAAATCCTCCATCAACAGCTTTGTCTCAAACTCCCAGGCAAAAATACGTTACAAACAAACACCATAGGTGCTACTGACTGTGTAAACGTCCACTTAGCTTGCTGTTTATCAGAACGGCTAACACTTTAGCCTCTCAGCTCGCATTGACATTAGGTTAGCTATCTAGCAAGCAAACGTTAGCAAGGGAGCTAAAGCATACACGGTAGTAGAACAACAGAGAAGTCAGTGTGAAATAATAAAAGTACACTGGCATGTGACATTAAAGAAGAGAGCTCCACGAGTCAACTAAATTGGTTAAGTTAGCTAAATGAGCTGGCTGTGGCATGTTACCAGCAAGTTCGCTAGCTAATGCTATCGCTAATGTGGCTAGGCTAGCTGAGTCACTGTTGCAGGGCCCAGCACCGAAAAAACTGTTAGCGATGGTCAGTAAAAAGAAAACAAGAACAGTATGACTTCAAATAGTATCTGTATTATTTACCCTCGGCTGGGAATTCTTCAAACTCATCATCCTCCTCCAGTAAGCCCAGGTCCACGGTCTGTTTCTTGTCTGACATGTTAGCTGCGTTGCCGCTGTGTTGCTGTTTGTTAATGAATGACTCTTAAAGCGCAGGAGTTGTGGGACGCTGAAGCTGTTCGAGCGGGTAGAGATTGCGCTAACGGCGCAGGAAAACGCAGTAGTCACAATGCCTTACAGCAAGGCAAGGCAAGGCAAGGTAATGCTTTTTTTTAATGTAGCACATTTAATTACAAGTAAACTCAATGGGGTTTACGTTAATATGCATGCTCAGTCACACAGGGACAGTAAAAAACCCACATTCACCGCTCAGACAGCATTGACACAGACATGCACAAACACACGCATGCAGCAATCATAAGCTTGATAAAATAGTGAAGTCAAAGAGGGCATTGCAGTAGTCTGACCTATTTGAGATTCATACATTAATCTTTTTCTCCAAATCAGCTTGGGATATAAATCTTTTGATATGTGTTTCAAGTTATAAAAGATGCCCTACATGTTAGGCCTACTGACTTTTAAAGCTATAAGTCCAAAATAACTGAGGTTACTGACTTCCTCACTGTATCCCAGAGACAAAGTGACTCTAAAGTGTAAGTAAGTATGTAAGTCTTATCTTTATTCAATGTTAAAATAATTCTGGACATCCAGTAGCCTAACTGGTCTCACCAGTACAGTTTACTGGCTTGTCATACTGTAGATATGACAACAAAAGATTTGACGTGCACAAAAATATGTAAGACTAAGCTGTAGTTCACGTAGTTGTGGCGTCATGTAAAATTTCGATAGGTGCATGTTGTATGCTGTCCATCAAATCATTTAGTAATAAGAATTTTGTAATGTAGAAATGGACTATTTTTTTTTTTTCACCGTATTCACATAGTTACCCATTTGGAGTTTTATCAATAGAAAAGTGTGTACTAATGTGTAGAGTGATGCAGATCTTCATCAGTATTAGTGCCTTGCAGATATAGCTAGGGCTACTGTAACGCATCTGTTTGCTTACTGTGTTTTCAGCATGGATGGTTTTCAATAATAGTGGTTCGATATTGAAAAGGATGGAGCAAAGCCTAGAAAATACTTGCAAATATTTGGGAAAACAGAAAACTCTTTCTTTCTGCCCCTCTGAATTTCTCCCTGTATGTTTCTCTCTTTCCCAGACACACTCTCTCTCTCTCCCACACCACCACAAAAGCCTCGTGCAGTCCTCTTTCCTCAAAACATATGCACACAAGTCAGTCAAATTTCAGCAAAGATTTTTCATTTAGGAACAAATGCACATTGTAACCCATGTGGCCTGCTCAAATAATGAAGCGGCAGCCACAGCTTAGGATGTATTTTAGATAAATGAGAGCGCACATTTACCACAAAACCACTTGTACCACAATGAAAATTGCTCTGCAGCTGTCATATGTTGACAGATGGAGTAACCTCAAGTTAGGCTCAACGTACTTATTCTATTTTCAAATTATTTTGTAATCATCCTAAGCCTTTACACATGACAATGCCACAACATTCGGAGGAAAGAGGAACAAGAGACATGGAGAGAAAGCACAGGAAGTAAGTGCCACTGTGTTTAAATAGCCTCAGTCCAGTTAGATGTAGAAATGCATGCTTAAAACTACAGGTTTTAGGCATAAAAGATCATTTAAAACAGAAGATCATATTTGCACACAAATTAGAATAAATTTAGTAGCATTTCTAAAGACATAAAAACTGCAACTAACAATTATTTTCATCACCGATTCATCTGCAGATAATTTTATCGATTATCTGACCAATTGTTTGATTCATAAAATGTCTAAATATATTGAAAAATACCTATAACAAATTCCTAAAGCCCAAGGTGACGTCTTTAAATGTCTTGTGTTGTCCTACCAACAGTCCAAAGCCTAAAGACATTCAGTTTACTGTCATGTAAGACAACAAAAAGCAGCAAATCCTTACAATTTTTAACATTTTTTGCCAGGAAAATGATTAATTGATCATCAAAATAGCTGCAATATACAGAATACCTATTACATGAAAGCTCTTCAGTTATTAGCTGCTCTCACAAAGACTCTAAGTATTTCAGACAACAGAATAAGTTTGTCTCGCTATGTCCGTTTTTAAAGAGACCATAGGATTGAAATGATGGGGGCAATCAAATTTAATTATGCTGTAAGCTATAAAATGACAACTGAAGAGGCAATTTCATTCTCATCTTCAGTTAGAGAATTTGATTTATGAATGATATTCTGTCTTGCTTTGAGCTGCCCTCCCCTGCAGTATAACTGATTCTGGTGCCCGCGTCACTCAGACTCAGGTGCAGGTGAAGCCCTGGGAAGTGGCTGCAACGTCCGCCCAGCATACCTGAGACTGCAGTTACACTGCGCCTGGCGCCTGGAGTCTCTGCTCGGGTAAAATAGGAGGAGGTGTGTGTGTGTGGGGGGGGTCATAGAAGGGAGATACAACATGGCCACGAGACAGACTCCACCATAACTTGCGTCTAAGTAGCAGCATCACATTTCTGTCCTTTCACAAAGCCCTCTGGGAAAGGACAGGTCGGCAGCCGCTATAAGTACACTGAAAGAGACAGACAGGGCAGACAGAGGAAGACTCCAGCTGAAGCCTGCCCGGCCAGTCTGACGGTCTGCCCCCCCCCCACTTCTACTGCCTGGCTCTTTATCACAGGCCAGGCTCATGACATGGCCTAGAGGCGGTGCACAGTCAGAGGTGGATGGATGGAAATGGGTGGAGATTTGAGAGAGAAGAGACGAGTGTGTGTGTGTGTGTGTGTGTGTGTGTGTGTGTGTCACCAAATAATCCAGATCACCTCCCAAAGATAACAGACAAGACCTCTTCTTCTACATGTCAGAGAAAGTGACATAGGAAGACAGCCGACTGTCTGCTGTGTCGTCGAGTCGTATGCTCTCTGTACCTGCGGACACTTTGTCTAGACGCCCCCTCCCATCAATTATACTTTGCATTGTCATTTTCCCTGCCTCGAAATGTTTGCTTCCTATGGTGCCACTCAAAACTGAGCGTGCGCATACCTTAGAAAGTTCGGTTGTGTTTGAGCTTAATTTTCTTGTCAAAGCTGTGAAAGTATTAAGACAAGAAAGTAACGGGATATATGAGCTTAAAGAAATGCCCTGAGACATACAAGAAAGTGATCATCATGGATTAGGGGGACTTAACTAGCCAATTAATGAGGCAAATCCAAGAAAAAACATGTAAGCTTTGCTCCTAGGAAATCTGCAGAGAGAGCGATGTGCTTCCAGGATATGTCTGTCAAGATCCTGTATTAAATTTAATCCCAGCCAGTCAGTAAGTCTACTCCATTGTGTGTTGTGTGGAAACCGAGTCTCTCTTTTCATATAAATACTTACATCCAGTACAGAACAGTGGATATTGATTATTTCATGCAGAAACTTGGTAACACAATCAATGACATTCCCATAGGTGTCGAATGAACATAAATGAAAAAAGAAAGGATCTTTTTGTGTTTGTTTTGCTTTACAGGGATTTTTCTGGGGGTCTCATTCATTGAGATGTCTGTCATGACGAATTTAAGTTTCATATTTTCCCCCCTGTCCGTCTTGAAAAGCTCTGTCATCTTGGGCTTGAGGTACAGTTTGCCAAGAGGCTAATGGCCCTTTATGACAGTACAATCTGATGCCTGTCCCGGCTAGCCTCCAGGTAATCCTGTCCACCTCGGCGGCTTAGCCCTGCTCGGGCTTAAGTTGCATATTTTGTTTTTATCAGGACACTGCTGATAAATGCTATCAGCGAGGGAGAAATGAAATATGGGGGGTCTAGCTCCATTTTGCCTGAGCCCCTAGTTGAAATCTAGAGTTGAGGAACAATGACACCTCTATTGGTGGAGCTAGACTAGTCTATAGGGTTGGAATAAACAGCATATTACTCCCAATAATCACAACAGTTATTTGCCAATACTGTTTAATATTGTTACCAACACTGAGGTGGTACAAATTCCCCTCACAGGCATTGCAAACCATTTTAGATTTTAAATTTCTTTGCATAAATGCATGATAATCCTGCCATTTAAAACACTTTCAATCACAATTACAGCTGCTGTACTTTTAGACCTCCAAAATATAATTTAATAAAATCATAAAATTACATGCTAATTTATTTCCAGTAATGTGTGCTAATAGTGCACTACCTCTGTGTCCATGGTCCAATGCCATGGACCTATACTGTACGTGAAAAGCACTCACACACTCTTACCATAGGTGATAACCCCCTCTGTGAAAAGCACTCTTATTGGAAGTACCCATTATCTGCTAAGTCTATCCTCATGCTGACACCAAGTCATTATCTTAAGCTGTCCTCTGTGTAAAATCATTGTTAATTTCTTTGGCAATGGTGCACAGTGAATTGACACATATTTTCAATGACTGCTGCAAATAAATTTCAAATAAATTAAGTAGTGGAACCCACTGATCTAAAATATTACACCGTATACACAGGTGTATTCAAATTACTGAGATCTGTGATGTTTCATAATTCCATTTGAATCATGTTTTTGTTAGAAAAATAAAATAATTTAATGGCAATATGGTTGTTATTTCCTTCATTTAGGCCAAGAAAGTAAATTGATACATGTTCTCTCTCCTTCACACTTATGGAGCCTTTGCTAATTTAGGCCTGAAGTGCATCTTTTGTGCTGTAACGTGTCCTAAGATCAGTGCCACAAAAGGGCTTTGTGAGAGATGACACATGTCACATGTGCACGGAGAAATGCTGGCTACCTGGATTTCTAGCCTTTTTGCTTTAAAACGTCTTTAGCTCTCTCCCAGCGTGCCAAACAAACACATCTTCCCTTGTCCAGACTTTATACACTCCTTCAGTTTTTTTGTCTGCTTGATATTTAAGAGGATCATTACATATTGTTTGTTGCATCCATATCTATCATCGGCCATGTATCGTTTTCTCCCGTTTTCTCCCTTTTCCTCTCCCTAGTCATTTTCTATTTCTCTATCTATCACACAGAGAAACAGACACACCTCCCTCTCTCTCTAGTTATAGTCATGGTATATCAAAGTGTGCATGTCCCACACAGCGGGGGGTTCAGTGAATGAGTGACAAGACCTGCTCTGCTCTTCTCTGACACCTGTCAGAGCCTCATCTGTCATCTGTGTGCAGAGATGGAAATGAGCAGGAGTGACAAAACATGCCAGAGGTGACGGTGACGGCTCATCTCTCTCCGCCAGCTTCTAAATCAGTTGCACAGCTCGCGGCTCGTGTCCCGGCTGGGTAACAATAATTATCTACTCCGAGCTTTCAGATGAACTTTATTTGTTATGCAGTGATGTCACGCCACTTATACATTCGAGTTGCGATTCTGTGGACGTGGCGTGAGAAACGTGCACGATTAGTGTCCGTCTGCACATGTTTGACGATCTTAAACTGCAAACGAGTTTGGAATTTAAGCTGCCAGATATATCAGTCTACATACAGGCCTATAGATGCTCAAAGCCAGACTGTGTAACTTTTGAGAGAAGAAATAACTCATTCTTCTTCTTACAAATGAAAAGCTGTCTTCATAAGCAATGAAACGCACCCTTGCTCAATTCAATACACTCATGGGTTTTGCTGTAACAGCCTTACTTGATCTGGTATGACCAGTAGCTTATGGTGGCTAATGTTAGCAAAAATCAGATATAAATATTGCTTTATAAGGTATAAGACTTTATGACTTTATGTTCTCTACTCCTCTATGCTACTTTTACAATAGCTTAGGATTTTAGCATTATCCTATATTGTCATTTGTAGCAGCAGTGGCCGCTGTTTAGCGAAAGTTACACAGTTTAATTTTAAAGTGTCTTGAATTTAGACTGATAGGTGATACCCACAGCACATCGATCCAGCTGCAACTGTAGTGTAATCCAACTCTTTTCGTTGTTGATTTGCTATAATCTCTAACTGACTAACTCTCCACAATTTGGTTGTACTGAATTCCATGCCCTAATCCCCAACATGTGGCCGTCCCTAGCCCCGGAAAAGTCTGTGATTGGTCTGATTGATAAATGAAGCCCTCCTTATGCTTTTGGGCGTCCGTTCGAATGGGGCCTCTGTGGGTCTGGACTATGTCCAGGAAACCTGGGACAGCCACTTATTAAGTAGTTAGACCCTCAAGACGAGGCTGCAGACAGGGACCGCTGGTGGTCACCTGGGCTTGGATTTAGCATTGGCATCCCTCAGCCATCACTCAGGTCTGGAGGTCTGACTGTGGTTTCATGTTGTGAATGGGACACAATCCTCTCTTCTGCACTAAGGTCAAGGGTTGTGTGTTTGTTCAGCCTGGTCAGGTAAAAAGATGTAATTATTAGCACCTTATCAAAACAACCAGGAAACCATTCTGTTTTTAGAATTTGCATGTTGACAATCGAACTTTGTCCACAAGATAGGTAAATATGAAGTCTGAATTTTTAATTAAGCATTTTCAGTCCTTAACTTTACCCCCTTCACAGGTGTTGTTATTTGTATTGGGGAAGTTAATGATAAAACAGAGAGGAAGGTATGCAAGAGTAGGCATTGAACTCCCCCCCCCCCCCTTTGGTAAAGTCATTACTGTTTCTTAATTGTTTTTTCTCCTTCAGTGAATTTTTAAACAAAGATGCACAGTGTGTCTGTTCATCGTCAATTTTACAAGTTTCAGGGAGAAAAAGAGAAAATAAACATATTAAATTAAGCAGAGAGACTTCAATAATGTAGAACTATCGTAATGTTTTGTTTTTGCTTTGTTTGGTTTTCATTCACACATTCCAAATTTGGAGAAGGAAGAAATTGTTAGAGACATGTATGATTTATCACTTAAGATTGATTTTGTGCAAGGCGCATTAATGACACAGAATCAATCCTTGCACCACAACAAAACACCACAGTTCCCACACACTTTGCCAGTCTGCATTTTCAAACTGCGGTAACAGCCAGTGGTAAAAGTCCATTTAGCACAGAAGTCCAGGCAGGCATAAAACCAAAAATGTTTTCTTGAGAATATAGCCATGGGCGAGGCTTAAGCAGGCTCAGCCAATGATGTGGCACTCAGGATTCAGAGCAGAGCACCCTGGGTAGAGCCCAGATGAAACACTAGGAGGTGAAAGAGAAAGTGGTGATTTGTCATTATGACTTTTCAAAGAAAGGCCAATGCCAAGGGTCCAATTTATGCTTGTTATAATTTCACCCCAATCGCTCCCCCATGCCTCTAAATGCATTCTTCTTCCAGGTATCCAAAGCACGCCACACAAGCTGCAGCTGGAAGTATGTGATTAAATGCAAAAATATCTCATTCCCCACAATGCCAGAAATGTTTTTATAATGTTGCTATATATTTTCAACTTGGATTTTTAATTAATCGTATTGACAGAAATATTTTTAAACATTAATAGTCTCTGTTTAATGTGATGGAATCCAGTTCAGCATCTTTTCAGCAGCATTTGCACCAATGTTTGTCATGCAATATGTTTGGAAACTGCCTCACACTGTATGTAATCTATTTTGGCTTTGACTCTGAGCCGTTTCTGGGCTCATTAATACCGAGAGAAGGTGAGGAAAGCCTTTTTCAGTATGACTGCCAGGTACAGTTTCTCTTGGCCTGTGTAGCATTTGTAAAACATGCTCTCATAAAACCCAAATCAAACGCTCCAATTCTTGAATGGGATGTTGGAAAATTATTTACAGGCAAATAAAGTTGCGTGCGACCATGTAACAAGCCGCCCAGTTTTGGTGTATGGTTCTGTTTAGCAGAAATCATTTTCACTCCAAAATTTGGAAGTGTCGACTGTGATTTGCTGCAGAATCTTTTTAATCCCTTGCACACACTTGAAAGTTGATCATTTAAATTTAACACAGCTCTCGCCTTCTGCAGACGGCAACATCATGATTTTTGTGTGTGTGTGTGCGTACAGTCGCTTGTTCGTGTGTAAAAGTGTGCATGCAGTTGGAGATACATTACCATTTTATTTAAAGAATTCAGAGGCTCGATACCTTCCTGCCTGCACACACAGACACACAGATGTGCATCATCACTGGTTGATTGTTGGTGACCTTGGCTGATTGAACTGGTAAAGGCCAGTTGTGCAGCTGGGGCCAGCCGTCTGGCTGGCCAGGGCAGTGGGGAACTAAGGGGAGAAATGGTAGCGTGACTGCGAGGGACCGCTGAGCAGCCATATCATGACCCCAGCAGACACACTCCCAAGTCTGCGCACTGTGCTGCACTTGTTTCCCTGGCAGAGACGGCAGAGACAAAAGAACAAGGAACTTCCCCAGACCTTCATTTTGGGTGTTTGGACAACTCTTAAGGCCCCCACAGTGCCCCCAGGGGCCTCTCAGCTGGCATGGAGAGTGAGAGCGGCCAAGAAATAAGGCAAAGCAGTGAACACTGAGCAATTAAGAGGGGAAATGTGTGTGTGTGTCTGCAAGTGTGTGTGTTATGAGCTATGGGGTGATGAGGAATCTATGACATCATTGTAACAGGGACTTCATAAAAGCCATTTGTCACATGTATAGCTGCAGCAATTCAGATTTCTAATTAGAATTTACAAAATAATGAACAGTAATTCAATCTGTAAAAGCTGCAGTGTCTCCCTTTTTTGCATATTACTTGATGACATGAATTTAGAACATAAATCTTGCTTCTGTTTTATTAGTGTGGGAAAAGCCTTTCTTTTTATCAACTTTTATGGACATATAAAGTCTGTTTTACTCTATTATTATCACTCAAGTATACAGGAAGCATGCATAAAATCAAATATTTGCGTGGTTTATGTGAGCAGGACAGCCATATCCAATGGTTTATAGAATGATGACTCATGGTTTCTCCATTGCATGTTTATTTGTTTGTTTATTTGTTGGCCATATATTTTGGTGGATAATGACCCACCTCAGCAAACCACATAAAGCAAAAGGGGAAACATTTGTAATGGCCAACGCACAGCTTATTTTTCCAGCAAAAGTAATGGCCAAAACAGTGAATAAAACAGGCTGCTACTCCCTTGTGAACAGAAACAAAACCATCAGTCAAGAGAAAGCAAAGTGAGCCTTGTCCCATGGATGTCTATAAGTCTTGAATTATCCTCATATAGAGGGACAGAAAGAAAACACTCGTAAAGCTTTTGGGAAAGACAAGAAAACACTTTTGGTCAAGAGGCTGTTGTGAGTTGAGATGCTGAGGCTTCAAGGAAGTAGTTGAAAGAGCGAGTCAAAAAGTAATCAAAAGAGGTTTTTAGCAAGGGAGACAGAGAGGAGAAAGGTTTGGGTGTAGTTACATGAACGCAACTTGGCCTCGTCGGATGACAAATTGTCCGGCAGTGGGACAGGACGGTTCAGCCAGCTGGTTGGCCCCATCGGCGGGTTGATTGATGGTGTTGATGTTCTAAATCGGCCGCCAACACACCGAGTACAGGACTGGTAATAGCGCAGCTTTAGATTGGCCCTGGAGATAGCAGGAAGTGGATGGGGGGATGCAAGGAGGGGGGACTGCAGGGGAAAAAGGACAAGTTCCCATGCATGCATACTGGGATATGAGATTTGAACAGCAGCTGCTGGTTTAAAGAGTCCATGGAGGTAGAGTTTAGAGATGGGAACACACTATACGATCAACATGGGTTAGGGTTAGTGAAACCATCATCCTGTTACTAGTCGTACAAGTGGTGTGTTTTATATCATATCACCCAAGCATCTGCCCTAGATCTTGCTTAGTCATGTCTCAACAAAATACATGCAGGGTCATCATCACTTAGACAAAAAAGCCTGAGGTCAAGGCGCGATCATTACTGTCAAACAGAGGTCAGAGCCGGTGCTCTCATGTCCACAATCGTCCGATCAACGCGTCTACAAGACGAGGATGGGGGGCAGGGGTAGTGGTACAAAACGTTCAACTTCCCACTAATTGTAACAGGAGCCCCTTTATCATAGTTTCAGACTCTCTTAATAACACACTGTACCTTTGATCAAGAGCAAGGCAGTCTGGGATTGTGTGGGAGGTTCTCAGATCTCGACACACGCAAAGGGGAAACGCAGGGCAGCTCGGGGTTACACTGGATCCTTTCCACCGTCATTGCAGAAGAAAATGAGATTTTCCTAAAAGTTCAAATTGTGTTAAAGTAATTTCAAAGTACAATTATAGTTAATTATTAGCAAAGTTAATGGGACCCACCCACCTGCCTAAAAAGATGGTTGGAGAGGATAACATGGTCTTTTGATCCAGAATGAGTCAATTAATCAACATCAACATTCTTGTTCTGTAGCTGTCAACTAAACATTTGACGTGAGTGAATTACCCCTGAAAAACATTTTCCTGCAAAAAAGTATTTATAGGTATAAGGGAACCACATATGTTGACATGCCTAAAAACAAAAAATGAATGGCATTTTATTGTTGCATTTTCTTTTATTAGGCTGCAGAATCAATTTTCCCACCACACAGAAACACAACCATGCACATGCAGGTGTTTTATAGTAGCTTCCCAAAAATCCTCTCATGTAATAAAGTGCGCACTTTTTAAATGCTTTTAACTCTGTGAAGAGATGCTAAAGAGTTTAGAATGATGTAACTTTGAGTTGACCTGTTCAGTGAAACACCTCTTCTCTTCCATTATGTGAACATCCACAGCTCCAAATAATAAGCATAAAAAAACCCCACATACCTGGTAATATCACCCGTAACACTGCACACTGTACACAGCAGCAGTGTGAAGAGGTTAGCCCCGAGCTCTAATGAAATTACATCGAGCTAATTCATTCATAAAATCATCTGAAATTAAAAACTACAGCAACCTGAATCATGTCTGATAGCCTGACACTAAAGGGCATAAAGGATGTTCATCTGTCCAATATTGACCTGTTCATCTTTCTCTGAGTGTACCAGAAGAGTGTATTACTTTAAAATAAAAGTGGGCTATCATCTGCAAAGAGCAGTTTATAACATCAAGTATTTTCACTTTCAGGGTAGGCTGTCGTTTTTAAACTATGAGCATGGTGATATCTTTGTGATCGTCCTCAAGTTTTGCTACTGAGTCTATTCATTAGCCTTTGTAAAAGGCCAGAGAACACAGAGTAGTTCTGGCTGGATGGTTGGGGGAAGATAATGGGCGAGAAGCCATGGAGTCGTCTGTATGAGCTGTTGTTGAGCCGACGTCCTTCTGGCCTTGGGCCGCTTGCAGTGGCATCTATGAACCGGTCTCATTGTCTACAGCCTTACATGCGCAGACATAGGCCTACACACACACACACACACACACACACACACACACACACACACACTCAGATATAATGGCCAGTCACGTGTGCTTGCACATACAGCAAGTGAATGCCTGGCACCAAGTCTACACACTAATTCAATGGAATATAATCCTAACTAAATGTGCATTCACAGTGTTGGGCAATATTTAAAGGCATCTCCTTTATAGACATAGAAAAGGAGACACTGTAAATGTACAAGTAGCCAGCTTGCAGTTTGAGGTTATTTACTGACCATCAACAGCTAGCTTAGTCCCGGTGACTACACACAGATCTCCAAGTCCTGACCTCACACTGAAGCTGCAGCTTTAAAACCCAGGTGAGTCATGGATGTAGCTTTATCAGTGGTCACATGTCAAGACAACATAGAGTTACTGGGTGGCAAGATCGCCTCTTTTGGTAGCTTCTAGCCACCCCTCCCTGCCCACCTAACACATCCTGGACCAGTGTCTTCACTGAACACACAGAGACAAAATTAAAAATCCTGTCGAGTATTCTTGTAAACAAGCGAAAGTTATGTTTACATTCAGCGTTACTCACCAAAACACATTTTAAATCCTGCATATATCCATGTTTACTTGCTAGCAGTCTTCTTCTTCCTTGCATTTGTTGGCACATTGCTGCGTTTCTTGGCACTTGCAAAAAAATAAATAATTATTAAATGTAATTCCAAATGTCTTTTGTCAACATAATGGGGAATTGTTTCGTTTGAATGTATGTTCAAACTGTTCGCTGCAGCACTAAATGTTCATATTGAATATATCAAAACGTTTGCTGTGAGTGTGTTTCATTTCTACAATATGCACTCCTAGTGAATAAAACAAGATTAAGATTTTTATTGTTATGGTTTGGCAACTCAAAGCACTTTATGAGAGAGCATCACTTTCTCATATTACGACAAAATCTGAGATATCATGTTGACAAACAAACAAATGAATAAAGTCACACACACACACACACACACACACACACACACACACACACACACACACACACACACACCGTTCACCCTGGATTCTTGGATAATTTTGGTCACTTTTCACCCTTGGCAGACTAGTGCTGTACAAATGACAGAGGCAGAGTAGGCCTTGCAGCTGTGTTTCTGAGACCTCACCCACCCCTTAAGAGGTGCACGTCCATACACACACACACACACACACACACACTTGTTCACACATACCACCTACTGGCACAGCAGTAGAAAAAAGAGAACTGTGGTTACCTCACTATTATGTTCCGTGACTATTGTATGTGTGTGTACATGTGTGCTCATGTATGTATGTGTGTTTGTCTCTTTCTCCTTTCTCTCGTTCTCCCCATGTCTCTCTCTCTGCCCCCTCCCTCTCCCTCTCTTGTCCTCCTCCTCTCAGATCCTTCTTTGCTCGCCATGATTTCACAGACCTCCACTTACTCCATTGTGCCGAGAAACAAAAAATAAAAGAAACACAATCGCCTTGTCCTCTTTCTCATCTTAATAAGCAGCTCCAAGTTTGATAATTACACGTTCAGCCCGCCGCATGAGTTTCTATGCAGTGTTCACATCAGGGAGAAAGCCATTGACTCCGCTGTTGAGGGGAGCAACTATTAGGAATGACTGACAACTGTCCCCCTCCCCCTTTGGTCGTGGAGGCTGTAAAAGTGAGAACAGCGCAGATCAATTCTGTCTTCTTGTTAGGGAGTGTGTCCCTGAACACCAACATGTAACCATCGGAGCAGCCAGCGGACCACATACGTCGCAAGGCCCATAATCCATTCCATAACCTATCGCCATGTGCTGCCGATTAATGGGGTTTCTGCGGAGCAAGCGCCAAGGAGACGGCCAGACTGAGAGTTTTCTTCTGTGGCGGAAGCCAATCTGTTTAGGATTAGGGGAATAACTGGTGTGGCTGAAACCGAGGCATCCAACATGCAGGGCTAAGGAGAAGAGAAGGGAAGAGGAGAGAGAAAAGAGGAAGGAGTGCAGTGAATGTGTTGACAGGGAGTTGATTGTGTTTTGGCAGGGATCTGGTCATTGGTGATGGTTTGAATCTGTAACTGGTGATTGTCTTGGTCCAAAATCTGAGAGCCATCTGTGGTTGTTTAGTCCACCGTGTTTAGAAAGCATTTTCATTCCTGTATGAAATTCTATTATGTTCATTTCTATTTTGGCTGATTATTGCAACATCCAGGTATTCCTAAAATGAACCGTTTTGCAGTATCATCTAATCCGAGACCATCAAAATAAAGGAAACACTGTTCTCGTCTCTTCTGTTTCCAGACTCGTGTTGTTTGAAGCAGAGACATACCTTATCTGACTCCTCCACACAGAGAGGCCTTCTTTTGTGAACCAGTGGCCCACTCAGCCATTATGATGGCAATCTTGATGATTAAAGACCCGTGGAACAAACTGGGCTACCTGTAGCCATGATGTCATGTCTAGTCTAGAGGAACTGCAATGATTACGATTTTAGGCCATTATAGAATTTTACTGGATGCTGTTTGTGGAAAAATATCAATTAGTTCTTGGCTACAAAAAAGCGGTTTATGTTTTGGATCTGAAGTTCTGGCTGAACATTTAGGGGCACATATATTTGTTGATTTTCTTTTTTTCTTTTTTCATAGGTGATGTATAAGAAACAGCTGTTTCTTGAAACCACACTTTTGTATCCAGACTTGACGCAACCAATTATCACTCTTGGATTAAAAGCATCAGCTCTTCAACTCTTGGCTCTTGGGTTAGTGGTAGATGTCTGGGTTTGGATCCAATAGCACAGCGCCATATTAATCTAACAGAGCAGAGTTACAATTACATTGAGGAATTGGCTACATTTGAATTTATTAAGTCTTTTCAACCATTTTCCAATAAAGTTTTCTGTCATTACTGTCAAATTGATTGAAAACAGTAGTTACATAAAACAAACTCTGAAAACATGCTAGCAGCAGCAGCTCTAAAACAGCTACTGTTGAAGCTGCACTAATCTATATTTTTATATTAACAATGGAAGAAGTGTTTACTTGTTATATGAAAGGTGTTGCTTATAGTGACGAACAAACAGAGAATTATTGACCGACTTTTCAGTTCCCCTCAGCTCTCTGTTTTGGTTTTCCAGCCTGCAACTTTACTGTTTGGGTTCAGTCTCATCGCTTTCATCAACCACCTTTCCAGCTGGTGAACATAGTGGAGCATAGCAGCTAAAGAGCCAGATATTTCCCTCAGGAGTTGGCGGTGAACAAAACAGAACTAAAAGGAGAGTGAATATTGGACTAACACAGCTCTAAATGAATGCTAATGTTGCTCTGTAAGTGCTTGATGGGTAAACAGGCAACGTTCGCCATATCAACCTAATAAGGTGAAAATATGTCCGTGTTGTGTTTACAGCTTGTCAATTAATCCAGCATTAACATCAAATTATTTCTACTCTCCATTAGTGGATTATTTGTTAATAGTTTACTAGAAGTTTTAACTGAAACTGACTCCCCATATAAGCCACAAAAAGCAGGTAGGCCTATCATTGACAATATTGTTTCTATTGAAACAAATGTTCTATTAGGAAGTTAGGTGTTGAAAAGCTGTACGCTTTACTTTGCCATGCAGAATATTGGCCACTAAGCTGAATATTTACACACTTTCTTGTGTTTTTCTGTCGTTGGTTGGAAGCACAAGATTAAAAATTGAGGGTGAGTTAAGCAGACCAACATTTTTTAAAGAAGAAAACTAAGGTGAGAGCCAAGACAAGATGCAGAGCAAACAACAATTTAGCAGAAAGGTTGTTACAGGTGCATAGACACACACACACACACACACACACACACACACACACACACACACACACACCGCTCTTTATGTGCCGAAGCCACTGTGATAACTTGCTTGTTTCTTCATCTCACTGCACAGTCAGTTGGGTTCATAGGACCTGCTCAGCCCTCCTTTTACCGTCTATGACCACAGTTTGCCACAGCTTCACCTCCACCTCTGCAAACCACAGTGACAGACATCCATATGTATGGATGAACTGACAAATATAACAGATTATTTTTCTTTCCTCCTCTGTCTTTATTTTTTTTATCACCATATATAATCCTCTCACCATCTCTCTATTTCCTTCCTCCTTCCTCCTCCTCAACCTTCTCACAGGTGGCTGTGCCCCAGCCTCGCTCACATGGAAGCAGGCTCTTCTCATCGCCCGGGGGCTTCGGCCTCTGAAGCACTCCCCTGGGAGATTCCACCAGAGACCCAGACCTGCACTCTTAATGCAAATGTGAAGCTACACTTGAATTGAAAATCTGAGAGACTGTGACCCTTGGAACATTTTCTTTTTACACAAGCAGCACAGAGAAGCACACACAGTATATAAGACAGATACCTACGCATGCAACTTAGACACACAACAAAGCACTTGCCTGCTCCTCCTTCATCCTCAGTTCTCCCTCAGGGCAGTGTTATTTTTGGCTTGGGCTGGGACATATGTCACTGGGGAGCGCATGTAGTGCCTGGTTAATTAGGGCTACCTCAAAGCAGGCATAAAAACGGAGGCGATATTTATTAGGCAGCATTTTAGCTGCATGTCATGAGTGCGTGTCAGAGCTGTAAAACAAAGTTTGAATGAGTGAGTCAGAAAATGTTCTGCAACTAACCATGGCTACCCTGCTGCTTGTGGAGAGATTGACATTTCAAGTTTCTTTGCTCCAATTCATAAATACATCCTGGTGCTGTGCTCCAGATACACTCTCACGGAAGATGTATCCCTCTTCCAGTAGTATTTATTTGTTGTAATCAAGCGGACAGAGCGATGATTGTGCCGTTAGTGCTTGCTGTACATGACTCCTCTTACAGCAGAGGTACAACACTGTTACACACCAGAAGCGTCTGTTAATGTGTGATAATTTACGATGGCCATTTTGAGGTGGTTATGTAAAAGCAGGCTTGTTTAATTTTGCACTGAAAGCTAATAAATCCCAGAGGTTGTGTGAGTTAGTGTTACTGTTGTTGTGATGAAAGTTAGTTACACCCAGTAGGTGTTGATACACTTTACAAGTGAAAAGAACTTTGGTAGGTCTATCAATGTGCGCTGAAATTATATACCGGTATTATCCTACACATATATATTTCTTCGCAGGGATTAGAGTGTGTGGTTGGCCACAGCAGAGTGATAGGAAACTCATTGCCACAATGCCGTGATAGCTTAGGCTATATTTATATACATTTTCAGTATATAAAAACCAGTAAAATTACTATTTAGCTAAATAGTCATTTAACTACTAGAGGTACATTTGTATGTGGCAATCATCCTCCCTTTTCCTACGACTTTTTTCACGTTGATAGACATTTGTTGGTTCTAGCTAGCTAACATGACACATGAAATTCCAGTGAGCTAGTTGCCATGATAACACTAACCAAGACTACACAATGTTAGCTCTCGCAAGTAGTAAGAAATGACCTGTGTGTGTCCCATAATATTAACGAGCAGTGCAGGTTAAAAGCACAGAAGTCCCTTCACACAAGTAACGTTAGCAAATATGAAATTCCAGCTGCTGCACAAGCCCTCTTATCTGGGTATAGGCTAATAGTTATGTTAGCATGTATATCACAATATACCAGACGCTAGATAAATGTCAACATTTTAGATGTCTACGGTGTGTAAAAATATTAATTTAACAGCAATAAACATACAGTAACTGGATGCTAGCTATCCGTGTAACTGCAGTTTCTGTACAAAACTGTCCGCCACCATCTTCAAATTCAAGGTGCTGACCAGATAGCTAGATGCTATTAGCTAATTATGCACTCTGAGCTGGTGTCTTTCTTGGGATATTGAACATTTTCCACCCGTAACTTTTGCTATTTGTGCGATTTATGTCACAAAACAACTCCTTGTGTTGATCTCCCCATAAACTTTAAGTCATTCCAGTTAAATGCTTGGTATCTCTGCTACATTTGAAACAGGGTTGAACAGAACATTTCATATAAAAAATTATATTTTGATGGAACTTGTTCTTTTTCATTCTCTTTTTGATGGTTGTTTGGCTGATGTAAAACACAAGTATTCACTTTTCATTTTCTTTCCCTCTTAAGTGGAAATCCAGAAAGAAGTATTCCATCTGAAGAAAAACAAACATCCGCCACTTTTTTCAAACCCTTCAATGTGACATTGATGTAGCTTGTCAAGCACAAACTCTTTGTCACCTGTTTGTCTTCCTCCAGTGAACACAAAGACTATTGTTTTTGGTTGTGTATGGAGTATTTTGGCCATTTCACACCTGTCATTCACATCTATCTCAGTTTGTCCATTCAGCAGCGTGAAGGGGGGGTCATTTGTTTCTGTAAACTGCACTAATTTTCCCAGTGAATGGACAAATATGCGATTGTCCAATTTATACAAAAGACATACTACCTAATAATTGTCCCCACAAAGATTCATGAACAGCCATAGACGTGTTCTTCCGATGAATGACTTTGACGTTAAGCTGAATTCTCACATCTAAGCATATCTGAGAGTAGATTGTCGTACTAAATTCAATATCATAGCTGCATCTTCTTTTTTTCACCATGTTGCATGTCTGTGAAACATTGTAGTGTGAGCTGGAAGATTCAAGGGTTCTGGTTTCATGATCCTTGGCCTGGAGGAGAGTGGGCTGTGGTTAAGAGTGAGGATGCCAACAGAGGCCATGTGATAGGCATTACCTCAGAGCGAGGGTCCATGTAGATGATTACACTTTAAGAGCTTTTTAATGCTCATTAACACTTCTGGCTCCTCTCAGGCCTGGGTTTAAATCCTGGCTACTTCTCCCTGTAGCTGACATGAAGCTGTACCTGAAATATAAGCGATTAAAACAATGTACATTCTTGAAAAAACACATTTATTGTAAAATTGTGTTAAATTTAAATGGAATTTTGCAGAAATGTCTCTGACGTTTTGATACATAAGTAAATGTTTGTATCATTCTGACACACCTGAGTGGCTTTTTTATGATCTAGATATTATCCAGACCCTCTTAGGCCTCCATAAACATGGAGTTAGTATGCTGCTACTGGTATTTATATAAAACCACTTAAATACTCAACACACATTAAGCATAATTTGTCACAGAAAGACTGAAAGCAGAGTATTCACTAAGAGCTGTAAACATGTTGTTTGGTTACATTACACTGAAGTTTACCACACCTTTTCCAAAGTTTTAAACAAGGATGGCAATGCACAGTGCACAGGTTCTTCTGCTCATTTGTTGCAGTTTGTTGTTACTGGGATTCGAGGCAATTATCAAACTTGCTGAGTGTTGTTAGGCTCATGCAGTGATTGTTAGTACAGTACTGTCGTAATATACTTACAAATAGGTATTTTCCACCTTGCGTGCATGTGATTATGGTGAGAGCAGCATGATCACCTACTAGAATTAAACATAGCTCTATTACACCAGTTAAAATTATTACTCTGTCTCATAATTTTATGAGTCACCATTGAGCGTTTTTCTCCAGTTTTCTCCGCTCCATTTTAACTTCATACCTCCTTGGCAATTTAGCATAAATAATTTGGTGATTGCCACGTGCTTCACTGCAGAAGCATTAGAAAGTTGGAAAGAAAGCTCTATGCTGGTCACTAACTCTAACAGGGAGTTGTTGAAATGGAGGACATCATTTCTGGTAGATGTGTTACATTTATAAATATGATTCATCATGCCATTCTCCTTGCTAAAACCTCAAAACTTTTTCCTTGATTTTACAGCAGTAGCCATCTTGGTTTTTCTACTGGCATTATTTGGCCTTCACAGATTGGTTTCAGGGTACAAAATGGGGCCTGGAAAATGTTGCCAGACCCTAAGAAATTGAGACTAAGGGCTTCACCAAAGCATTGAACTGACCCAGACACTAATCACAGGTTGCTAAACCAAGTCTTGATAGCTGGTGTATTTATGAAAATGCAGAATCAAAAGGGGACTAAGTGAAAAGTCAGTTACCATCTACTTCCTCTGCCCCTTTTTTTATTATCTGATACAGGGATTCATCTTGTCAGCTGTGAGTGATGCATTATGTATGATGGTGTATCAGGTGTACCTTATGACGCATCACTCATGTTACCTGATATCTAGAACTAAGACAGAGGTAAAAGGATTCTCAATGAATGTGATAGCACAGCATTCTTCAATACCATGAAGATTTCCATCATAAAGGAATAGTGCAATATTTTAGGAAATACACTTATTTGCTTTGTTTCCGAGAGCGAGATTGATATCAATCTTATGTCTTTGTGTTAGGTATGGAGCTGGAGTGAGATCGTGTTTACCTAGCTTAGCATAAAGACTGGAAGCAGGGGGAACAACTAGACTGGTTTTGTCCAAACTGGGAACAATATGCCTACCAAGAGCTCTAAAAGTGTATTATATACATGATGTATCTTGTTTGTTTAACCCGTAGCTACATGAACAGAAATGCAGAAACAGTTATGTGTTGGAGCTATTTCTTGACAAAACAACAGCTTTTCTGTCTTCCCAGCGTAATTCTTGTCAGCATTTCTGGCTATATATTGTAGGTGGTCAGATCCTCTCGGTCAGCACAGGTTCTGGTCTCTGTTGGGGCGGTCACTTCTTCAACAAAACAAGCACAAATGAATTTGAATTTGAGAAGGAGGGGTGCTTCTTGGCTGCAGTGAGTAAAAACATATTAATAGCGGGTAATGACAAAAGTATAGTAAAAATGCTGAATAATTCTTAGCTTGTGGAAGCCTGTTGTTAGCTTAGCCATGCTAGCTCCTCTAGTTTGCTTACAACCCTAGTGCCCGTGATATTTCCCTGTCCCGTCTGCTTTTTGCCTCAGCATGCTAGTAAATTTGGCCAGTGCAACGCTAATGAAGTTCTGTTTATTAGTGGTGCTGCTTTGACTAACAAACTAACGTCACTGTGAGGCAGTTGAGTTTTATAAACTCAGCAAATAGCCTTACATTTATTGCAATTGTTCCACTTGTAGTGTTAAATTGAAAATGATTCCACACTTCTCAGATGGTTTGGTGTCATGATTATATGTTCAGCACGGATTGCTAGTGTTCTCCATTTTTTTGTTAGCAAAGCTTCAGCACACAATTCCCCCTGAAACCACAAACTGTCCTTTTCACATTTTATTTCCAAGTTAAATGTACAATGATACGTGTTCATTAGTCATTTTTTGAGTTCTTGGTAGGCTTATATTTTCACTTTGGACAGAGCCAAGCTAACAGACTCCAGTCTAAGCTCGGCTGAACACGTTTTGACTCCAGCTCATTTTTTTCAGGTCACTCTTGGAAAGATAATTGAATTACTCATTTAATATATTACTAATAACAAAGAACCTGATTTCTGTGCAAAGAACTCTGAAACAACATGACAGGATCTTCCATCATCAGTATGTTTGGTTTATGTGATTAATACTTCTGGGGTTTCCATCAAATAGTGGTTTACTGAATATTTATGCAACCTCTCTGTGAATCACAAGGGCCTTGCAAAACTCCCTCCAGTCCTGATTAATTTAATTAATTGATAACACAGCCGAGTTGAAGCGCGCTGCAGAAGATTTATTCAACGCTAAGGTCTAACATATTATTGAAAAGCCCAGGCTGAAAAATGGCAAATGGACACATTGGTTTGTTTTGGCTTGGGAGCCGTGTTCCATTCTACAAAATGGATTTGCAGACTACTGGTGTGGAGCCGCTCTCTTTTATTTGACTATGTCCCTCACTGTGAGAAAGGAAAAAATGGCTTTGTATAATCACCAACCAGCCATATGGCCCAAAAAAAAGGAAAAAATGTTGGCAACTGTTTTTTGTGCAGAACATTAAAAAGAGAGCGGGGGGGGGGACGTTTCTGACCGCAACTCATAAACCGCACTTTATTTAGACTGGCGTGCACCCATTATTTGTTCACAGGGGCTTTCAGTCAGTCTGAGGGAAATATGTTCCAGCATCTGGGGGGAGGAGAGGGAGGGGAAGGAGAATGATGGAGGAGAGAGAGAGAGAGAGAGAGAGGAGGTGGGATGAACTCTTGCCAGGTGTCGGCCGTTGCCATGGTGTTCCATCAGGCGACTCCATTGCGGCTCGGCAGGCTCATCAGAGACTGAATGCCAATGGGAGGCGTTTTGCACCGTGGAGAAACCGAAAGTGGCTCTAAAGCACTGGGCTCACCCCCCCTCCCCTCCTCGCTGCCACCCATCCCACCTCACGGGAATGTATAGAATGTGACCTGTTTGTGTGATGCATGATTGACAGGGAGAGTCAATATAATGCACTCAAGGCTGGCTTCCTCTGTTAAGTGTGTGACTGGGAATTCAACATTTTCTGTGACATATATCGAAGAGACCTGGGTTTAAAATAGGGCTTGAATTCCTGTTAGGCCGATGATTTACTGGTGAGCAGACAGATTTGCATGATTTTTTTAATGTAGGCCTGTCCAACACCAGGCCTCCCAAGTAGGCTACCAGGCTGTGTGGGTTTCATTTTTGGGGTATTCTTCAGAACGCTATGCTCCAGCTGCCGTCATGGCAGGAATTGTCATTTTTACATCCGCAAAGCATGATTTGCTTCAAATTTCAAATATCAGTGACATTTTGTCTTAACCACTCTCATGCTGCTATGGTAGGCTATGAATGGTTTACATTATTATCCTCTTCACTACCCATGGTTCCTAGCAGAGTTTCCATGTTCATGAATATTATGTGGCATTGTTGCAAATGTCACCATCATCATCACTGATACACAAAACAGCTCTATCTCTATTCACCTATATTCCTACCCTGCAGCAACTGTACATATTCACAAACTGAATAGGCCTCGCTCACTGCAACTCTTAGCAACTGTTGCTATGTGTAACATTGTTGAACTCCACCTCTCGCTCGCTCTTCAAACGCGAATGACTAATCCATCACGGAGCACACTGAAAGCTCTTGGTGAGGCCTGTGGAGCCGCTTGACGCCCCCCGTGACCCTCTCCTGGATGTTTCCTCATTACTTTATAATGTATTCACGCTTATGCTTCCATGGCGCTCGCCCTGGCCTCGAAATGGGAGGAAGCAGTGAGCTGTTCCAATGCATACGAGCCCGGCACAATTTGCACTTCGTTTTATTAACAAAAAACAGCCAGCCCAGCTTCTGGTGGTGCCTTGCCAAAGCTCACCAGGCTCCAATGTGTACTGCCGACAAATTTCCTGCAATGTGACGACAGGATAGAGTCTCTCAGCATCAGTGGGGTACCTCCGCTGGCCCCCGGGAGATGCTGTCATTATGCGTGTTTGCAATCATGGGAGCTGAATACCTTGGCTGGAAGTGAGGGAGAGGACTGACGGAGGCAGGGGGAGGGGGGGGGGGGGG
>LKNJ01000392.1:0-88067 GCA_002120245.1 Maccullochella peelii | reverse complement strand
GGGGGATTGAAGGAGAGAGAGAGAGAATGAATGTTTCGGCTCCTCAGCGGTGTTTTGAGCTTTCTGAAATGCATGTGCTATCATAGCAATGTTGTGTTTACCACAGCAGGAGGCAAACACAGAGTCGCAGAGGAGAGGTGCGGAAACGCCAGACACAGTAAAATGAGCAAAATACATACATTAGGACTCTCTGTATTCACTACACACAAGCCGAGCTGAGAGGGAAAAACTCATTTCAATATAAATGGAAGACAAGCAGGGAGTGTGTGTCTTTATATCAGCTTTTGAACATGGAAATATCCAGCAGAAGCCCGGGGACGAGTTTTGCTGGGAAGTCAGGATGTCAATGTTAATTTTCTTCCCGTTGCTAAGGAGACTCTGTCTCACAGAGGCCCTGGTTCCCTCCCCCATGGTCACCGTGCTTTCAGTCAAAGAAGCCTTTCTGTTTCCAGTCTTCTCCATTGTGCAATCAGACATTGAGGAACATCTCAGCATCAGGCTGCTCCGTGGACCGGCAGACCCCAACATCTGGGGGCTATACTGATTTCCAGTGGGGGGAAAATGTCTCCCCAGTGAGCTATTCAGAGCTGCTACTTTAGCACACAGCCAATCTTCTGCTGTGATTGTCACGCCAGTGTTTTGATGGCAGGGTGTTGTAGCCGCTTAACTTACACAGGAGTAACACAAGCAAGCACTTTAATATATCAATACCATACCCCCCTTTGAGCCAGAGACTTAGCTGGTAGCCACATCAAGGGGAAATTGCTAATGTGAGGACAAGTTGCAGGGAAAGCATTGTAAACACTAAACATTTTAGTCTGTCAACGCCAAGTCAGAAGTGGAAATCACTGAAACAAATAGCTGTTGTGTGGCTGCCTCAAAATGATCCCTCTCATGCAGCCTCCATAGTCACCTTTCTGACTGACACGCGGTGCTAGTTATCGTGTAACACATCAGGAGCTGGAGGGGGTTTAGATGATATGCTGTATGGCTTGCATGAACTGCCAGGCACAAACCCCTTTCACCTTACTGAGCTGGTCGTCTCCCTGCAACTGCACAGAAACTACAGCTCAGGTCATTCAATTACCACATATCTCTCTCTCTCTCTCTCTCTCTCTCTCTCTATATATATATATATTGAGCTGCCTTGGTGTAGTGGCGAAACATTTTTTAAATTTTTGAGTCTAAATCCATCACAAGAGGAGTTCTTAGTATTAGGGTGGAAATAGAAGAGAAGCATTGTACTACTCAAAGCCTTGATTTATAGCTGATGCAAACCTCTTACAGCATCATTTCATTGTTTTTCTCGTCCTCCAGAAAATCTTTCCTCATGTGCTTCCCTTAAAAATTTCAACTGATCACGTTTAGTTGTAGGCTGTCGTTTGAAAAAAAAAAAAGACGTTTAAATAAAATAAACACCAAAGAGAGTCAGTATTGTGTGGTGAATTTTTATTCAGTTTCAAACAGTGAGATACAGCCTGAAGGTTTCATTTGCACCTTACAGATTTAATTACAATTAGACAAGATCACAATAAAATTATTGTACTTTACACATTTATCAACTTAAATGTGAATCAACTTAATATTAGGAAAGCATTATAATTCTAAAACCTTATTTCACACTCAGAACCAGGACAGATTATTTTCTAGATTCATCCTTTATGTTTATGAAATGTCAAAACAGAGTGAAAAAATGTTCATCACAGTTCCCCAGAGCCGAAGGTCACATCTTTAAATGTCTTGTTTTGTCTGACCAACAGTTTAAAACACCAGAATATTCAAATCACAATGATATAATACAGACAAAAACAGCAGCTGCGCACATTGGAAAAACTGGAACATTTGGCATTTTGGCTTGAAATAATTAATGGGTTATCAAAATAGTTGCAGAAAAAAAAATAAAAAAATTTCTGTTGATGGACTAATCGTCTCTACTCTGTTTGAGAATGAGTCAATCAAATTGTTTTATCATACATGCAGAGCACATACAGAATGTCAGCTGCACACTTGCCTTTAACATGGAAATTGCCCAAGCCACGAGACAACATCTTAAACTGATTTCTTCTAAGTGCATATGCAGGCAACAGAGTTGCTGGCTGAGGGCTAAACAGGGAAAAGACAGAAATGACAGGGATTTCACCATCGAATCCCTTTAGCAGGCCACTGACAGATGAATGAGGGCAAAGAGAGAGAAAGGAGAGAAGAGAGAGAGAGAGCGAGGGAGGGAGGGAGAGAGAAAAAAAGAGTAGACAACCAATTTGGGAGTAATGCAACTAAAAACTGACAAGTGTAATTTCATCCATCTGGGCCGATGTGTAAAAAGCGCTGCTCCGAACATTCCCCATGATTCCCCCTGATTGATCTTCCCCTGGTCTGAAACACCTATTATTAGCCACGAGCCTAATAGCACCAGGATGGCTCAGCGCTCTCCCAGGGGCCAATTCTCCGGTCATCTGCCCCTCACTCACCACAGCTGTGGAAACCAACCAGGGAGAGGGAGGAGAGACAGGGTGGGGTGGGGAGGGAGAGGGAGGAGAGACAGGGTGGGGTGGGGGGGGCGAGCAGGAGATGGAGCTGCCAAGAGGGGATGGAGGCGGAGGCGTACCTATGGGGGGGGAGGAAAAGGGGGAGAGAGGTGTGGGGTTAGGGAGAGGGAGCGAGGTTGAGGGGAGAGGAAGAGAGGGGTAGAGTGGGTATGAAGAGGAATATGGAGAGGAGAGAAGGGGACGGGATGGAGGAGAGATGGAAAGCAGTGGCTGGACATGCATGGGGGTGATGGAGAACATGAGAGGAAGGTGGGCATGATGGAAAAGCCAGGGAGACATATTGGAGAGGGGAAAACAGGGAGACAAAGAGGGAAAACAAGAGTTATTCATAAGCATTTATCTTCCTTTAAAAAAACAAAAAAAACTAATCTCTATTTCACATTTTGCTGAAAACATCACGCAGTGTAGTCACTCGCTTAAATTTTAATTATTCAGGTGGAAACAAATCTGTGAAAAGGCTACCACCGGGACATGACGCCTGACTCACGTTCATCTTTCAAGTTCCCCAGGTGAGGAAGCTGCACTCACAGTGCGCTCAGGCCAGGCCCACAATGCACCAGAGAACGCTTGACAGAAGGCACAATGAGCTTGTTTAAATTGAATTAAAATGGCAGGCCATGCGGTAGTTTCAGGCATAATGATGGTTATTTCTTGATGTTCATATTGTGCCTATTTAAGTTTTCATTTTCTTTAATTGACCTCATTTTAAATCATCTGAACTAACCTTAAACGGTAACACTTTACTTTAAGTCCCCCTATTTAGCATTTAGAAGCAGCATATAAACATTTAATAAACAGTTTATAACACACTATAATATAGTTGTAAGTAGATATAAGTGTTTATTTATGTTTTTTTAAACAATAACTCCTCCTGTGAGCACTCATAAGTGGAGGCTGCTGTATAAACAGATGTTTTATATTCCTCAATAATATAAAATATGTCTTCATAGGAGATGTTATAATTGTTGACATATACTGTACATTAATTAACACTTGAGAATGTCCTTATATCTGCTTACAACTACATTATAGTGTGTTATAAACAATTTAGTAAGGGTTTTTATACTGCTAATAAATGCTAAATAGGGGGACTTAAAGTAAAGTGTCGCCAGTTAAATCATGAAATTAAGCAAAGAGACTGACAACCTGAAATTGCTCCGTTTGATTCACTCCAAATATTCAAGGCTGAACAAACTTGGAAAGAAACTGTCAAATCCATTTTCAAACAATAATAATGAAAGACAATGCTCAAGGTCCCAAACCCAGATTTGCCATTATGCTGCCCAAGGTTAGATGCCAACAAATAGAAAGTTTGCACCATGAAACGGAGTGAGAAATGTTGATTGCCGTCTGGCTCTTTTGGGTGATTTTGCGATGGATTAAGGTCAGAAGTCATCTGTTAATCGCCCCTTCAGTCTCTTTGATTGAGTGAGCCCTCAGGTGAGGCGTAATGCATTTTCAAGGGCAATGATGACAATAATTGGCTACCTTCACTTCACCAAAATGGACAAAGTCCTAAAAAATCTCTTCACTCCAATCTGACAGGCCAGAGCAAATGAAAATAAAGGCTCTGAGGGCTTTCCAGGCAACGAATTAATAACTGTGATATTATGAGGCTGGCTATGGACATGATCTCCTGGTCAAATCATTAAGCTGATCTGTGATCTGTGGCATGTTCACTCAGAGGACCCTGGGCTGTCCTGCTTACAAGTGTTTCACAGCAGTTTATATGATTCTGTTAGAAAGCTCATATTTTAATTTTCAATTATGTTTATATAGTCTCGTCCTGCTTGATTCGTGAATGCAGCCTTTTTTAATTTCAAGAATGAAATGTTTGTCATAATGCTGCATGTCACTAAATCTGAAAGGCCATTGAATTGACGTAATTTTACCCATTATTTTTAATTGTTTGCATTGTTGATTTTCTCCAAAAACGCTAAAGAGGTTCTTCTGAACATTTGAAAGAAGGATGATCATTTTATTATTGTTTTTTTAGCTGTGAGACTTTCTGATTTAAAAAAGAAGGAATGTTAATTCCCTTCCTCTGCATTATACGTGTAGCACAGTTTAAATAATCCTGAGACATTATTTAAGGGATTTTAAATGTGTCTGTGTAGCCTTTGATGAGTGCTTTCTGACATTATTCTTGTTTTTTTTTAAAACCTCCCACAATAATACTTCTGTAACATTCAGTTTTTCTATTAATTTTTATTTTTCCTATTCTATATTTTGTCATTTTTTTCTGTGTTGTTTTAAAGATCAGCTGCAGTAGAACAGCAAATACAAGATTTAAACACTTTAAAACGAACTGGAGATGTGATGAATGTAATGAGGCTGATGATTATGATGATAATAGCAGCAACAGCAACAACAGAAGCACCAAAATAAACATCAAGAGCCAGCTAATAATAATAATAATAGTATTAATAATAACGATGGTGATGGTGATGATGATGCAGGTAAGTGCTGTGAGAAAAAAAATAGGCTATTTAATTGTTTTTGAGTACAAAATATATGTTAAATATATGTAAAACATGTTTTTTACAAATAAGTGGGGCACAAAAGCTGAATCTTTGTCAAAGCTTTCGTATTATTTTGCAGGGTGGAATTAAATTGTCGAACAAAGAAACCCTTTTTACTATGTGATCTGATGTGTCCTTATAGAAAACAGATAATTTATTAGGTCTTTGCACTTTTACTAACTAGACATTTGTCAGCCTGAAGAGGAATGTTTCTTTCTTTCCTCTTTTCTTCAATGCAAAATAACCAGATATGAACGTGGAGACTCGGAATTCCAACTTTTGATTGCAGGCCTGGTCTTGGTGAAAAATGTAGGGTTTGCACAAATACCACACATCATTTACTCAGTTACTCCAACTTCTCTGCGTGCAAGACGATGACTTAAGAGGGAAGAGCACGACACCAAACCAAAACCCAGCCTGATCTGAAATGCAGTTTCAGGTAGGAGTGTTTCAGGTGTAGCAGACAAAGGTCCACAGCTATCACCTGACAAACTCCTACAGCCCCACAGCTCATGAGAACCCGAGCAGCATCTGAGAATGCGACGCTCTCGCCCACCACACCATATTTCACCAGGTGTGACTCCTTTTCTCTTCACTGTTTTTCCACTTGGGTGCACACTGTGCTCTTAAATTTCAAGCTCTTTTATTTTGCAGTCAGTGTTGGCTATTGTGTGCAGCACTTCCTCCAGTGAGGCATTCATTCCTATATGAGAGAGCCAGGACTTTCCTGTTGGAGCACACACTATTTTGTTATTAGTTTGTACTGTTGTGTGCATGGAGGATATGTGCGTGCGTGTGTGTAGGTGTTTTCTTGTGAAAGATGCATCTACAAAATATTCCCACCGACAGGATTTTTCAGTATTTTCACAGTTTTTGGCAAAGTTTAATCCTGTGTACGATTCTCTAGTGGCATTTTAAAGTGCTTCATGGAGAATTTAGTACACTTTCTCAGTGTTTATTTCTCTTTTATGAGGTTCAGATGGTTGCATTTGCAGATGAGCCTCAGTCTCAGGTCTAAGTGAGATTTTAATTGGCCATAGTGGCTTTATTTATCCAGCATATGCTCCAAATTTCAAGTCTCACTGTCATCATTATCCTTTAAAGATTATACTTCACGTGTTTACGCAGTCCATGCAGGCCTTACAAAGCATATAACTCAATTTATAATAAAAGGGCGTGATATTTGTCTTTAATGTCACATGTGTGGTGTGAAACAAAGAATTGTGTGGCCCTATATTGAGTTTCATTTATTCCTCAATTATTCAGTAAAAACATCCTTTTATCCCTGCGTTTGTAATTGAGATTAGTATAGGTTGCTTCCACGGATGCCACACCTCATTAAGAATCCGGCCATTTTAATTACCATTCATTCCCAAACGAAAAAACATAATGTTCCTGTAATTATGTTACCACTATAACCGCCTGTTATTCTGCTCCTACAAGGACTGACACAGTTGTGGTGGGACATTTAGTATTCCTTATTATATCCCTTGTTAGGGTTCCACTATAATCCAGTGCTTCGGGTGTCAGTTCTCCATCTATCAGGCTCCATGCAGCGCATGGCGCGCACTGGAGGCGCGCTCAGAGCCTGTGGAGGTTTTAAAGCACCTGCCTGCTCGGCTACACAGACAGTAACCCCCTCCTGTACACTGATAATGTCCTCGCCACAGGATCCGTCTGTGTCACTGATAAATAATCCCCAGATTACAGTTAACTATATTACCTTAAAAACTAAAAAACCCAAAGGCCTAAAATATCCTCCATCCTGACAATGATCTTCTTTTTTAAACCTCCTACAATAATATTTCTGTTATATTCCGTTTTTAAAAAAAAAAAAATGTTATTCATATTTCACATTTTTATGTTTTGACGGGATTGGACCAACATATAAGATTTAAACAAACTGGTGATGTGATTAATGTAATGATGATGATTATGGCGATAATAGCAACAACATGAACATCAAGAATAATAGCCCACTAATAATAATAATATTAATATTGATAATTATGTTCAGACGCAAAGTGCTTGAGAAAAACAAATATTAAAAGCAAAGACCGCGCAATAATTGACGAATAGTATATTTTACACATATTTCTTTTTAATCTACAACGTGTGATCAACCTCTTTACACCACAGACTTTCTAAATTCTCATAAAAGCAGATTTCGTCCTTCAGTATTCAGTATTTTCCCCCCACTGTGACAGGTTACTGTTCATTTGCTTAATGGTTAAATGTTTCAGGAGTTTGCTTAATGCTCCTCGTTGTCAAATATTCTTTCTTAATTTCACCCTCTCTCTCTCGCCCTCTCTGTCACGACAGATGAAAAGGCGCTCTAATTATTCCAGGAGGTTGGGAAATAAATGATTGTCTTTGAAGTAGGCCCGGGCCTTGGACTACATTAGAAGCCAAGCATGTGATTTGCAACTGTTGAAGTAAAACCCTCACTCTGCTGCAGGAAGAAAAAAAAACGGGAAATGAGGAGGGTGGATTCTCGGCAAGAGAAAATGGTATCTTTGTTTGCTCCCCTTTGTTTACCAGGGGATTCTTTCTCATTTTTCCTCTTTTTTTTCATTTTTACTAATTCATTTCAATGGCTTTCAAACAGGAAAATGGAAATGTTGCTCCTGCCCTCTATTTCGGCGGCAGCGTCCTGGCAACAGAGCAATTTTCTATCATCAGGGATAAACGGCATCGAACAGTACATTCTGATAAAAAAAAAGGAGCCCATGATTGCTGGCCTTCCTGTCTGTCATCTATCGACCAAATCCTCTCCTTCAAGACCGACCACTGTGCTGTCAGACCTAATAATGTCGCGTATTAAGTCGAGAGAGGAGAGAAAAAAGGGGGGGACCAATGCACGCCCCGGCACTAGTCTTATTTGTCACCAACATAAAATTCAGATCAACTTTTTGGATACAGCTCCTTTGTTATAGACTTGGTGTACAAGATCATATAGTTAGGCGTGTTCACTAGCCATTTCCTGAAATTATGAAAAAATATATTAGTATGGATGGATTCTGGGCTTAAAATTGCCAATAGGAGACAACGCGTGTATGTTAAAACCCTTATAACTTCCTTCTTGGCTATTTCTCCATTTATTGGCTTAATAATATTGATAATATGGCCAGAAATGTAAGGACACTGTGGCCATGTCCATGCCCTCCTGCTGATCAGGATTTTGACGCGTTTTACACTTCACCAAATGACTGAATTTAAGGTTTATTGGCCTTCCGTTTCTTTTCACCATTCCAGAAACAAACGACAAAATACAAAAACCATATGCCTGGTGCAGGAAACCGAGCAACGCAATCACTCAGGTGGACCTAAACATGCAGCGAGAGAAGGCGACAACAGAAACAAGCAGTCTTAATTAGGACTCGGGCCCTGAGTGGGACCAGTGCAGCTTCAGCCGTGCCAAATTAAATCCATTAGTGTATGAGAGGCTGAGAGGACTCAGTGGTGCAGGCCTTTGCTTATTTGTGGTCATTTAACTCCACTACCATCACGCTACGCCGGGTCCATCTGAAGGCCCTCGCCTGCACCTGGGGCCATGCATATGCCAATTTTGCCATTTACTCGAGAGATAATGCAATCCTAATTTATGATGCAAAACTTATTGTAAACAGTCGCCTGCCTGGGAGCGCGTGGTTTTCTTTATGACAAAACCACCCTAAATTTTCTTGGTGTAGTTACACGCTTTTACAAAACACATCAAAGCTTTGCATAAGTGGGTTTGCATTAGCACGCTGTGCGCAATTTATGCGCGTAAAAGCGGCGAGCCACCATTTGGGCACGGATGAATTCTACTGGAGCTTTAAAGGCTGATGGGTGGTCATTTTGGGCTGATGTGTGTGTGTGTGTGTGAGAGAGAGAGAGAGTGGGGTGCTCCCTCTGAATCTAGTTACAATGAACCATGTTATACTGACAGCTGTGTGTAGTATGCATCTGCTGCTTCCCCTCGCCACTTCCCACGGCAGAGATGGAGAGCCGTCGACGCCTGGCTGTCTGTGCAGCGCCAGTGGCTTTGCGCTGTGGAGAAGGGAGACATGTTGTTTAAGTGCCTCCCGGTCTCTTTCTGCAGTGACAAGCCTCAGAGCCCCTAACCGCGCGGGTCCCCGAGCAGCCAAGGAGGTGGCTTTCCATGCGAGCCAGTCAATAGCTGTTAGAGGGACCGACCGCAAACGCTCAGACTCGCTAAAATTATGACCCGTGTCCTGCTGGAACTCCGTGTTAGCTCTCAGATATGATTAACACGTGTGGCCAGAAAGATAGGGAAACAACGTGCGGAGTTAAAACAGCCAGTGACACACATTCAGAGAGGGGAGGAGAGAGAAGAGAGAGAACTAGCCATATTTTACGTCTTTTTCAACTGCTCTAGTGGTAGTTTGTGCATACATCGACCGTGTTGTATGTGCATAAAGGACCTTACCTAAGCGCGTACCGATATGACCAATTTAGGTTAAGGTGCCTATCCCGCCTTAATAATATTCGAACTGACAGTGACTGTGTTAACCATAAAATGACGCCGGGTTACACCTACAAACGCGATGTAAAATATCCTCAGCTTTATCCCGACTCAGACAGTGGATGTCAGGGAAATCCCAGGCCTGGAGTGATTTTAGAGAGTCATTCATCAGCGTTTATAAGACAGCTGGAAATAAAGACCACTTCTGTTAAACCACCACGGCCATTGATTGTGCTGAAGGTCAATCATCTTAGGGACAAAGTGATTTCTAGATTCGCAGCTGAACGCTGTTCATTTTGTGATTGACATTTTGACGAAGTGAAATCTAAAATAATGTCTCTCCAGAACAAGGCTATGAACTCCTAATCGGACAGAGTACAACAGGACGCATGATACAGCAGGTGGAGCGTGCGTTAGGGGCATGATACATCACAATGTTATAAATGTTATAAACGTTTGGCACAAACGCAAGTTGATTTTAAACGAAACAAAATGATCGTTTATAAATTCTGTCCACTGATAATGTCCTATATAGGCCGACGCTTTCTTCATGTGCCTTGCAATTAGACACGGTTGTCAGCATGCCTGCAATAGGCTACATCCCAAACATTTCAAAGGTCGAGTATGTCATGTTCTCTCTATTCAAACAAATCTGTCTTTTCACCACTTCACTTAATCTCAGTGTGCCTAGAAAAGCCTCCCAACACGCCTGCGGGACACCAAGACTTTGACATTAGTTGTCCCGCAACTTAATAATCCGGCGGTGGGCACACACAGATGATGCTGCAAACCCCAAAGAACACAGATGTCTCTTCCAATCGAGCCCGCAGGGAAGCAACGAACATCGCTGCAAAGCATGTATGTCTTTGTAGTAGCACTCAAAGGCGATTAGAAAAGGTAGAGGATCTGGTTTCTCCTCTGCGTGTCCAAGTGGAACACGGGCAAGGGAATTGGCCACTATGTTAGATCACCGAGGGGTGACCAAGGTGTGCTGACTCCTGCAAGGTCTGCACGGCCACACTAACGTTTGCCTTAAAAATGCTGAATTATCAGAGGCAATAAAATCATTCATCAACGTCAGTGAACACAAAAGAGCATTCAAAGGGAGCTCTTACCTGCAGCCCTCCTGACGACAAAGACTGATTTTTTTTGGATTTTTTTTTTTTTAACAAAAACTTAAATTAATCTAAGAGAGCCTGGAAGGATAAAACCAATCCGTCTGGACTTGATGCTGCTCACATCCCTGCCTCTGTGCTCCTCTCGTGGTCCGCTGCTGTAAAATGATTATCCGGCTGGGTTGTGCACTTTTAAATCCCACAAAGTAAATAACAACCGTAGCTGACGATAATAGCAAGGTACCAAGTTCTTGTTACAGAAAAGGAGAAAATTGAAACTAAACGCTGCATTTAGACAACCATTTTTGATAAGAGGATAATTGAGGCGACACTGGCGTATAATTAGGGGATAATTTATGCTATATCCACTTTTATTCCACCCTCCCAAAATAAATCCAGTCCATAATCATTACAGGCGAATTGTTCTTAATTTTATAGCTGCAATTTGAGCAAAGTGTGGCCGCTAATCAAATAGGTTTTCGTAGTAACTTGATTGCAACCATAATTATTTTTCATCGCTTTTTTTGGGGAGTGAAATCGCTGAATGCTACATTGCGGCGAAAAATGTGGTGAAACCGGTGCAAAACACGATTTGAATACCTATTGCATTAATATAAGCGGACATAGCATTTTATTCTTATTTGCGAATCGAACATCGCAGCCCTCAGAGGCAAACTGTATAATTTACATATATTGAGGACCCTATCAGGCCTCATATTACAACAGGGATAAAAGACACTGTCAGTTTATCTCGGTATCCACCCTTCTATCTGCAAAATAACCTATTGTACCTCAGGCATATTGTTATTTGATGTGTCACATGTACTGTATTTTGAATTGTCTGAAGATCCTTAATCATATGGTCAGTAGCCCCAGGAGAAACGAACAGTTATAATATATGTTACTTTCACAGCAGAGGGGGGCTTAAAGAGGGGCTGCTCATTAGGCAACATCAAAGCAAATACTACACTGCAAAAAAAGACGTTGATGGATAATCAGATATTCTTTGTCAAAAGAAAATGCAAAAGTTTTAATTTGTAAATTAAAAAATCCGTGGAGTTGTATTTCCACTTATTTCCAAGGCTATTCCACCTGTTTCAGGAGTTTCCTTGACGTAAAACAGACCACTTCTCTAGTATAAATAAGTAGCGTCTTTAAAAAAAAAATCTTTAAATGTACGTTTAATACAACTGGGCTCATTCCACACTCATTTGTAAATGTTTAGACATTTGATAAAAAAATATTTAATCCTTCAAAACGATGATAGATTACTTGTGAAGATGGATATTTTCCCAATGTGTGGCTATCCCGTAAATGTATTGGTATTTGGTTTGAAAATCAGTTTCGACTTTAATATTATTAAAAGGATGTTTGTGTGATGCTTTCCTATAAGTGATTAATTCCTGAGGGGGGGAGGAGTTAAACGCTGAGAAACAGAGAGGCACGTATAGACTGCTGGCTCATCTGGCTAAATCAAAGTGCGCACTATATGTTGCGCGTCGTGCGTAATTTGGGGGTTTGGGTAAAAAACTAAATCGACTCGGCAATTCCAAAAGAGCTGGTTTTATGTGTGAAGCTTGTCTGTAGGAATTATGCGTCTTTCCCACCATGTATTATTTCCCCCATAGTTGTGGAGGGAGCTGGTAAGGTGGGTTAACTCCAGCTCAAGTCTCCGTGAAGCGCAGAGCACTGATGACGTTGGGTTGGATGACCAATCGGGAGGCGCTGCCCTTTGGAGACAAACCATTTTACTTGTAGTGTCTGCATCAAGTCTGGAAGCAAGGGCTCAATTTTAACAGAATCCACCTAAAAATCTCTCCCTTAACTTATGCCTACCTTCCGCCACTTTGAGTGAGAATATCACAGGACAAGGGGGGAAATAAAGACGCCTCTGGAAATTTCGGGTGTTAATAGGACAATATCTGCTCGCGGTGGAGAGGGGAGAGAGACAACAGCACAGCGAGAGAGAGAAAACCGATTTGGTCTTGAGAGAGAGGGGGGTGAGTGCTCTCAAGGCAGAAAATTCGATGATGACCATGACTACGATGGCTGACGGTCTGGAGGCTCAGGACTCGTCCAAGTCTGCTTTCATGGAGTTTGGGCAGCAGTCGCACTCACAGCAGAGCTCCCCGTCGATGGCCAGCGGCCACTACCCGCTGCACTGTCTCCACTCCGGCTCACACGCTCACCACCAGCACGACAACACCGCGTACACCGGGACCAACACCTACAACAGGTCGTTACCCTACCCCTACGTGAGCCATCCGCACCACAGCCCGTACCTGCCATCCTATCACAACAACACGGGAGGACAGACAAGGTTAGACGGCACAGGTAAGAGACCCCATTTTCACCCGCCAAGTGGAAAATGCTCCGCGTCATATCAATCCCCGGCTGCTGACAGTACCATTAGCGCATACCTTCTTTTAGTATGGGTGGCCCACAGTGGGGATCGAACCTTTTCTCCCTGTCAAGTGTTGGTGTCGTGCCCAAGTCACCGCACGGCCACTCCAAATTCTGACGAATGGTCTTTTCAAGCGTAGATGGGCGATTACATCGAAGAAAATCGTGCGTAAATGGCACCGGATAATTCGAGATCCAGCCTATTGCCTCCTCAGCCTGTCTTGCTGTCCCGTTTAGCACTCCCCTCACTTCCCACAAAACCTGTTTTAATGCCCGGGGTGTGATCATCACGGCCGTGCAATCCTCACCAACTACTCCTGAAAATTAGGCAGCCCGCACGCCTTGAATGTTGTAATTAGCATTTAATTGACATGTCATTACCAGCAATATCCTAAATATGACAGCGTACGAGGATTGTGGCTGCCACGGCGCTTAAATGCAATGCAAGATGTCAGCGTTTATCGGCCTGCATTTTCATTTTTAGACAGTTTCATTCGGCGCCTCTGAATTTATATCCACCTTCCCGGGATATGTCAGCCGTCTGACACGTTTTGTGTCTTTCCTGCACAGATATGAAGATAATCAGGCTTGTGGTTTTTTGAATAATAACGTTGGTTGTTTTTGTTGCAGAGCAGCAGAAGACGACAGTGATTGAAAATGGGGAAATTCGTTTTAATGGGAAAGGCAAGAAGATTCGCAAACCTCGGACAATTTATTCCAGTTTGCAGCTTCAAGCGCTGAACCACCGTTTCCAGCAAACACAGTACCTCGCTTTACCGGAGCGCGCCGAGCTGGCTGCCTCTCTAGGACTGACACAAACCCAGGTATGAGGAGGAATTTACACTCTGGATTTTTGCATTAACTCCCGGGAATCATTCTGTATACAATTATAATAAAGATTAGAATATTATTATTATTATAATTGTTATGTGGGTTTGTGTTTTTGATTTGGGAATGATCTTTATAGTATTAATACTTGCACGTTTGCAGAAACTAACCCAACCTTCTCACAACAGGCTCTTTATCCACACATGTCCTTTACTAATTGCACGCGCCCTTCTCGTCCTCTCCTGTAGGTAAAGATTTGGTTCCAGAATAAGAGGTCAAAGTTCAAGAAGCTGCTGAAGCAAGGCGGCAACCCGCACGAGAGCGACCCTATACCGGGCTCCATGTCCCTCTCCCCGCGCTCCCCGACCATCCCTCCGATATGGGACGTCTCGGCCTCTTCCAAAGGAGTAAACATGCCGGCCAACAGCTACATGCCCGGCTACTCTCACTGGTATTCCTCCCCACATCAAGATTCAATGCAGAGATAGACTGATGAGGCAAGAAGGTCAGCGAGCTGTCTGGAGGCCTCCGGATCTCCGCCATGCAGTTTCCAACGTAGCCTACAATTTGTGTCAGCAGAAGAGACTGGATGCTGGAGAGGAGAAAAACCCCTCCGCTGCTCCTCTGCTGAAGGATAAAACGCAGCCAAGCCTCGGTGTGAAGACACAAACAAGGGAACTAACCATTTTTTTTAGCGTACATGGCTGTTCAGTGGGCTCGCATATTTGTTATGCTTTCATTCATGTCAACATCTGAACGTCAATATACCAAATATTATCAGTGACATTTAAGCCATTTTGGGGCAAAGACTGCTTACACTCTCCATGCGCTGTGGCGCCCAGAACCTTCAGCCATGGTGGACTCCTGACTGCTTTTTATTTTTGGTTGTTTCTCCAACATGCAAAACCAAGCAAATTGTCTGTCTGTAAATATAATCTGCGATTTAAGTTGTACATACACTTTTTATGTTTTGTCAGATTGAGTAAACCGTGACTCAAAACAGATGCCTGCTGTTGCATGATTTTAAAAAAAGAATGCATTTTAATCTTAGGCCTTTTTATGCTTCATATTGGGCCAACATCACATTATAACAGGCCTATTTCCCGTCACCCTGGTGTGCGCAAGCTGAACAGACAACATGAACATAAGTTAATGACACAGCGCTCAGTGAAAAGCCCATTTCATCAGAGTAAACATTTTAAATAAATCCAAAGCGCTCAGAGGCTGATGAAGAAAGCTGCAGTGTATAGATTTATCAAATGCACTCAACACCGGAGGAAATTAACTTACCCTGCCCCGCTGCTGTCTACATTCACCTCCAAAGACATTTGCTCCAGGTCCAGCTTATCTTGTCATTTCACCCTCAATTATTAGAAGTATTGACAAAATGTTTTCTCCCTTCTCTCCGTCCTAATGCAGGCCGTTAAATGCCAAGCTCCACGGGATCGATGTTGAACAAAGCAGCCAGCTGCAGTGGCGTTCAATATGAAGGAGATATTTGGGACAATTTGTGGGTTTTTATCCAAGTGAGGCTTTTTTTTCCATTCTCATAAATGCAGGCATAATTAGGGTAATTTTTGATGTAGCCCGCTGATTACAGCGTTTTTACCGTCAAAGATAATTACCTGTAATTTTCTACCACTTTTAATACTAAAAGGCATCTTTATTTGGATTTGAGGTAGCACAGATGGAACAAAAGGGAAAATTATTCGGTTATTCATACACAAATTGCCGAGAAGAGTGAGCGCTCGGGATATTATCTGAAATTACAACGCTGAAAAGCTTCATGCAGCTGTCAAGTCGCGGATGTCCCACTGGCGCACATTCAGCCTACCTGGGCCCCCAGACTGGGGCCTATCTGCTCCTGGGCCATGTACACCCTGATCTGCAGGCTGCAGGGAGCCCGAAGCAGCAGTCGAGTAAACATCAACAAAGCTCATAAATACGCAGTTGTGTTATTCAGCTCCGAGAAGTGACACGTTTCATCATGTTGTGCAAATGGAAAAAAAAGCTTTGATGAGACGATAGATAGATAGATAGATAGATAGATAGATAGATAGATAGATAGATAGATAGATAGATAGATGTAAAGTGCAGGGGGTGGGGGATGCAGGGAGGGATGTGTCACTTCTTGCTCTGTGAGCTCTATCAGCAGTAGCTGATGCACTACAGCAGGCTTCTCATATAAAAAGCTCCTACAGCACCTGACAAGATTTCACACAACATTACCACGTTAACTGTATGCCTCAACAGCGCCGGAACAACCTTCATAAAGACATCCACAACCCAAATATTCTCTCCCAACAAATATAAAAAGACATTTTAGGAAAAATGCTTCCATTTCTCTGTCAGAGTCCCGACCACACCATTCAGCTCAGAGCTTACTGAAGAGTCATTTTCAGAGTGTCACAGCCTCCTCTAAGATCAGGAACAGTCTAACGAAGGACAAGAGAATATAAGACTCATCCTTACCTTTCTCCGCTTCTCTAACATAGACTAACCAAACAGCGCGGCACGGTTTTACTGCTGGTGGGTGAATAAGCAAATCCAGGTGGGAAAGTGTTTGCACACCCCGGTAAGCTCTTATATATTGCCTGCAAAATTAGCTGTTATTACTGTCACTGTTTAGTGATGGCGAGCTTGGGAAAAAAAAAGCCCTCTGCAATCAAGAACCAAGCGCATCTTTGCAAATTATAGGTAATTGTCAATGTCCAGATTATGATAATGGGGGCCCTAATCCTGGAGAATAATTATTGTGGAGTGTTACAGTTGAAGCTGTCCAGTAAAGCTAACTGTCATTATTTAGACTCGATTTGCAAAACGGGGGGAAACTAGCTGAGTGGAAAATGTTCGGTTGGAAATAAACGGGGGCTCTCGATATAATGGCACCACTAGTGTGTGTGTGTGTGTGTGTGTGTGTGTTAGAGTGTGTGTGTGTGTGTGTGTGTGTGTGTGTGTGTGTGTGTGTGTGTGTGAGAGAGAGAGAGAGAGAGGAGACATACAGTAGTGGTGTGTGTGTGTGTGTGTGTGTGTGTGTATGAGAGAGGTATAAAAGCCCTATGTGTGCATCGGTGCACGACGTTGTGCGCGCACCTGAGTGTTCTTGAGCGCGCGCACGTGCGATGTGAAAAATCCAAATTTCTCGAGTGACCTGCTCGCATTGTAATTACGGGACTGCCGTTTAGCCTACAGCAGAAATTAGGCTGCAAACAGCAACAACAACAAGCACTCTGGCACTTTAGACGAAGACGAGCACCTTCTGCAGCATTTTGCTCCAATGTGTGTGTGTGTGTGTGTGTGTGTGTGTGAGAGAGAGAGAGAGCGAGAGAGAGAGAGAGAGAGAGTAAAGTGTATTCAGTAGGCTGCAATCAGGAAGAGGAAGAGGATTCTGTGTCAGGTGGAAATGGTAACATGCATGGGTCAGTGTGTGGGTCAGATGCAGTATTGTTTAGTGTGTGTGAGAGTGTGCGAGTGTGTGCGTGAGAGAGACAGGGACAGACCGAGAGAGGGGAGGGGGGATTTTGTGCAACATGTTCGCTTCTTAAAAGTCTCTCATATGATCTTTGTGCATATGGTCGGGAAATTTCAATTAGATCAATTTTCAAATGCCCAATGTTTCTCACAGTGGCGCGGTTTGTTTAGCGGTCTCGCAGCGGCAGCGCTGGTATTACTGCCTGCTAATAACATGGTGAAACTGTGGAGGATTTTTCTTTTCTTTTTTTTTTCTTTTCTTTTTTCTTTTACCCGGAAGGTGGGCTGCGGCCGGGAGTGGCAGAGCTCTGGAGCCGGTCTACCCCCACAGGAATGCGGATTGTCTCAGATCTCCGTGCCGCCCCCCTCGCCTCCTCTCTGCCATTCAAAGCGGCTAATTGTAGGGGACACAAAGCGAGAGCAACTGCAGACTGTCTGCTGCAAGAAGCAGGCATTTTCTTTACAGGCAAGCTGGAACCGAGTGAAAGGCTCAATCAGGTTCTCCTCTAAAACACAATATGGATGATAAAAAGGTGATCATTCTGGTGTTGATCAGAGGCAGTACTGAATGCAATTAAAATATTAATAATAATAATGGCGAATATAAGGTAAAATAGGTAGCAAAATACTGTGGGATTATTGTGACAATTTGGGTTAATTTATAAATATGAATTATTATAACAATATCAGAATACAAAGCCTATGATATCACCATAAATCAGATTGTAGAAAAAAATACTATTGAGGAAATGAGCCACCACTGACTTCCAGACACAATATTAGTCTCTATAAAATACTATAATGATATTCTGCAGAAATCCAGTAGGAAAAACATGTAGGACAAATCAATCCAGTTCAAGAAACACTCGTATTCAATTAAGATGTATAAGTGTAATTACTATAGTAGATTAAGGCTTACTGTGGTACATAGTAGCCTGCATGTTTTTCTCAGAAGTGTATTTACAATAACACATTTTTGCTTAATGTCTGTTTAATAAAGTCACACATTTGCACTGCAATTCTTTTCCACAGAAAGATTTTTTTCCATCCCCATCTCCAAGATGATTATTAAGTTTATCTGTAATATCTTTAAAAAAAACACAACTAAAAACTAAAAATCACGAAATAAATATAGATTGTGGGTGTTATGGAAACTACTGCGATTTGATTAGATAGAGATTGCATTTTCTAGATTAATCTCAATACTGAGCAGCTGTGATTGACAGCCTGGTGTGGAAATGTCACCTGAGGCTCACAAACATTATTTATGTCTGCGAGTCTTTGTCGTGATTTTCAGTGTAAATAAGTGAGGGTTAAAATAACAAGAGACTGCAGTGAGGCCGGAGGTTTCAAAGTTCCATTGTCCATTTAAACGTTTAATAGTCTTCCAAAATGCAATAAATTACATGCACACATTTACACATTTTACACGTTTCTTCTATGACTGTCATCAAATACATTGCATATTCCTCTGAAATTTGAACACGAGTCCCATAGAAGGAAAAAAAAAGATTTGAAATGAACAACAGGGTTTTTCAATATAACGTCCCCGCTCCAAGAGCCAACGAGTGCTGTATCGAGTTAGGGGTCTGCAGGTGGGAAGCCATGGAGCTGCCGGCTGAGGTGTACCATGATCCCGCGTTTTCCAAAAAGTTAGAAGCCGTCGTGTTGATGCTTTGTGGCTGTAGGCTGTGCGGCCTGGAGGGGCCCTGCGTGTCCCAAACGGCCGGGGACTGTGGAGAGTTGCACGCCATGGGGTCGCTGGAGCTGGGGCTGTGCTCCGGTGGAAGCTCGCCGTTTTTCATGATCTTCTTCAATTTTGATCTCCTGTTCTGGAACCAAATTTTGACCTGGAAAAGAGCGAAAAACAGGACCGTTAATATCTCATGTATAACCTCAGAAACAAGAGATTTAGAAGAGACACGGTGCGTAAAGGCGCACAGAAACAAAGCTCACCAAAACGGTCATTATTTTTACTGAAAAGGCATTTAAAACATCGAAAATGGGTGTAGAATGAATTGTATCTAAAATCCCACCTGTGTTTGCGTGAGTCCCAGCGAGGCAGCCAGCTCGGCTCTCTCCGGCAGCGCCAGGTACTGTGTGTTCTGAAACCGCCTCTGCAGGGCGGCCAGCTGGAAGCTGGAGTAGATTGTGCGGGGTTTCCTCACTTTCTTCGGCTTGCCGTTCACCATCCTCACCTCGGGCTCGCTTATCTCTTTTTCTGTGAAAATAATCATAACAAGAATAAGCATGTGTGCTTATCGCAAATTACACTGTCCTTTTAATATCTTTTTTTGTAAGGTGTCGCTTATATCCCTTAAATTCCAAGAAAATCTTATTTCATAAACCAAATGAATTCCAGACTGGCAAAAAAGGAAAGCACGTGTATTCTCATATAAAAATCACATTGAATCGCGTTGTTTCAAATAGGCCTAAACACAAATACGCATGTATTTATTATTTATCCATTTAGCGTCACAGGTTGCACATTTGTGGTTTTTATGCAAGACGAACAGTCAGAAAAACATGCAAAGAAATTATAAAATAAGACGAAAATTTGACAATTCGGTTATTTAAAAAGGTATCGGTGATTACCTACTAATAATCTGCTCTTACTATAATGGAAAAATCTGCGGCCCGTACCTTGTGGACTCGGCTGGGCTTGCACTCTGCTGTAAGTCCCAGCATACTGGTGGTAGGCGGGGGTCGTGTATGAGCTGTAATCAGTGTAGGATTTTGTCGAGTAATTTCCAGCGGATCCATTTACACCCGGGTACTGGTACTGGTAGGCATTGAGCGGCTTCCCGTACGAGGAGGAGCTGGGCGAGCAGTAGCCGTGAGTGACTCCAGCTGCGGGACTGTAGTAGCCAGAATCCGTGGCGGTGGACTCGGGTAAAGTAGGAGATTCCTGAGACGGATGGTGCATGGTGGAGAGTTGAAATGAGCTCTGGAAGTCTGTGGGTTTCACACTCGGGATCCTCCGGTCGAATACTCCAGTCATACTTCGAGAGGGAACGCGTGGGTTTGTTTTTATTTAATTAGCAAAAAAACGAGACAGTCTGACTCCAAAGTGGTGTGAAAACTACACTGGCATTGTTGAAAGGCTCTCGGGCCGTCGGGCTCTGGTGAAGACTGCAGCTGCCCCGCAGCAAAGACTTGGTTAAATCCTAAATCGCGCTCTTACGCACTGCAGGGAGGATCTGGTTCCATTGGCCAAGGCGCACACAGACACAGCTACACCCAATTCACTCAGCCAGCTTTCTTATAGGGGGGAAACCACCCGGGCTATGTGGCTGCTGCATTGTTGTGTTTTATACTATCAATCAATGGGAGCAATTAAAGTGTTGGCCGTGTGGCCAATCGACGTTTTCAGAAGGATGAATTAGAGGGACAAAACCTCATTACCAAAAAGGCCTCCTGATGTAAGACTGGCCGGTTATTAAACGATCGTCTTCATTATTCTTTATTGATGCATTTTATTAAAACAGACTCGACGTTATTCTATTAACTTTTCAGGGCCAAATAACCCCAAAATGACAGCATGAAATCAAATGTTTCAATCATGTCACATGAAAGAGAAATAATACATAAAACAGAATAATTTAGGATGATCATTGATCTCATTGTTTAGCATGATCTATTTTAACAGTCACGAAAGCTAAACCTGATTAAATATTCTATATAGTCCATTCCTTAAAATATAGTCTTAGCCTACATCTAACAGCGTGTTAAATGTCCAATATATAATCAGCAGTTCAAATTTAATTAATGTGCTATATAAAATATATTCCATAAGTAACAATAGTTACCCTCCCACATAAGCAATTTTTCAAATCCATGCCAACTGCTCTTTGATTGGCATGTATCATAATGATAAAACTGACCAACTTCGCCAACGGGATCGTTAAAGAGTCATCTTACCTTATCTCATCTTAAAACCTGCTGCCGAGCATGCAAAACCAACCCTCAGCCCCTCAGTCTACACACATTGAGCGGTGAACAGCGCCGACCAGTGGGCAAACTGAGGAGCTGCACTCCAAGCTCAGCCTAGTGGCAACACCCTCAAAGAAATAGCCTAGTTTAGTGCATGACTTTGCCTTAAAATGGGTATTAGGCCACTAAATAACATAACAAATAATAACAAACCAACTTGCCCAAAAGGCTTTAGGGCAACAGGTCTGAAGATACAAATCACCAATATACATTGCATTTAGTACTATTACACAGTATCATGCATAAACTGAACTGCATTCAGATTGCATTTGCAATAAGCCTGATGTTTTCATTGTCCGGTATATACGCTTCTATTACTACTACAACAAAGATAGATAGATTCTCACTTCAACTTCACTTCACTTCAGGCCCCATGTTTTTATTCCATACTGGACCTAATTGCCTGTAGGCCTAGAATTAAAAACTATACATAGGCCTATAGGCCTACCTGGTCTAAATTTCAGTGTTTTATACTGCTACTTCTACTGTGTTTCTACTCACTCTGCCTTGTGTACACACTGTTATGCTTTTCGCATAGGTGTTGGGAGATTGTTTAATTACCTACTTGCTTACCTGGTTTTGGTACCCCGGAAGTACTCCCCCCACCGAGGCCTCGGATTTCTTCCTGTAGTGGCTTGCTTGCTAACAAGTTTTTACCAACTCAGTTTGTGGTTCATATTTTCTAAACCCAGGCAAATATTTTTAGCCACGTGATATATGGCCATGGTTTGTTTTACATAGAAAACTACATTTGCTGTGGTTATTCGATTTGAACGCGAGTCAAGCCTGAGCGCGCAGCGTGCGTCTGACATCACTGAAGAGTTCAACTAGCAAGATAGTTCCCCTCCTATTCACGTCCACATAAACCGTTGGTCCTTATAGCGAATTTGTAGCGTTTCACGCATGTGCAACAGTCTTGGGTTAACACACTGGCGAACAGGTAAATAGCATGAATGTGTCAGAAAATCTAAACTGTAAATCATGTATACAAGAAACAGCACATATTGTACCTGTTGTAATAGGCTGATTTTATTTGACTGTGTCAAAGCTTCAATAGATGTCACAGATATTAGCTTTTTTTTAACAATTCAAACGATTGCGGTGGTGGGATAAATACATCTTCTGTAAAATATAATTGCAATAAAAATGTAGAATATAAAGGTTTAGGCTGCTTAACGGAAAGTGACCGAAGACAGAAGTAGATGGGAGGGAAACATCTTGCCCTGCATGGGTCTTTTCTGTGCTATCTTTTCTCTCGGCTCCCGTTTTGTGTGTTGGGGGGATGGGGCTGTGCCGAGGATGAGACACTCCAAATATTTACCACTTGGCTAACTAAACATCTTTATCTCCGAACTGGTCTTCCTCTGTTGCTATTGTAGATATAAATACTTTTCGATCACGTATGAGTTTAGGTGGAATTTGGCCAAAATAAAGTGGAGTATCTGTACGTCCACGACACACGCTTAAAAAGTCGACAAAATGTATTCCTCTGCTGGAGGTAAGTGGAGCAGCTAACATTAGCATCGGCTAAGTGATGCAGCTAGCAAAAATGAACACACTAGTTGCAGCGTTTTGCTGCTACATTGCATCGAGTCATTGCTGGAACACACTCGATTCCTGTTTCATTTAGCTACTTATTATATAACCCAACAAATCATTTGATCAAGAACATGTCGTCCTAGTCGTAAGTGGCGGCATTAGTAGTAGAGGCAAGCTTAGCTAGCGTGCAACAACAAGAAGCTGCTGTTAGCCAAGTTAGCTTCAACGGTAACTCGTTCCCGAACTTGTTAGTTAGCTTCCCATTTAACCAATTTCACGAAGTTGGATCGATTGGCGTATATTTTCTTAATAAATCATACAATTATAAACACAAATCATTGTTTTGGGTGTCTCGCAGTTTAACAGCAAGAACAGAGTGAAAGCAACATTTAGCGGCCGACCATGCTATCTAATCTCATCACCAACCTTAGATATGGTTAGCTAACACTATCCAACTTTAAATTTGGTTAATTTATGTTACATCGTATTGCCCACGTTATACACTTCCCGACGCCATCAAATCGCTCAGTCAGTGTAACACGGACTTTATATCATTGAACATAATAAAGGTTAAACGAGAAGTATGAAGTTTGATTGAGGCTAGGTACAGTTACAGTGTAACAGTTGACTCATTTGGCAAGTAGACTGATTATGTCAAAATATTGTAGCATTTGTTGTTCATAATTGGCTCTTTTTTATGAGTAATAAACACCACAAACAATAGCAACACTACATTGTATTTCTCTCCGATGTAATCATCGTTTTAGGGTTTGTTTGCGTGTTGCAGGAGGCATCTGTTCTCTTTGTAGTACTAAAATATGGATTGACGTGTAGCGCTGGGCTGTTTCCAGGAGAATGGGTGGCTTTCGTAGAGTTAGATTGCCAGCTGGCTTGATTCCTTCTGTGTGCATATTGATAAGCGTTTTGAAAAAAGTTGTCCTTGATTGTGGAGGTGATAAGGGAGCAAGATGGACTGAAGTGAAGCAGGTGTTTGCAATGTACAAGTAAAGATGGGTAGCACTCTGACCTTTGCTTCTCCTTGCTGCTTGCTACATAAAAACATTGTTCATGTTAACGTGTTAAGCAGTAAACCTAGATTTCTGTCCTGTGTTAAGTGACTCAAATAAACGTTTTCACCACTCTGTATATTTAAGTCGTTTGTATTGGATCAAATGGATTGTTGGGTATTCATAACATGTCATTTTTGCCCTCTGTAGCTTCTGAGATGCTTGAGGGACCCCGTTCCTCTGGGTCAACAGGCTCTGGTAAGCTTTTCCCATATTTGGGCTTGAAAAGCCTTAAACTGGTCCCATTATTGGTACAGTGTAAATGGCAACATCATGCTTTTTTACATCCTGCAAGCATCGCAGTATGTACTCATCTGAAGTACAATTTAACCTTCTGACTGAATAATGAAATTGCCCAGGAAATAGGATGCAGGTGATTTGGCACTATAGGTGAGATCCTAAAGAAGACAATGTCATTCTGGACAGTCAATTTCCTCTAAGTGCACCTCATTCTGTGCTCTAAATGGTAGTGCATTTTTACACACTAAAGGTTATTCAATAGTACACTACCCACCATGCATTACTAGATTTTATCGGTGTTATTCTCTTTGAATGAACAGAGCTGGAGCACAAAGATAAGGCACTGAGGGACATGGAGAGTGGGCTCTTGACGGTCTCACTGTAATATCTGAAGTTGCCGATATGGAGCTAATTGGTTCAGCATGCCTGTCAATGATGAAAGCTTGGTGCAGCTTCTCCAGGATAATACAAACAATGGCGAGAACCCCTCAAAAAATCTTTCAGGGTATAAAGAAGAATGGAGTGGTTCCGATTTGGAGCTGCTATGGTACTATAAATACTCAAATAGCTTATCAATAGCTGACAGTGTGAGTTTTGCTTGCCTCATTGATGCCAGCCAACTCATGAACTCAATGCTCACTAGAAGATATGAATCTGGAATATATATNTATATATATATATATTAGTGAGAATGAAGTGAGTCTGCCTCCAGCTGGAAGCCAAAACAACCAGTGACCTAAGCAGTGGTCTTAGATGATGACTTCACCCACTGCGTCTTAATATTTCCTAAACTTGGGAACAACTAATAAATCCAAGTGCTGCAGACGTAAAAGGAGACTTGATTCTGTAACTGCATGCTCATGTCTCAGATCAGATTTATTCAGAAACTAATTTCAGCAGATAAATTTCAACTCTGACAGCTGTCATTTTCCCCTTTATTAAATGGGAAACAAAGATCAAGACTGTCCTGCAAGCGCCATGTTTGTCCAACAAGATGCAGGAAGGGATCACGTTAAGGTCTCCCTAGAAAAGAGCACTCATACAGCTTAATTAATTATTAATTGACATAGCTGAACAGGTTGTGCAGAAACTGGTTGAGACATGTCACATAAGACACCATTAGATCGTTTTTCTAAAGGTAACCATTAAACAGAAGACTTTTTACATCTCTAATTTGGCACAGAATTTCTGAATTAGAAAATTCCTCACTCATTCTTTTGTTAATGGTTTCTAGTGTTTTCTGATGCCGTGAAACCTGATAACGCCCAAACTGTTTGATTCAGGAGTAAAACCAGCATATTTCCTACTATGATCAGTTGAGAAACACACAATACTTATTTTTTATCTGTAAGTGACACTGTCCAGTTATATATGGACAAACAGTACCTCTTATTTATGTGGTCAAAAAATACTAATTGAGCCTTTAAGGCATTTTTGATGTCTGTCTAATGTGATCCTAATTATGCACCTTGTCACTTTCCCTCAATTGACCCCCCTGTTTCAGACCCACCATCTTCCCCAGTGCCAGAATATGTGTTCAAGCCACCATCACGGCCGGACTTTGGCACCATGGGCAGGACAATCAAGCTCCAGGCCAACTTCTTCGAGATGGAAATCCCCAAACTGGAGGTGTACCATTATGACATCGACATCAAGCCTGAGAAATGCCCCAGGAGGGTCAATCGGTACGTACATGTGTGTACTCAGTGGCTCCTGGGTCCCTGGGCGTTGTGGTAATTTATTTGTTTATTTTGTTCTCAGTGAAATTGTGGAGCACATGGTCCAGCACTTTAAAACACAAATCTTTGGTGATCGAAAGCCGGTGTATGACGGGAGGAAGAATCTCTACACTGCCATGCCCTTGCCCATAGGCAGGGACAAAGTATGTATTTTTCAGGACAGCCAGCAACAATAAAATCTCCACTTCTGGAGAAATTGCATAGACGTTTCTTAAAATTTAAAATATCACAGCATTGCCTCTTGTCTTTTTCTTTTCTTGCCCATCTGCCACCCAGGTGGAGCTCGAGGTAACCATTCCTGGTGAAGGTAAAGACCGCAGCTTCAAAGTATCCATCAAGTGGATGTCCTGCGTCAGCCTGCAGGCTCTGCACGAGGCACTATCAGGACGGCTACCCAGCGTCCCATTTGAGACCGTCCAAGCCTTGGATGTGGTCATGAGACATTTGCCCTCTATGAGGTGGGATTTTTATTATTGAGCATTGATTCATGAATGGATGATGGATTGTCTTTATAGGTTATGGTTTCTGGCATCTTTGTCATAAAAATAATCTTGTGACGGAGGCGGTTTTGCATGTTTTAGCACTAATTATAAATTGCATATTCTTTACATTATTGCTGACCATTCTCTTAAAACATTCACTATGCTGTAAGGTGTTGCTAGCAATGCACGTCCATTAAAATCAGCGAAAATCTGGTTTTACAATGAGTGATTACCTAGTTGTATTCAAACAAACAGAAACCAAATTCCTCTACCACCCTGATACAGGCATCTTGCGAAAGGAATAAGCATAGTATGATAGGAAAGTGTTGAACGACCTGTCACTCCACCACTCATTTCATTTCCTGAGCATACTTCTAGGAAGAGATTGGGTTATATTTGTTCCAATATAGTGTGACAATCAGCTTGTAGAAACTTGCATGAAATACTGTAGGTAATCTGTCATGCTAAATACTTCCTTCCTACCTGGATTTTTTTTGGTGAGCAGGTACCTTGTAGAACAGCCATAATGATTATCCATAGCATCTTCATGTACCCTGTATCACAGATCTGTTTTTTGTCCTGTTTCCTTATTAACTGTCTAACCAGTTCATTAAATAGCTTTTGTGTCTCAGATCTTGTTAATCAGGTTTCACGGCTAACTGTCTTCTATTACAGGTACACCCCAGTGGGCCGCTCTTTCTTCACTCCCTCAGAGGGATGTTCAAACCCCCTCGGTGGTGGCAGAGAGGTGTGGTTTGGCTTCCACCAGTCTGTCAGGCCTTCCCTTTGGAAAATGATGCTCAACATTGATGGTAATTTTTACGTTGACTGTGCATAAGTTGTGTGATGTAAAGTTGTTTGTGTGAATCTCATCTCTATGCGCCTGTTTTGTTTGCAGTCTCGGCCACTGCATTCTACAAAGCCCAGCCTGTAATTGAGTTCATGTGTGAGGTCTTGGATTTCAAAAGCATTGAAGAACAACAGAAGCCCTTAACAGACTCTCAGCGAGTGAAATTTACAAAAGAAATAAAAGGTAAGTAAAGCTCACTTAGCAGTTTCTGTGGGAATGTCGAGATTTGATTCAGCTTTTAAATCTATTTATAATTAAAATTTTAGTGTTTTTCAGTGTTCCGTTTAGTCATATGATATTCAAAAGTCTCTTGAGTTTTATCTTAACAAATTTAAATAAAATTTGTTTGTCTCTTTTGTCATGTAGGGAGTTATGACCCATGTCTTTTGTCACATGGCCATTCAAAATTAACCTTTATTTAATTTTAGTTTTTGTTTTTAAATTCTGTTATCCTTTGTCATGATTCCTCCATCCAGGCCTGAAGGTGGAGATCACTCACTGTGGGCAGATGAAGAGGAAGTACAGAGTGTGCAATGTGACCAGAAGACCAGCCAGCCACCAAACGTAAGAAAGTTCTTCTGTCTCATTTTTGTTCGTGTTATGTCATTGTTAACTGTACTGTTGCTGAAGTATGTCATCTGCAGTCCAGCAACAATAACAGTGTTGTTACATAAAATATATGCATTTAACATAATGCACACTGGGAAAGGAAGCCATAATTCTCCCTCCATTACCATATATAGACTATTTATAACTTGCTAAACATGGCATTTTGGTCCAGATGACTTGGCTTGTTGATGCAAAAAAATTGGGACAGACTGGTGTAAAGTTCTGCCACTGTATACTTTTTTCCTTACATGCTGAATGTGTAGTTTACTTTTGAACCAGGCCTTTGTTTACCCTGCTCTATAAATGTGACCCATTGATCGTAGAAGATTGTCAAGTCGTTGTCTGTGATAGTCTTGTCAGATTGTGTGGGGAAAAAGAACGGTGCCCTCTGCGACAAGGGTTTGCTATATTATACTTCCTCTTACTTTTCTGGTGTGTGCTTCCCTCAGGTTTCCCCTGCAGCAGGAGAACGGCCAAACTATTGAATGCACAGTAGCACAGTACTTCAAAGACAAGTACAAGCTCATCCTGAGATACCCTCACCTCCCGTGTCTACAGGTGGGACAGGAGCAGAAGCACACCTACCTACCTCTAGAGGTAAGCATCACCGACCTCCTTCACTTATTTCCCTTTTGAAAAGTTGCCCGATTCACTATTTGTTTCCCTCTAAACTGGTTTTGTTTCATGTGTGTTCACTCCAGGTGTGCAACATAGTGGCAGGACAGCGCTGCATCAAAAAGCTGACAGACAATCAGACCTCCACTATGATCCGTGCCACAGCCCGATCGGCACCGGACCGTCAGGACGAGATTAGTAAATTGGTAAATCATTGTGAGATAAATGTTAGCTCTGTGCCTAAAAAGCGCTAAAATCTCAAACCTTAAACCAGTTGTCAAAACCTTAACAGAGTTGTTGTATTGTGGTTTAAAAAAAAATCCAGATTCAGTGGCTGCATGGCCTGTTTCTTGACTTGTTAACAAAAATAGGCTTTAGTTGACTGTTAAAGTGAGATAAGAAAAAGTTTCTGCCCATGCCCACCAAACACAGGCTCAGTGGTGTTTGCTGATTGGCTACTGGAGTAGAGGGTTCATGACGTTGGTCATAATTGGCTAGTACCTTACAGACCTACCATATGTTTCAGTCTTAAGTAGTAATATATACATACGATATACCGTATGTAGGTTCACACCAACACTGCCACAGTAATACGTTGAGAATTCTGCTCAGAAAATAAGGCTAATTTGAAATAAGCATTAGTGATATTCATTGATGTTTTTTAAATGAGTGATTTTAGTGAGAAACTATAAACATGTAGTGTACAGTTGTTACATTTGTCTTGCCTTCAAATCTACATTTGAAGAAAAATGTAAAAATCTTAACTGTAATCTTTAGTTGGTTGAATTTGCATGCATTCAGATTAAGTGGCAGGTTGAGTTATTCACATTTAATTCAACAGCTGTGTTTTGTTTTGTTCTCAGATGAGAAGTGCCAACTTCAACACAGACCCTTACGTTCGTGAATTTGGTGTGATGGTGAGGGATGAGATGACGGAAGTTAATGGCCGTGTCCTACAAGCACCTTCCATTCTGTATGGAGGCAGGGTACGTTGATCACCAGTTTGGATGTGTTGATGGTGGCCTGGAGTTACTGTGCTTTTCACGCATGTAGCTGCAACATGATTCACTGATTGGTATTAAGTTTTATTGGAAGATCTTGTGTGCAGTGACTAGCACTAATATGGCTGCTGTCATTCCAATTTGCAGAACAAAGCAATAGCCACGCCGATCCAGGGAGTTTGGGACATGAGGAACAAGCAGTTCCACACTGGCATTGAGATCAAAGTATGGGCCATCGCCTGCTTCGCACCACAGAGGCAGTGCACTGAACTCCTGCTCAAGTAAGTAAAGCGCTCCAGCACATTGCAAATGTATTTCATGTCACTGTGAACATGTGCCTTTTATTGGGTTTGATGGCATGCAGCCCATAATTAAGGGGCTGGTGGTGAAAAGTTGCGAGTGTAGCGTAGGGCCTCAGAAGTGCACAAACACAAGGATACAGATGTTGCAGTCTGGCGTGCAGAAAGTCACATCACTCGCTTTTTTGATTTGTGCTCTTTCACAATTAGTAGGAGTGCATTTTGAGTATGTACAGCTGTGCCATTCATTTGCGATGTCTTTGTTGGGTTTTGTCATTTGCATTTGTGTTCTCGTATAGGTTATGTTTCAAGCTTTCTCTTGCAACCTAAACTGCTAAACTGCCACTGAACTGTGAATAAACAAGTTCCTCGTCTGTCTCAGAGCGTTCACAGATCAGCTGAGGAAGATCTCAAGGGATGCAGGGATGCCCATCCAGGGTCAGCCTTGCTTCTGTAAGTACGCCCAGGGAGCGGACAGTGTGGAGCCCATGTTCAGGCACCTCAAGTACACCTACCAGGGCCTCCAGCTGGTTGTTGTCATCCTACCGGGGAAGACGCCCGTCTACGGTGAGGGATCCTCTCATTCAGTCTGTTGTTCTTGTGTCATTTAGTGAGGGAAATTATTTATATTTATCTATTTTTGGACATGAAATCAGTGTGTCTTCTTAAAGCCAAATATAAATACCATTTGACTAAATAATGATGCCATGACAGCATGCAATTAGGGTTGGACAGTTTTAGTTGTTAAAACAGAAGCGTCAAACTCTGGTTGTTTAAACTAATTGTTGTTGCCGAGTCTAAGGAATTGCTTAAAACAAACACTTCTGCATATCAGTGAGGGTTTGTGTGATTAGCGAGTGTTATATTTGAAGCTCTGGCAGTTGGTCTGGTGTATCTGAACATGCCTGCTGCTTCAGTGCCTGCTGAGCAAGTTTTACTGCTCTATTTCTGCTTTAGGAAACACAGAGAATACATTCTGTCTATGATCCTACGTACCCATTAGATTTCCAACTCACTCATCAATCAGTAACCCCATCCCCTTCGTACATAACCACCAAATTAAAAGATTTACCCCTATATAGAAAATGCATTTATATTACACCTTTAGTTGCCTCCAGTCCCAAATGGATTTTATGGCCTGTATACCTGTGTCTGTCCACTTGGTGTGATGCTACAGAGCAGGAACTCAAAACACAATCAATATTGTACCTGATCATGTTTAATTAATTGGTGTCTCCTTATTGTCCTGATGTGTGTTTTAGCTGAGGTGAAACGTGTTGGGGACACGGTACTTGGCATGGCCACACAGTGTGTGCAGGTGAAGAATGTTCAAAAGACAACACCTCAGACCCTCTCCAACCTCTGTCTGAAGATCAACGTCAAGCTGGGCGGTGTCAATAACATCCTCCTCCCACAGGGCAGGTCAGTCAAGATACTAATGAAATGAATCAACGTGCATATCTTTAAAATGTGACACTTAACAACTGTTATCCGAAATTGGAAAACCATTTATTTTGTGCTGAATTCCACCTATGTCTACACACTGCATTCTTGTTCCAGGCCGTTGGTGTTCCAGCAGCCAGTGATCTTCCTTGGTGCAGATGTGACTCATCCGCCTGCAGGAGATGGCAAAAAGCCTTCCATCGCTGCTGTAAGTAACATCACACCACACAACATCTACCCTTCACAAAATACTTAAATGGGGTGTATTGTAAGTGCCAAGATCACAGAGAATCACCAGCCATCACTGCAACTCTTCTTTGTTTTGGTTTTATGGCTGGCACATTTATTATATGGCTGAGCCTCAGCTACACCCGTAGGCAGCCACTCCCAGCAAAAACCCACTGTGTGCTACCTACCTAGTACAAAGCTGCACCCAGACAAAGTTACTGAGAGAAACGTAATGGTGCCTCTGTCTGCTGGATGTGAAAATAGGCAATTTTTTGCAAACATATTAGCAATTTTATAAGCAGGTGATACGATAGTAGCTGTGTGTTTGTCAGCTTGTTTTGATGTTTTCTGACCTCTAGTAGCCCAAAATCCATTAACTCTACATTCTGTGAAGAGCATTGGTCCTGAGAGCGTACCTGACAGCAAGATCTCAGAAACTGTCTTATCAGAGGGTGCATGTGCAAAAAATATTTATAAGCCAATCCTTTTATTTGGCACTGAATGGTATTTCTTTTTCAGGTCGTTGGTAGTATGGATGCCCATCCCAGCAGATACTGTGCTACAGTCCGGGTGCAGCAGCACCGTCAGGACATCATCCAGGACCTGGCCACCATGGTGAGGGAGCTGCTCATCCAGTTCTACAAGTCCACCCGCTTCAAACCTACAAGAATCATCTACTACCGGGATGGCATCTCTGAGGGCCAATTCAACCAGGTGATACTACCTATCTCAGGGATGATGCAGAATAAACTGTGAAATATCAGAAAATAAGTTTGTTTAGACACCAGTACCAATATAAGAAAATAATGTACTTAGCAAAGCTTAATGTTAATTCCTATGTATGTCATGTTAATCTTTGATATCTTTTGACTTGAATACGTGCAGGTCCTTCAGCATGAGCTGCTGGCGATCCGTGAGGCCTGCATAAAACTAGAGAAGGACTACCAGCCTGGGATCACCTTTGTGGTGGTGCAGAAGAGACACCACACAAGACTGTTCTGTATGGACAGAAACGAGAGGGTCAGTATTGTGTCATTGGTAGGGGTGGGAATTTTGTCAGTTTTGTAGCCAACTTTTTTTTTTTTTTTTTAAATGACAGAGAACACACGAGTTTGAGACCAAAAATGATGTAACCTTTTTTGGTACTTTTAATTGCGGTTGCCTTCTAAAAGTGAAGCTAGTAGTAAAGGATGTTTGGCATGCCCCAACGCTATAGTCATGCACAGATGGCACCAAGTCAGCTGCTACAGGTGTTGGTGTACTATTTCACTCATTGTCCCTAAATTAGGTACATTAGGTGATGCTGAGTAATTTGTTGACACTAGCACGACCTTAGCATTTAAATCACTACTTGGTAATGGCATTCCTATATTGACTTTTAGTCAATAAGTCAGCATTTTATGTGGTGCCTTTGCTTCCCACAAAATAAGGGTTGTTATCCAAACGTAACGAAACCACCCTAACTCACTGAAGCATTTCTGTGTGTATTTTTGCAGGTTGGGAAGAGTGGCAACATTCCTGCAGGCACCACGGTGGACACGAAAATCACTCACCCATCAGAATTTGACTTCTACCTTTGCAGTCACGCTGGCATCCAGGTAAGAACTGAATTAGGATCAGCTGTAATTGAACTAACAAATTAAACTGGCCATGCGCCTGTGAAGTATTTTAGAAAAAGGATTTAAAAGTAACGGGCAGATTTAATGGATTTTGACTATGCATGAAAAACAGATCATCAGCCAGATTGGCCAATAAGAGAAGATCGTTGATAGTCAGCGGCAGCGTTTCCCCTCGCGGACACAAAAGCAACACCTGTCATCCATGATCACTCCTTGCAGGGTACCAGCAGGCCCTCTCATTACCACGTGCTCTGGGACGACAACCACTTCTCTTCAGATGAACTGCAGGTCCTCACCTACCAGCTATGCCACACCTACGTGCGCTGCACCCGGTCCGTTTCTATTCCAGCACCAGCTTACTACGCCCATTTGGTGGCTTTCCGGGCTCGGTATCACTTGGTGGACAAGGAGCATGACAGGTGAGGACTCGGAGCCATTTTCTGTGTTTTTCCACCTTAAACTTTGTGTATATGTATTCTTGTAAATCGAACCCAATTAACAGTTTTTTACGCTTGTGTAATTATTTTTAATGTTTCAGTGCTGAGGGCAGTCATACATCAGGCCAGAGTAACGGGCGTGACCAACAGGCCTTGGCCAAGGCCGTTCAGATCCACCAGGACACCCTGCGCACCATGTACTTTGCCTGAGAGCACACAACCCCAGGCTGGGATGGGTGAGATCCCCACTGATGATACACTCTACCCCTCACTGTCAGCTGTAGATAGCGTCACAGTGGTTTCACATCGTGATCTCCCTATCTAACAGACCCATCAGTTACCCCTATGTCTACAATTGTACTTAGCCCCTGACCCACCCAAGCCAGCTATTAGACTGTAAGATGCAAAAGAATCCCTCTTTCTTGGAGTTTGAGCTGGAAGAGGTTTTATTTACATGTTGTGCATTAGTGTGTTTGTATTTGTTGTAGGGAAATATGTTGCAAAGTATGAAAGGAAAAAGAAAAGTTTGTACACTGATAGAAGAAATCTACCCTTTCTAAACTAGTGGGCAGTATCATTATACATTGGGGTGATTTTATAATTTAGAAGAAGCAGTTCACCCTCCTTCTCTCAGTTTCTATTGATTGTTAGGGTCTTGGTGCTTGAAGGGAGAAGGATAAAATTCATCAAAAGATGAGGGGGCCTGTTCACTGTTTATAATGCCTAATGATTTGCTCCTCTGACAAACATTATTTATCAGCCAATCAAAGCAAAGTGCACTGACCGGAATGGGTACTTCAATCAGGACAAAAGTACTTAATATATTGAGGGTTGTGTGTGATTTGTTTGTTTTTGGGTTTTTTTCCACATAGGGCACATGAATGCATGTGATGCAAAGTGCCATCTGAGACCACCTTTCTGTTGTAATTTCTGTGTAAAACTATGAATTGTTAGGCCCACATCTGCTGGGTTTTCAGTATTTGTCCTTGATTGACGCTGACAAGCATTTTATGCCAAATCTGGTGATAACTTACTAAAGGATTCTTCGCATCAGATTTGTTATCAACCCTTGAACCAACACTTAGTTTATTCTAGATGAGGGCTTTTAGTGTTCACATAGAGATTGAAAGAACAGCAGATTTATCCTTCTCTGCCTCTCTTGTTAGCTTGAACTGAAAGAGTTGCACCAGTAACCTAATTCCCATGCCGAGATAAAGTGTATTGGGACTGGTTCCCAACAAGGACACCTTTCTAATGTACTCTGAGCCGTGTTGATAAACGACACATGATGTAGAAATCAACATAGAGGGGAACTTGATGAAATCTTTTCTTTTTTTTTTTTTCCTCCCTTCGGTTTTTATAGTATAATTTAATTTCAGTCATTTTTGTAATGAATATGCATGTAGCTGACTCATGTTTTAGACATTTAGGCATTTGTGATAATTGTTTATTTCTTCCTTTTATACACATTAACCCTACTTCTATGTTTTAATGTATATAGCAGCAGGATAGTGTTTTCTGCAGTGTCGTTATCGGAGCGGGATATTTGTGTGGCGTCTCAATATCCAGGCATTCGGTACAGTGGAGTGAAAGCTGCAACATTTTAGAGTTTAACTGATCGAAATTCCCTTAAAAAAACAACAACTAGTGTTCGCTCCAGGAATTGGGAGCAGTCGTCGCACAAAAGCTTGGGTTTTATGCAAATGACTTTTTGTGAGTCTTTATACTATATAGTAATGTTGGTAATAAGGTATATTTTGAATAAGCTTTCATTGGAGGCTGCTGAAAATATTATAGAGATTTTTTTTAAATGACTGGCCCACATGTAGTCTAAATTAAGTCTATTTGTATACAGATTTTAAATGCAAATTTTCTCTTGCCTTCTAAGACCGTTACAGTCTTACTAATAATTCTAGACATTTCCTAACATCCCACCTACCTTTTACTACTAAGTTAAGCTGGCGAATGTTTTCATAGTCTTGATTGGAGGCGAGTAGTTTATATTTTCTAACTATGCATCATTTTTAACCAAGAGATTTAGCAGTGGGATATCTCACATGAATTTGGGTCATTTATAGAGGTAGATAATCAGGGCGTTTTTTTTTTATTATTATTGTTTTTTTTAGCATGTCGCATTTAGTAGCGTTTCTTAGTGCTTATCAGCATCTTCATGCCTTTCTAACGGGATGAAGTATTTATGTGGTCATTTGTAACGTTGTAGATTTTTATAGCCTGAAAATTGGGTGTATCCTTTGTAACACGCAATCTTTCTTAGCCAAACAAGATTACAAACTTTTACATGATTAATATTCAAAAGACATGGAAGCACAAACGGACATCTTGATTCTAGGTGCTAGAAGTTTTCACTGTAAACCACCTTAAATCCTCACTGGACTGGTCAACAACAAGGCTTTTTACTTGTGTGTTAAAAAATGCTTCATCATCTTGAGGATCTTCTCTCTCCCTTTTGACTCTCTGTGTTACCCTTTTTACTCATTACCTGTAAAGCAACTAGAAATCCGACTGACTGTGTTTGTGGGGCATTCTGAAAATCATGTACTTGATATTTACTTTTATGATGTCAATATTGTTCTTATCGGTGCTGGTCTCACAACATGTAAATTTGGATGCACTTTTGATAGCAGAACGTTCTATAGATGTGTGTTCCTCAGTCGAAGCGGGAGGCTCGGCCATATTGCGTGACACTGGTGTAATTGTATGGAAATGGCCGTGTGTTCTACCTCTTGTTACCTGTTTGTGTTATGGTAACATCACACTTCTGGCCATTTCTGTATAATTAACCCTGCTATCTATCTAATTGGCATTGTTTGAGTCTTGCATTGACAGTAGAGGTTTTAAACGCTTGGTGTGCATGATGGTGAACACGCTTTCTCAGTTTATGTAGTTGTGTGTTTTATTTTTTCCTTCATAGTTTTACTCAAACTGATAAGAAAGAATGTGTTTGTTTTTGTTTTTTTCTTTTTAGGGGTTTTGAGCGTTGAGCTGAACGACCAAATTCATAAAGTGTGTTTGTATTCGCACACTGCTTTCCCTTCTTTCTTTCCTTTTATTCTATGCACCAGTGAACTGATGGACTTTATTTTTTTTTTTTTGACACCTCGATTTTCCACCTGAGCAGTATAACGACAAATGCAAAGCCCACATCCAGTATGATAAGTGCATATTCTTGATTTGGAAATATTGTAAATGCACCCTATTGGTGCTGTTAGTCAGCCTGTATTGTTTTTAACTTGCAAGCGACTTTAACAAAGAGAATAAATCGAGCACATATTGAAATCCACGTGAAAGGATGTTTGTGAGGTATGTAATTCAGCGTTTCACCACAGAACATTATGTAATTTGTGATCATGCATTGAAATCTTTCAAGTATAAGCGATTTATGGAGACTGATGTCAGGTGGAGCCCAGTTGTTGGGTCTGCGTGTGGAAATGTGAATGTCCTCTGAAAATGCTTGTCATGTTGCGTAGAAAGTGGGAACGGGTGTCCTAAATGAGAGTGTGCTGAAATTCAGAACATCAAGGTGTCTTTTTAGGAGATGGCTTTGTATATGTTGTTACTGCTTCAATGCGTTTTTACATGCCCTTTACTAGCACCTTAAAATAGCAGATCAGAATGGCATTGGTTTTCCTGGAGATAAAACTCAAAACATTTGACAATGTTGTTTTTGCACTAAACAAGAATGGACTTTTGTAGCTGTTGCCGCGTTAAAGGAGTATTTATCATGGATGGCAGACTGGCAGCCTCGTTTCTAATTAGAAAATCTAATCTTTCTAATCTAGAAGGGAGCATTGGCATGGGTGACTTTTCGAAATGCACAGCTAACAGGCCTGAGAGAACCTCAGTGTGTGCACTTGCCATTCAGATAGCCACGCCTGCTGACCAGGAGGGACTCGCCAAACAGCATTCGGCATGTTGTCTTTTAGAAAAATGCCTTTAAATGTTAACGAAAGAGTGAAACTTGTAGTTGTGTGGGTGGGTTGCCTCTGTTCAGTGGTGCGGGAGAAAGGTGCTTTATGCAAAACAAACGGACAGGTGTTGAAAAGAGACAGTTAGCTATGGACTGTAAGATTTCTGTAGAAACGTTGGATGCCAAAGTGCTGTGTGAGGATGAAGTTTGACTTGATCACAGTCCCTGTTCATGACTGCAATCTGCATAGAGAAATAATAATAAAAAAAGTAAGGCCTCTTTATGTGTCACACCACAATCATAGACTACACATATCAAGATTCAGAAGAGGCTTTTCCTTTTTACAGAAATCTGCTTGATCATAATGAGCTAAATCAAGAATGTGTATGGAACAAACAAATGAATACACCAGCCTGAATGAATGTGGAGCTACTTTACAAGTTTAATGGTGCCCAAGGTGCTTGGTTAGGCATTCAATACACCTGCAGTGGGAACCCTAATGACATTACAGGATACTTTGTGTCAGATACGTCACCTCGGTTTGGCTGTTTTTCCGTATCTTTTGGAGTAGCCAAAACTAGGACAAAGCAGGTTCTACAAATGGCTGGTTTGTAAACTAAATGGCATATCATAAGCTAATTTAATTGATTCTTGATACCAGGTTTTTTTTTTCTTTTGTACGTATGTTTAAAGTTCGGGTTGAAAGAGGCTGAGATTAAATTCCTCCAAGTGTAACGATCGGCCTGTTTACTTTTTTTTTTGCTTTTGAATGGTCTTGGAATAAAATGAAGCCTGATTTTCAACCTATACATCAATTTATTCCAAACCATTACGCTCTGTATAGTAACGTCTCTCCTCTCTGCCTCTCATCCGTCTCTTGTAGAGAAATTAATGCTAATATAAAGAAACCTCTTGTAGAGTAGAACCTATTTTCCTAGCTCCAAATAACAATGAATGTACTTAGAGCCTGCGTGGTTTGTAATATTGTATAGGCTATCCATCCAGTACATTTCTACTTATGTTTGCTTGTTGTGTACAGCCTTTTCTTTTTGGTGTTTTTTCTCCTATTTATAGGCTTTAATAATTGCAGAAAGTATTATGTTTTCTTCTTTTAATATTTCATTGATTTAGATATCACCCACATCACTGCTGATATGATTCATCTTTTCACTGATTAACAGGAGATATACAAGTCTACAGTTGAGATGTCTGTGTCTCTGGATGTTGGCTATTGTAGTTTTAGGAGATAAACGTTTCACACTGGTGCAAAGAGTAGTCATCTTTTCTGTTCTGGCGTTGTGCTTGTGTTCGGTGCTGTAACATAAGAGCTGTGTGTGTGTATATGATGGTTGCTTTGGTGTGAGATTTTGTTTGCCGTTAGATTTTTGGCTTCTGCTTAAGCCCCTCGGTCTGATATTCCTGTCCTCTGTCTATGCAGAGTTGTCCTGTAAAATACCCCCCCCAAGTTCAGCTCACTAACTCACTAACGCAGTGCCACTTGAATGCAAAGAAGCTAAGGTTATTGTTTGAGTGTCGCTTGTATTCCTTACTTTTGGTGATTGTATTACTACGCAGCTGTTTTTCCAGATTTTCAAAGTACCGTTTATGATTTACATGGCACTTGGCTTCAGCAAGCATCATTTTGGCAGTCAAAGTTTGCCTATATTATTGTTTTTAGCTACAAGTCAAGATTTATTGAGTACAAATTCAAATGGGGGTACTGGCAGACCTGAGGAAAGAACCATTACGCCTCATGTCCACCGCATGCAGCTACGCCTCGACTTAAATATCAACAACTATAACAACTATTTGATGGATCACCATGAAATTTTGTTCCCAAGAAAAGGAATCCTAACGACTTTGGTGATCCCCTGACTTTTCCTCTAGTGTCACCAGCAGGTCAAAGTTTTCACTTAGCCAGTAAAATATCTCAACATTGACGAGATGGACTGGCACAACATTTTGTACAAACATTCATGATTCCCAGACAATGAATCCTCATGATTTTGATGACAGCTTGACTTCATCTTGTGCCAACATTGGGTCAAAATTTTAAGTTGTCCAATACTTATGACCAAATACCCGCAAAACTAATGACATTCCCATCAGCCTCAGCTGGAATTTGTATTGTATTAATTCAGTGTTAATAAGCAAATGTTAGCATGCTAACACACTAAGATTGGTGACATTAGTAAACATTATACCGGCTAAACATTAGCATGTTACCATTGTCATTGTGAGGATATTAGCATGCTGACGTTAGCAGTTTAGCCAAAGTACCGCTGTGTGTAAGTGCAGCCTCACAGAGCTGCTAGCATGGCTGTAGACTCTTGTTCGTGTTTTACAAACATATTAAACACGTTTGCGGTGTATTTATGGCCAGTGTGGTAACAAATACTTTGCGACTGAACTCATTTTAATTACTGTACACAGCATGACATCTTAACCTTGTGTTTTTTTTGACAATTGTCAGTAAATATAGGCATTTATGTGCATTCACAGAAGTGAATTTCAAGCTTCCGAAACATGAGCTGCTCTAGCAAAAATAGACCCAACGCCGGATACCAGAGCAGAGAAATCAGGCGAGAGTGAGAATTGGGAGTGTCTGGCAGCTGCGACTGAGCCAGAACACAACACAGCTGCGTCCGGTGGACATTCGGGGTTAGGCTTGGGGCTGTAGTAGTTAATCTAACCTTAACTGTGGAGAACTGTTACCGAGCTTCACCAAACCAAACCAATGCCATCCAGCTGATCTACATGTATCCAGTCATACAAGACTCATGTGGGTATTTTTTTGTATGTTCAAAGCATTTCTAGTCTTCAGCATGACTTGGCTTTTCATTTACCAACTTGGAAAAAACTACCTCAGAGCAGTGTCAGGTGCTAGCTAATATTAGCCCTAATTTATAACAATGGTAACAAAATCAAAAATTGTTGTGACCAAACCAATACAAGCCAATATCATGTGAGAGCACTGTTCTTTTCTTTAACCTTAATAAATGGAAAACCAAGTTAATCATGTTTGACTGGTTGGTTGCTGTAGTTGGTTACATTGTAAGGGACCAAATTTTTGTAATTGGGAGTCTCATTGTTTCATGCGAGTCCCTCATTTTTCAAAAGATGGTGACAAAAACAACCCAGCACAATCTAGGACTCATTCATGTGGTGAAATAAATGACCCGGTCATGTAATCATGACCGGGTCATATATATCGACAAATGTGCCATCATACAGTAATTGCTATTCACTATGACAGTGTTCATATTCCAGTAAAATGTTGGTGATATTAAGGGATGTTTGTGGTGGTGCTGAAGGTTTGTTGGAAAGATGTATGTACAGCAATAACGTCGGTGTGAGGGCTGTGGATCGTTGGGAGTTTGCCATTACGCCAGTCTGTCCTCTGTACACAGGTCAAGGCGACGTTCAGTAAACATTTTTTGTTAGCAGGACAGTACTTTGTCTCAATATTTGGAACCAGCTCTTTCTGTTTTCGTTTCACCAGAATGTTGAAATATTAAGGTTTCATACTGGATGAGAGCCACTCCACGTGATCAAATGCCTACATTTCTCTGCCGTGTTAACCAGTACTGCAATACAATCAGGGCGCATGTCCCTGTCTCGTACTCCGTTCATTTCCGCCTCTCCTACGATTAACCAGACTCAACACCGTTTCTGTTAAGGGTATAAGATGTAGTTTTGCATGCAACAATTTCACAAAGGGAATATACACATTTGAACATACTCTACGATGTATCAGATCATTGTAAACTTCAACGAAAGGTACACAAGGTTGTGTGGCAATTGGCTACAGTTTATTGTAATTGAATCTAAACTGAAAACATCCAGCGTGTTTGTAGTCGTTTTTATGTGTGCCTTTTGTCGGATCTCTCTCTTCTCCATCTGCCCCAGCATTGGGTTTGTGATGTCCTTTCAACATAAAGGTTTAACGAAATCTGCTGCACCACATACAAAAAATAAATAAAATTTCCATTTTGAATTATCATGCAACCTTGCGTGTAGATGCTGCATAGAACGATCAGTATTTGTGTTTTGCACTTTCAAAGCAGTCTCAAAAAAAAAAATCGCCCACTTGAAGTTGGGCAGAAAGTAAAAGAACTGACGAGGTATTTTATGCTATCAATAGGAATTATAAGGAATAATATGACTTTGAAGAGCTTTTCTAAAAAGGTTGATATATCTATATATATTCATGAAGTACCTCATAAGCCTGATATATGCTGCATTGACTTTTTCTTTTCTGTAGTGTACTTCATATTGTCCAATACATTTTTTTTTTTTTTTTTTAATTTCCCCCTTTTGGGAGGTTTGAATGTCACAACAGGCTTTGCACACGCCTCAACCAGTAAATCCGATCGAGTTCTGTTGTAACAAAAGGAGTATGTTACACCTTGTGGCCAAATGATGATGTGTCATTTATGCAATTTATACGCAAATCTCATCAGAATATTTCTCGGCTGTAGCCACGTCATATATATGTGCTCTGTCTCTTTGGGTTTTTTTTTTTGTTTTTTTGCATATTCTCTGTGTCTGTGTAGCCAAAACTATCGGGGTTTAGTTGACGAAGAGTTGACGTGCACCGAGCATCCTGCGAGGCTCTGCGGTATAACACGACTGTTGACTCAGGTATTGTTGTGAAAGGGCTTTATCTGCTTACTGTGTCCCTGCTCCAACCCCTCCCCAGCCCCCACCCTGCACCTTTGTCTTAAAATAGCCTTAGATCTACACGTGAGGTTCCTATTTGGCCTTAAAAGTTGAACAAATTATGCACTACAATTTCACAGACTTGACAGAGAGCTCGATTCCCGTTCAGACACTTTTATTTTATTTTATTTCTTTTTTTTTTGAAGAGTTCGTGTCGTGTCATTGCCATGTTATCTACCTCCTATGAATGTAGGGGCTGTCCTGGAGTTGTAGTCCACTGCAAAACTTTTGAGTTTCTCGCTCATTTAAGGAAAACGGACAATCACCTGTAGATTCTTCAGAAATATAAAATATATTCCCCTGTTCACTCATACATAGAACTGATTCCAGGACACTCCAGTTTTCTTGATGTTTCTTTCCCTCATTGGCCATTTTCATTTTATACATTGTGCTTTTTTTTTTTTTTTTTTTTCCATTGTAAGCCATGATGGAGAAGCAAAGTGACCAAAGTCTCTTGGCAAAGGCAGCCCTGCACAGCCGTGTGAATTCAAACCTCCCTTCATTTGTGTCATTTTGAGCTCAGTTTTGAGTTGTTTATTTCTCTCTCTCTCTCGTCTCCCTTATTTAAACCACGACATGCCAAAACTGAATTTGCTGTCATTCCTGTTCTGGTGAGGGTCTTTATGTTGCTCATTTAATTTGTTCACATCCACTGCTAAGCTCCTTGTTCTCGTTGTTGTAAAGTTGTAAGCTTTGATTTCTATTTTACATTTCCTTATTTTTGTTAACAATTATGCTTACAGAACACAAGATATGCTGTAAACCCTGTTAGGACATAATGTGAATACGTATCACTTAATATAGTTCACTCTTTGGCTTGACTGTAAGTTGCATTAATTAATAAAAATGTTAAAAAACACTTACTGTTGTGTTGTGACTTTTCTGTTGTGTTTAGTACTTTTCACAATTGGACGCTTTTATGCTCAGAGTGAATCACTGTATGATTATAATTGAAATTGTTTGCACAATAGGCCTTTTTCACAGCAGACATTTTCACCTGTCAGCAGGAGTAAAGGACCAGGTGTTTCTAATAGTATTAACAATGGCCCCCTTATATTCAAGTGTCCCAGTAAGGCGTGACAGTGAGCCATCATACACAATACCAGGACCCTGAAACTGAAGCAGTGATACGGTTTATTATTTACACCCGTGTTTTTCCTACTGTGACATGTCAAAATGGCTTCTGTGAACATGTCTAATTGTCAGCTTTGAAATCGAACTTAGCTGCGGTTCAGAGACTGCAAGTAAACCTCCACATACCAGATGTGTGATGAAGCTAGCTTATATGGTCCATCCACACACACTATTTCAGAGGAACGTCGCATTATAGCAATGTATGCTTACATAGAAACGGTAATTAAGGAAATTTGTAATAAGTCTATACAGTGTGCTACAGACGTGTATATGGAAAAGGGAGGGAACTGAGATTTGATACTCGGCTTTATGCCAGTATTTGCCAGTAATTCATCTTGTAAGTTATACATTAAAATAATTAACATGTGTTTTAAAAAATAAAAACAATTTTATGAGGTTTATTTTAGTTTATTTATCATAACTTTGCTGATAAAAATGTAAAAACAAATCTGTAGACATGATGTGAGGATGATGTGAAAACATTTCAACAGGCAGGGCAGTTCTCTAAAACATGGCACAGAGTGGCCTCAGGATTTTTAAGTGTGTGTGTGTGTGTGTGTGTGTGTGTGTGTGTGTATATATATATGGTATTTTGTTAGGTTTTTAAATGTGTTTCTGAAGTTCAAGACAGGTTTCAGAACAAATTAATGGCATTCTTGGAAATATGTTTAAAGTTTAAGACAAACAATAGTACTAGTTTTACGCTTTGGCTTTGCTAGATGCATTTACCATCCAAAGTCACATGTCAAATTATACATTTCTATTACACCCTGTAATACCAATCGGATTTAACATTTATGAATTTCAAACTTTATTTGGAGTATGATAAGGGCTTTGGCATACTGCAACACAGAAGATAGGGACCATAAGGAGGGAGTGGGTTTGTGCCACATTCACATATAGAACACTATATATACTATAATAGGAACAAATTGGCTTGTGTAGACAGTACAGATGACGGTCAATGACAATGTTGGTGGTCATACTCCAGACAGACAAGCTGATAACAGGATCATTAAAAAAAATCAAAGGATCACGTGTGACAAAACACTACACTCTATAAATCACCACACTGATGAAAAAACGAGTATAAGAACACAAAGACTAGACAAAATTAACAGACACAGTGTTTGATCTTGAAAAAGTACATTATAAAGTTGTTTTTCTTTTACATACTGGAGGAGTTGTGCACAGACGGGCCTTTTAACCTCTTTATTTCTGCCCAGACACTGATAGAAGAGTTTAGGGCCGGCTACTTTAAAACACTAAAGGATTAAGTTTTATGGACGTGAAAGTAAAACAGCTACACAGGTTGCTCAGACACGGCAATGACGTGTGACACCGGCAGGTTTCGACCGCTCAAAGATCTTCTAATCCATCTCCTTTCCTGTCTTCACATTGGAGCTCGGATGGTGTTCATAAATCCTGGATGTCCATGAAGGAAAAAAACGGACAAAAATATTTGAACTCAAGGGAAACGACTACAAAATAAGATGTGTAACTACGACAATAAATTAATGCAAAAACATGGCCCAAGTAATGTGACCAGATTTTTTTGTTTCATTCTCACTGGAATTCCACATTGAATAGAAAGATCTTTCATAAAAAGTTATAAAATAAATAAGCACTCTTTCCCTTTGAGTTTTGAGTAGAAAAAAAGTTGCACGGCGTGCAGGCCCAAGAGGAGGAGTATTTTTTTTAATTATTATTTAGTATCTCTGCCCTCTTCTCCTCTTCTTTGGCCTTTGTGGTCAGAAACACACACACACATGCTGGTGGGTCAGTGTGACCCGCTCAGAGTGGTCAGTGGGAGCACTGCAGCTGGTCCTCAGTACACCCAGTTCACCGGTACCCACTGGGTTTCACTGCACAGTTTGTCCACAGCGGCCTGTAACGTCTCGAAGGCCTTGTCCAGGTTGTCGTTGACGATGGTCAGGTCGAAGTAGTGGCTGTAAGCCCTCTGGATCCGGGCGCTCTCATCCACCGTCTTCCTAAGGTCCACATCCTGCCAGCACATGAAGGACAGGTGAGTTGTGGAAACATATACAAGCTATAGACGCGTCAGAATTACTGCTCAGAGGAATGAAGGAGTCAGTGGCCAGGTGTGCAAATGAAGGCTAACTGGATATATGAGTTGTTGGATTTGAGTTACTTTCTAGAAGCATTTTGCATCTTCAGAAAGAAAAAACAACAAAATAAACAGCAGCAATATCCATTATTCTGTCTCAAGAGTGTAATGTAACACTGCTACTTTAAAGTACATTTACTCAAGTACTGTACTTAGTACAGTTTTCATGTACTTGTACTTTACTTGGTCAATTATATACTAATTTATACTTTTATGCCAGTACGTTTCAGAAGAAAATATTGTAAAGAAAATAATAGTATAGCTATGTTGATGTATCCGTGATGATTATCCTATAATATAACAGTAATACTCTGAAAGGGGTAATTAGAGAGGCAGGTAAAACGGTACTTTTGCTTTTACTTCTGCTAGTTTTACTTAAATAAAACTTTAAATGTAGGACTTTTACTTGTAAAGGAGTATGTTTATAGTGTGGTATTGCTAACTTGAAAGTTCACTTGATTAGGATGCCTCTTGGTCGCTGCCCCATGGGGGTGTGGATATGGATGTGTGCATGTATAATCAGGCGTTCATACATCTGATATTCTTTTTTGGGTGGCTCAGTAAGCACATAACCATTCATGTATGTGAATTCATGACATGCGTGGGAGTCGCTAACCTACCGTGAGTTGCTTGGTGGTGATGCCAGCGTCCACCACAGCTTTGTGCATGCCCTTGAGAGTCTCAAAATCTGGCGCTGCAATGAACACCACGTAAGGCATGAACTCCGCTGTCTTCAGTACCTTCAGAGCCTGAGGAGAGGAGAGACACAGTAGGTGACTTTACAGCCATGGCCAAAAAAAGTACTTAATTAACACTGTGAGGAGATTTCACATTAAAATCTCTCATTCCCCGATCAACCTCACATGTTTATAATTTTAAATAATAATTTTACTCTCACCTGTGGGTTGACATCCAGGATGCAGGTGCGTCCTGTGGCCACCACCTCATGGATGGACTCGATCTTGGTGCCGTACAGGTTACCGTCGTACTCGCCATGCTCCAGGAACCGTCCGGCCTTCACGTCCACCTCCATCTCTGTCCTTGTAGTGAAGTGGTAGGAGTTGCCGTCCAGCTCGTCGTCGCGGGGCCGCCGTGAGGTGTCTAACAAAACGCTCAGTTAACTATTTGATCAGTTCTCTCCTTTTGTGTGTGTTAGGGTGGGACAGAAGTTAGAAATACAGACAAAAAGCCAAGTGTGACGTACATGGTATAGTGGTGCCGAAGCGCGTGGGTTGGAGGACCATCAGTCGGTTCTTCAGGCTGCGTCGGCCCACGCCCTGAGCACCAATCAGGACCAGCGTCTTTCTCTGGAATGGGGGCACCTTTGCCACTTCTTCATAGATCTGCAGCTCATGTCTGTCAAACTCTGTTCAAACGCAGACACGATTATTAGCCAGTGAAGGAAAAAGATACTAAAGATAAGATAAAGATCAACAGCATTAAAAGTCTTCTGACCTGCATTCTTGGCTGTCAGGTACATCATCTTCTTCTTCTTTTTCCCAGCTATGGTTCCACAAAGAATCCCTTCAAAACAAGAGGGAACATTTATGCGCTTGTATATCTTTGCTATTATATTATTTGGCCAGAAGGGGGCAGGAGTGGACCAGTTTTAAAGTGTTGGCAACCATGGCCGTCCAGGCCTTCTTGCCATTAATCAGTTTTCAGTGGTAAAAGCAGTAAGTGGCAGAGGTTTGGCAGCAAGTTGACTCAATCTTTTCAACATCAGCATTGCTAAAGAGAGAAAGAGGAAACTGTTGGATGTTTTAGCTCCAACCAAAGCACAATTCACAGTGTTTATTCAAAGGTCAGGTACCAACTCCACCAACATACCTGACCCATCAAAGTCTCGAGGGACAAAAGCTTTCCTCTTCTCTTCCAAGAACTGACTGGGTATCAGTCCCGTAGCCCCAACGACCACATGGCACGCCTGGCACAGATCACAGATTACAGATCAGTTCAGTCAAGCCTTGAAATCTTGTATGTCCCTGTGATGTTGAACACTCAAGGGAAGTAAAAGGATTGAAGCTCACCTGCCACCAGTTGGGATCCTCTCTGTTGACAATCTGAAGGATGTCGCCTTTCTTGAAGGCCATCCCCGCCTCTCGACAAGGGATCAGGTTGTCATTGGCTGGGTTGTAGTCAAAGTATGGCCGCACGTACACCTGTGACGAACATGTGCACAGTTTTGAGTGTTTGCAGGAATTCATTTGCACTTATTTGGGGGTTTGTGGTCATAGGAAAGTTTGCCTCGCTTGAAATAAAGAAAAGTTGTGGACGACGCACACACACATACACACATACACAAACTAGAAAAACAAAAGAGACTTGAGCTCAGCACCATGCCTCACACACTGACACAGTAACAGTGGCTCATTCACACCAATGTCTGCTGCACTGCACCCAACACAGCTGTTCACGCAGTGCCAACAGTGGAAGCTTTTGCCAGGGAGGGTAAGTGCTCTGGCCGGTGCATTAGATTAAACAAGCAGCCAGAGGAAGCAATAAAACAAGCCAGTAAAATATACTGTGCAGCGTGCCCTGAGCCACAGAGCAGGATGTGATTTTGCATTATATCTCATTCAGTTTTACTGCTATTTATTCAGTTAAGCCTTATAGGGAAATTCCAAGTTCATGTCTATTTGTTCCGGGTGCACAATATCTTCAGGATTTTTATTTTTTAAACTCAGGAGCCATAACTGGTCGACAAATTTGCGGTGCACGCATGAGGGAAAATATCTAAAAATATCATAAATGACTGTACTTTCCATGTGAGGGAGCATGAGCTTACAGGAAGCATGTGTGTGTTTGGAGTGTGTGCAAGAGACAGAAACAGCTAGTGTGACCTAGATAGTATATGGAGTGTTATTAATAGGGCTCCCAGGGTTCACATTCCTGCGCAGGGGATTGTGGGAGGGCCGTAGGACAGATCACCAGCCCTGAACCACTGCCCAACATCTGCCACACATTACATAAGCATGCGTGCTCGTGTTTACATTATCATCTCATTTGACATTTCTGTGTGTGTGTGTTCACCTGTGGAGGTGCAGGAGCGTCTCGGTAGCTCGGGAGTATCTTCAGTGTGATCCCTCCGCTGCAGTCTTTGAGCATCTCCTGCAGCTCGGTGGGGTTGTTGCCGACGTCCTTCCCGTTCACTTCCTTTATAATGTCGCCCACGTGGAGCAGACCCTGCCTGTCAATCATGCCGCCGTGAAGGATTCTGGCAATGACCAGGTCGTCTTTCTCCACACGAAATGTCACGCCCTGAGAGGACGAAGACAGTGGGATGATGTTTGTCTGCTTGTGGTATGCACACACACACCGTTTCATTCACCTTCACCCACAATTCACCCTGTTCTGACATCTACTCACACCCTTAATGATTAATTTAATCATGTACTCAACCACTCCCCTCCAGCAATATCCACACACACACACACACACACTCACCAGTGGCTCTCCAGCCTTCTTTCGGATGCCAATCATGCGCACAGCATCGGCCTGCATCAGGGCGCTGTTCACCGCCGCATCATTGGTCGTCTCAGTCGGGGGCGGGACTTCGTAGCACTTAGAGGCCACCATGTCATGTGCCTCCAAAAGAGACTGAAAGAGAGGAGGACAAAGCCAGAGGGAGAGAGTGGTGATGCTTTTAAAGATACTATGTAACTCTTGAAAGAAGAAAAACCACATTCTTGTTGAATTAATTTGCAATAAAATGCACCATCACTCAAATCAGCACACTCAGAGGTTTTGCTGTTACAGCCTTACTTGGTCTGGAATGACTAGTAGTTTATAGTGGTTAATGTTAGCTAATGTGAGCAAACTCTAACCCAAACATTACTGAGTTAGTTTGCTGACTTTATGACTCTTCTCTACTTATGCTGCTGTTACGCTATGCTTTAGCATTTAGCCTTATCCTGTAATTGTCACTTGTGGCCACAGTGGATACTGTTTAGCAAAAGTTATGTAGGCTCACTGTAAATGATGTCAACAAAACTGCAGCTTCACATTATAAAGCGAACATTATATGATTGCTGCATGAGGTAGAATATGTTGACACATGGTAGAATGGTAAAGTAGAATAAATGTCTAATTTGCAAAGCTGCAGCATCTGTAACTTGAATGTGAACGCCAAGCTGTTTAAACACAAAACTATGAAGTCCTGGATGCGCCCACCCCCGCCAAACAAATCATCTAATGGCTCAAATCCCATATATGGATTACCACCAAAATCTAATCAATTAATTCTTGGTTTGCAGACTATCCATCCACCAGCTTGCATCCAAGCCTGTTTTTTAGATGCTACCAGCACACCTTATAAAATATCTTTCCAACTGTTAGACAAACAGACACTTTCTTGGTGAAGAAAACAAGTCTGTAAACTCACACACTCAGTATGTGATGTAATATCTGTTTCCCTCATTCCCTCTCTCTTTTCTTCCCAACCCATCTCTGCCTCCCTCCCTGTCTCTCTCTCTCTCTCAGTAGGTCAAAAGGGTCTTATCCTTCAGCTTACAGCACAAAGGGCTCTGATTGGTGCAGAGGCTTCGCTGGGCTCAGAAGTCTAACTCCTATTGGCCCAGCCTGTGTAAAGCCCCTGGTAGGTCCAAGGATAAAGGTTAATGTTCTACTGATGCATGAGGACAGGATCCAAAACATCAGCTCTGTGCTACTGTAACTACAGTCAAAACATTACAACTCTAGAGTTTAATGCTCACTGAACTATAAACTTTTGAACAAAAAAATATCAAGACTAATCTCTCGTTCATACATACATACAGTGACATATTACAGAATTCATTTTGCTCCAAAAAGGTACTACACGGTTAAATTACTGTCAACAGCGAGCAGTAAAATTAACACTTATTTACAATGTCAATCAGTGGTTTTAAATGCAAAGAAGCTGCAAAAATATTGGATAAAAAGCAGTTCAAAACAGTGTCAAGTGACACCTGTGCTTTCCCACTGGCAGGACAATTACATCCAGAAATCATGTCTGTTTTACCTTTACTTGTGTGTGTGTGTGTGTGTGTGTGTGTGTGTGCCTCACCTGGAAGTGTGGCTCCTTGAGGATCCTGGACAGTTCGGTGGCACTGTCGTCTTTAACCTTGAGATTGCTGATGTCGCCCAGGATCTCCGTCACCAGCTCCACATTGTTGTCCTGCACCGCCTCCAGCTTCACTTCCTCCAGCTGTTCATGAGCCTGGGGGAGACAGAGAGGCTCAGGGGAGGGATGGTACTTGTGTTTTGCACTCTTATGACTGTGTGTGTTATGTTAGTATCTATTTGGATGTGCGGCTAAATGAATGAAACCGACTTTTGTTGTGTAGAAGTGACTCATTCTACATATAGGTAAGAGCTGATTATTTTGCTCTGTAAGCAAGCTGTCTGCCTTATGTTACAATGTTAAAAGTCAAAGGAGTATTTGTTTATGTTTAGTCAGCTGTCATCTCTACAAGTTTCAGCCCTGCGGGGAGCAGTTGAATGGCAGAAAATGACAACAGCCTGTCTAGCAGTACAGCTGTCCTCTAACTGAACTCACTAGACTTCCTACAGCAGTGAAGATGTGTGTGAAAGCAAACAATTTGTGTGCAGAGGCGTTGCAATACATGCACTGTCAGTAAAAAAAGGCACAGCATTGTAAAGCTGCATCACTTGGTTACTGACTGTGTGTGCATTTGTACAATTCCTCACATGTGTGCAGATGCACTGAGCACTATGTGGTAGTCAAAGCCTGATTGTACTTCAGCACCTCAGCCACAGCAAGCAAAGCACTGCTGGGAGCAGCGTGGGGCGAGGGGGCTCGGAGCTGGCTAGCGGTTAGTCTGCCCTCTGCTGCTCAACCCCGAGCTATGTGTGTGTGCTACCTTAGCCAGGGAGCGTACAATGGGACTTTCCATGATGCCGCGCAGGAAGAGCAGGTCGATGTCTTTGGCGCCCGTGGAGGTGGGAAGCTCACCCAGATTGTCCAACACCTGCTGCATGGCTGGATGGATGGGAAATGAACGAGACAAAGATGCAGACATAGGCAGAGAGAGAAAGAGAGAGAGAGAGAAGAATTAGTGAGGCGCGAAAGTCATACAAAGCATAAACACACACATAATAGTGTTAAAGGATCTGCAGCAGCTGACAGGGAGAGAAGTACAGACTGAAAGTCGGTACCAGCCTCTGGCTTTCATGTTACTCAATTATTGTAAAACTAGGCCAAAATTCTTAAAATGAAGAGACAGATCTTATAAATCTTTTATAATGATGTTAGAAGTTCCATCTGTAAAACTGAGATCTCTATCGGCCATGTTTGCAGTCCATTTACTCTCTTCATACAGAGTTCTGTACACTAGTCACACAGCCAGGCCCCCAAAAATATTAAAGCTCCATCTGGAGGTACGGTGATTCGTTCAGAATGAGCACTGCATATGTTCAGTTGTGCTAAAAGCTAAAGTCCAGTGATAAAACTCACTTCCCAGACTACCCTGTAGATCTACATATAATTTGTATATGCTGAGGTACAAAACCTCCGGGGATTCAAATGTTCTCAGTTGTTAGAAAGAGTATTAACAAATGGACTCTGTTGAGTCTTGTATTCTGTGCACACAAACAGAGAGAGGGAGAGGTGCGGACTGGAGGTATCAGCTAGCTAACGCCCTAATGCCAGGGTATCAAAGCCCATGTAAGCCCATTTAAGACACTTAAAGTCCTGGGAACGTGTGTGTGAGTGTGTGTTTCTATGTGTCATTATACACTTATGTGGGTAGTAAATACGTCCAGTCAGCACCTGTATACAGTTCATTCACTCTGTGATTTCTCTGTGTTTTGCTATCCTAGCCTATTATCATCTTTAACCTTGACTCATGTTCTAAGTCATAACGTCAGACCCAAAATTATGAAATACTGCAGTTGTTTGTTGTGTCGAATGGTGTTTGACTTGCATACTTTTAAAATGTGAATTGACTTTCCCTTACAAAAACATAATAAATGCAGTTTCAGATATTTTACATGTGAAATTTAGGGCATCATATGCAAAAACACAAATTTCACATGTATTTTATGTAAGGATACAAAATTTCACATGTAATATCTCATGTGTAAGAGCAGTTCAAGTGATAATTTCACATATCAGTATATGTGGTTTTTGGACATAACAGAGACTGTAGGACATAATGTATCACATGTGATTAAAACACATTCTCACGTGTGAAGATATGAATTTAACATTTGCTTCTTTTGTAAGGGTTGGGTAGTGTTTTTCTGTAGGTGTCTGTATTTTAGATCTCATTTTAAATTCTATTTTTTCTGGTTTGCAGCACAAAAATTGTTAAACAGTTAAAGTACAGCTTGACAGTGTCATTTTTTTCATCATTCATCATACATACATACATACACACAGCTGCATGATTAAGAAGGAGGGGAGGGAGAAAATACAATTTATCTCACAATGATGTGAAGACCTCACTGTGGCTTGATAACCATGGAGCACAGACAGACTGCATAAACAGCAGGAACCATGCAAAAACAAACCTTAAATATTTATGATTCTCTTAAAGAAGGACAAATAGGGGAGGAAGGTTAAAAACTGAAGACTAAAAAACCTGTATATCCATAACGCAATATATTTACTGCATGACAACACAGAAACTTTTCAGATTCAGATATATAGTAATGTATGAACAGGATATTCAGTTCCTGTGGGGACCCCACACTATGTTTCATAAGATAGAATACACACAAAGTCTCAGAGCAGAGCTGTAATTGTAGTAAACACATCCACACACACTTTGAAAACACATACACTAGCATTAAACCACCACCTTGATTGCACCACACTCACTCAATCACTCACACTTACAATTAGTCACGGTTCCTGAAATTTGGAGAATAGTGTGTTTTCCAATTCTCCAAACTTTCAAACTTGTAGGGGCTTCTAAAATGTGCAGTGCTGCCCTGTTTTTGCCAAAGAAAGAAAGAGCATGCATGAGAGAGACTTACGTATGCAAAGACTCGTCCAACGTTAAAACTGACCTCACTAACATAACTGAAAAACATCTGACGACAAAACCTCAAAATACACAACATAATCGCACACAGCTGGATCCTGCCGATCCACGTTTTTGTGCTCTCTGTGTTGACCTTTACCCTCTTGGTCAGCTCTGTGTCACTGCGTCCTCGACCACAGGAATGTTTGCTTATCCCAGCCTGCCCCCCGCCCCCCTGCCACGTGTACATTACTCATCCCAACAAGCAACCTCAAGATGCTTTTCTATCCAGTGAGAGATTGGAGATGAGCTAAAGCCTCCTACCTAAAGCCTCTATAATCCTATGAAATATGGCATGGAGATACAACCACCTACCAGCCTCTCGCTAAGCTTGGCCTGAAGAAGTTGTAAAAGCTAAGAGATTACAGCTCTGGACACTTACAGTGGAGTGTTTTTTTCCAGCTGCTTCATTCATCTACATAATGAATCATCCTGCTTACCTGCACTCCTCCCTCTGTGGCACTCTGGTTTATCTGCAGTCTCATTCTCCATCTAACCGCCCCCTCTGTATGAACACCTACCAGCACTGTGTGTGGTGAATGCCAATGCAGAGACCCCCTGCTTAAGAATTCCTAACTCTGTTTCTCAAGGAATACGACACAAATCCCACGAGAAAAGACCTGGCAACCTGTACTATATTTGGTATTATTATTTTTTAGCTCACAAGATGGAGATCAGAGGAGCGCCTTGACTGGCACAAAGTAACATCATCCATAACAAAATATATTTCAGTGTATTTTTTCAGTAGTGCGGGAACTGAACTGCCTACAGGGAAAATAGGCAACTCTTACAGCACGCAGTGATTCCAACCAGGGACACTTGTACCCCGGGTAGTTCGGCAGTTGCTATGGGGTACGTGGAAAGATTGTAGACCAGCTTGTATTGAAAAAATACAAATTACATTTTGATTAGAAAAAAATATATATATATTGAGTAAGCTGTAACACCTGAACACTACCTGTTGCTCTTGCTACCTGTTTAGAGTGCATGAAACCTAGCTAGTTAGCAAGGGAGCTAAACAGTTAGCCAAAAGTAATGAATAAACAGTTCAAACAGTTAGCCAAAAGTAATGAATAAACAGTTCAAACAGTTAGCCAAAAGTAATGGATAAATGGTTGAAATAGTTAGCTAATAGATAAATGGTTGAAATAGTTATCTGAAAGTAATGCATACATTTATTAAAAAGATAGCTATGGTGGAAATAGATGGCTACAAGTAATGGCTAAACAGTTGAAATAGTTATAATTAGTTAAAAGTAATGGATAAATGGTTGAAATAGCTACCTAATTAATGGATAAATTGTAAAATAGCTAAAAGTAACAGATACATAGTTGAATAGTTGAAATAGTTAAAAGACATGGATAAACGGTTGAAATATCCAGCTTTTGCCAGTACCAAGTGCACCACTGCACTCTGTAGGAGTTACCTGACAAACAGTACTGCCTTCTGATAATTAATTTTTCATAAAACCCTTCCATCAATCCCTCCATCTCAAATTTTAAAACAAAACAAAATACAAAGACTACAGTATCTTTCTGTTCATCTAAATATGTGACACAGCCACCTCTTCCTCCTCCTTTCCTCACCTCCAGACGTATCTGGTTCCTGGGTGGACTGCACGGCCGGGGGCCCCTCCACGCCAGGCTGTCCTGGGGGCGTCATCTCCTGCTCCTCCTCCTCCCGTACCCCATTGGGACAGGCATCCTCCATAGCTGTGACCATCGTCAAGCCCTCCTTCTTCCTCCCTGCTGCCACAAGTATGCTAAGGCTAACCACTAGTAAACCACCAGTAGTTCTGCAACTATGTCTTCTGTCCTCCAATCGTCTTGTCTGGCACTGCTGACCCGCTAAACTCCCAAAAACAGAGTGAAAGAGAGTACAGAGGAGAGAGAGAGAGAGAGAGAGAAGGGGGATTGAGGACAGAGAATGAGAGAAGCAAAGAGACACAAAGAGAGTGACAATAGAGTGGGATTAAGATCAGGGGATATTAAGAGATGAGAAGGGAAAGAGGAGCGGAGAGGAAGAGGAGAGATGAGGGGGAGAAATTTAAGAAGAAGGGAAGAGGCTGATGTGAAGATAAGTTCAGAAAGGCAGGCATGTAAAGAGACAGAGAGAGGTAGAAAGCTGGATCGCATACACAGATGTGGACATGCGTTCAATGCTTGTCAGTCCCCCCCCTCCACACTGGCTTTAATACCTTCCCTTCCCAGCCACCCCTCCCCGTTGACAACACACACAAACACACACACACACACACACACACACACACACACACACACACACACATAATCCCACAATCCTCTCCTGCTGTTGAGGGCTTGCTTGAGTACCCCTCCTCTTGTTTCCCCAACCCCACCCAAAGTCGAGTTGCCCCCTCTTGTCTAAACAGAGGCACACACACACACACACACACACACACATATGCACTTGATTGTGTCAGTGGGAATGTGATGTGAAAATAATCTTACATAAGTAAGTGTTACTGAAGGGGGCCTGACCCTACATTCCCATTATTTTCCTCCTTCTTTCTCTCATTCACTGTGCTCATGGTTTGGACACCCCGCTGCAACAATGTGCAGAAACTCTCAGCATGTGCAGATTGTGCTTGTACGTATTCCCTCAGCGGTCGTCCACCTCCTTAAAGCAGCATGTGCTTCTAATGGGAGCTTTTTCCCCTCTCTCATTTCTTCTTTAGTCTCTCTTTCTCCTTAAAGTAATGTGCCCATAACACCTTACATCTCGCTAAGTCATTAGACTTGAGGTGCTGACTGGATTATGCACATTTTTCTGTAAATTAAGCTGCTCCACACCTAAGTTTAAATACTTTTGGGCAAGCTACTACAATACTTGGTTCCATATATACTGTTTATATATATGGCAATAACAGTCTACAGCCATGCTAGCAGCTCTGTGAGGCTGTACTGTAGGCATAGTGTTGCTTTAAGCTGTATGCTATATAATCAGCATGTATGCTATATAATCAACATCAAAATCTAATCTTATGTTTAGCAAGTTTACTATGTTCACCATCTGAGTCTAGCATGTTAGCTAACATGCTAACATTTGTACCGTACGGCTGAAGATGATGGGAGTGTCATTAGTTTTGTGGGTACTTGATTATAAACCAAAATATTGGACAAATTAAAATTGTGACGTGATGATGGTGATAGATGAAAAGTCAGAGGTTCACCAAAGTGATTACAATTCATCCAGTGGCGACCATGAATGTCTGTATCAAATTCTGTGCCAGTCCATCAGTAGGTGTTGAGATATTTCACTGGAAAAGTGAGAACTTTTACCTGCTGGTGGCGCTGCACCAAATTCTTTAGGATTCATCCTCTGGGAACAATGAATGGCTGTACAAAATGTCAAGGCCATCCATTAAATAGTTGTTGAGATATTTCAGTTTCGACCAAAGTGATGGGCCAACAAACTGAAGGACTAACACTGCCGTCCCTAGAGCTGCGCCGCTAGCATGGCTAAAAACCAAGAAGCCACTAACATGAGTGTTTTAGTTACAATATAACACAATCCAACGGCAGAAGCTCAGCACAATTTTTTTGGTTGTCCGTCTTGCATCTGTTGAAATATCAAGGCTGTCAAGATGCAGAGAAAAAGCAGAGGCAGCCAATAGTGTTAACAGTCATCTAAACCAGGCTCCTCCCCTTCAGCGCCCATCAAGTCCCTCCCACAGCGACACAGCTGTGCACGGAGCAGAGCTGTAGGTTTTAATCCACCCTGCCTCTCCCTCCACCCCTCTGCCCCAGTCAACCCCTCCCCCAACACGGGACATGGGATTTTAATCCGGGCACGAAAGCACGGGATTACAGAATCTCTCTCTCCTTCTCTCACCATATCCAGTGTTCAAACATCTCTACAGGGCTGACAGTATGATACACTGCCTGGTTTGACAGTGGTTTGCTGAGGTACACTAAGGTGGCCCGCTGAAATGGCCTTTAGTAGCCACCGCCTCTTACCCAAGTGTGAAAGGAAGCAAGAGATTTTCTCTCGGGACATGAATACAGTGTTACAGTATACTTCTGTTAGTTGAAATTAAGATAAATGACCCACAGAGGTTAATGAGGTTTATAGGTTGTTGATCACACATATGGCCTTCCTCTAACTGTTCCTCTTTAGAAAGTAAGAAGATGAGAGCCAATTTCACACAGAGCTTGACTGCGGCAGAACAGCTGTGTGAGGAGAAAACACAGCTAAGTGTTTGGTTTTCTTCAAAACAAAGCATCATGGGAAGTCAGCACAGATTTTAAGAAAGTAACTGACCACCAACTTCAAGTCTATAATGAGCAAAATAAGACTGTGCTATGTTTTATTAAAATAACTGGTTAATTATTCAGCAATAAGCCATTTTGTGTATGACGACAACAGACGTGCTTTTTGCCAGTCATTGTCAGGTTAGATTTATAGGCAGTAAACTAATATATACAGATCTTTGTTATATAAAAACTGAGACTTCAATTTCACAGTTTTAGATTAGTAATCCACATAGACATTTAAACATATGTGGAAAAAGCAGCTGCTTCCTTACTTCCTTAGAAAACGAGTGTTTTTTAAAGAGTTGTGATCAGCTCATCCTTGCTTCAAAGACTGGCAGTCCTCTCACGGAACTGACAAAATCATGTCAGCATGCAGAAAACAACGTCTCCAGTGTCTCAGTACTGAGGAAGAGGCAGGGAGGAAGTTGTGTTTACCTGTGCCAGTCGGTCTAACCCAACCCCAGTCCTACTGGCTGCTCATCAGTCAACTGTGGAGACCTAGAGAGAGAGAGAGATATGTGAGACTCATCCTTATGAGACAAGAATATTCAGTCCTCCTCCCATTCATGCACACCAGTTTTCATTAATCCTCACACACACACACACACACACACACACACACACACACACTTGCTTGAGCATGCAGACACATACTCGTGCTTATCACACACACTCACACACTTCGTTTTCCCTCGTGCATTATCTGTTTCGTCTATCTATGTTATCCCCCGTCTCTTGCAAGATAGGAGTCTTGTCTGCAGACTAAGGCCGCTGTTCGTTCACGTTGTTCGTTTCGAGTCATCCAGGATGATTCATTGTCTGAGCTCAGCATCATCAGCTGGCAGAGTGCCACCAACATAGTAAATGGCCACTATTCTCTGAAAGTAATGACAAACCAGTATGCATTCATTCCCAGAAAGACTCTCCTCTCACTTTCACTTGCAAACTCAAACACATGCACACACCTTCTGTATGTGTATCATGTAGAACTAGAGCTGCATATTAAAAGGATCAATATTATTAGCTCATATTGGCTTATCAAAGATATATCATCGTAGGTGTTGGCTGATGTGCAAAAACATATGTGGTACACAGTGCAGGAAGCAGAACTTTAGGTAACTGAGAAACAGTCATTGTTAAATACTTTATAGAGCTAGACTGAATCAGCCAGGCCGATATATCGACCGGTATTAGCTTATTGCAGATATATTGCTATCGGTGTACATTTTGGCCGATAAGTATCAAGAAATTGCAGTACAGAAATGCCAAACTAGTGTCACCACTGCATAGTTTGTCCCCCCGAGAGCTCTGACAAGAAAAATGTCAAATGAAAAATGTCCCTCCCGGTATGCATCTTGGTCACAATGCTTTAAAAGAACAAATCTAAGTGATTCGTATCAAGATTGTTTGTTATGTGTTATCTGTTATGTATTTATGTTTTTTTTTTTTTTATACTATCGGGCAATATATTGTTATCAGATTTTTAATATAAAGTATCGGAATCAAACATCCAGTTGTGGTCTTCCTATATTACACTGTTTGGCAGATATATTTATAATACTCAGCAGGACCCGAGTCAACAGAAACTGTAGAAAAACACTTTATTGTGAAAACCAGAATTGATGGATCCTTGCTAAAGAACATAAGATAATATCAGTCAAAAATTGTTATCTGAATTAGTTGACAAAAAAATCTCAAATCAAGGTCCATTTACTTGTGGAGCTTTTGACTTTATCACATGGTCTCCATCAGAAAAATAAGTGTCAACTACTTAGTAGTTCTAGAGGTGCTCAAAACCAAGGTTTCACCATCTACAGTTCTTTGACATCTGAGCAAATTACTGAGCAAATCTGCTGATGAAGACTGTGAAAGATGATCGAAAGCTTTAAAACAAGTAAGTAAGTGGAACTTGAGCTGAGATTTTGGCGACTATTTCCAAGGTTAAGAATGAACTGTCAAGCAAGTAATCAGAATGAATTTTATTCACAAGTATAGCTATCTGCATTAGCCCCAAATCACTGTTTCAAAATGTATTTCCTTACTTCTTCTATTCTGGTTTCTATTCATGAGGGACTCTAAATGTGGATAGAAAGGACCTGCTCCCCTGCAACAACACAAACCCCACTGTACGATGTTTAAAACATCATCTGTCTAATAGAACCGCAATGTCTGCTAAACCCATTCATGGTGCTCTGAACAGTCATTGTGAAATGGACTGTTACAAAATGCAAGCCAGCAAAAACACAATGAAATAGTGTGATTACAAATAACGGATGCCTGCAATCTCCCACGAAACAATAGATTATAGCTCTTACATGCTTCATTTCATTCAGCTTCTCTCTCTTTCCCTCTATTTCTCTCTTTCTCTTCCCCCGAGGAAAGGAAAGAATAGTGTGGTGGCTGCAAAGACTGTCCTATAAATCACAGGTTCTCCCTGCTCACTCTGTTAAAACAGTGTGTAAAAGCATCTGCTAAATGTCCTAAAATGAAGTATATTTCTCTTTGTTAGTATATTTTCTCACACAGTCAGGAGAAGATCACACTGTCCCCTTAACCTTTGACCTCAAGCTTGTCTCTAGCCTCGGTCATGCCAACCCAGTATCAACTGTAAACGATCAGTTGAACAGTTTCCAAGTGCCAAAACCTTTACAAGGTGATTACAAAACACAGAGGAAGTCTACTCGTCACTGGTTTGCTATTATCCCTTTTTGCTGTACTGGGGTCTTTCCGCCCATCACGCTAGAGCTAATTGGTCCTTCATTATGTGAGAGAAAGAGAGAGAGAGAGCGAGAGGTCGATTCATTATGCAACACAGATTACAATCAGGCTCGGCACGCTCATTGGAAGTGAAAGATATCCCTTGGAAGAATGTTAATGGAGGCAAAGCCACCACGGCAATTCCTGTCGAAATCATCCGCACCACGGAGCAGGAGCCGGGTGGGGCCAATCAAAGGTCCGAACAGGGAGGGAGGAGCAAATAGAGGAGGTGAAAGATGGGAAGGGTCACAACTTGATTTTAGAGGAATGTATAAAAATGCGCAGAGGGAGAGGGAGAACTTCAGAGCAGTCAGACAGTAGACTGAGGAAGAATAAGGAATAGATAAAAGGCACATTAGGAGAGGAGAAAGAGAGAAGAATCCTTAAAGATTAGACTTGGAGTTGTGGGAAAAGTCTCTCAAGTCTTGGGGGGATAAGAGGAAGAGAACACATGAGAAAGTCTTGAGAGAGAGAAGGTTGGTGGGAGTGGTCGTCAAATACAAACACCATCGTAATCTGTTTCACTGTTTCTAGAAACTGCCAGGTAACTGAAGTGTATCTACTGATAGCTGCACCAAGTGAAAATCTTTTGTTGTTATTTGCATGCAAAAGTCCAGGTCATCTCAAGGACTAGGAACTGGGTTACAACACGCAATTACATTTTTCACAAGCTAGGTCAACCTTTCTATCACTGATTTAAACTCTGAGCATGCACTGGACTCAGGACTCCCCTGATGTCCTTTCATCACCATCACTGTCCGCTACTCTTGGGACTGAGGGAAAATTACAGGAAGTGGTCATATGCGATCCCGGCTGCCATTGGCTGGCGCGTAGGGAAGGACGAGACAAAAACAAAAGCCCTCTAAGTGCCCCCTGGCTGCCAAGCACTCAGATGATGGACAGCTCATGGAAGGGGGATTATGGAGGGATCAGAGGGTTTGTTTTTGTACAAAACATCGTTGCTGTCTCACACATGTAAATGTGTGTGTGTGTGTGTGTGTGTGTGTGTGTGTGCATATGCACACTAGTAAAAGCACAGACAAACATCAGCAGGCCGTGTGGTTTTAATTCCTCCAGTTCGAGTCACGCTAGCAGGAAATCTCTCTACCTTCAACACTGTGTGTCTCAATGAGCACATTTTGTGAATTTATAGTCTCGGATGGAGTACAATGCTACATCCCTCTAAGTCATGAAACACAAATACACATGCAGAGTCAAGGCCATAAGGCATCCATCCTGGAGAGACCATTCAATCCATGTCTATATATTCTCTCCAACTCTATTCTCTGCCTGACAAAAACTTACTCTCTGCCCTCCTGTGCACCACAGAGCCGGGGGCACAAAGCAGCCGTCAGTCTCAGTTCCTCTCAATGACTTGAGAATCACAAAAGAAAGAGGCCCGTGAGCTCTGCCCTGCCTGAGAGCCCAGATGTCACTTCATTGGCTGACTCCAGGGGTAGCAAAGAGCAATTAGTAAACTTTCCTGAGCACTGAGCTGCAGCGCTCCCACTGTACGACACCAGTATGGTAGAGAGTGCTAGAGGGGCACAACATATTCAAGGAGGCAGTGTGTAATTGTGGACCTACATGCGTGCGTAATGACTGGCTATTCATATAACCGACCCCATCCTGTCCTGCCTTGCATCCATCACCCTCTGCCTCCAGACAAACCCTATGTAGGTCACTCCATGTGTTAACACAGCCGCTCAATAAGAGGATTACACTGCTACCCCCAAGATGGCCATCTTAGCAGATCAATATCTGCAGAATATTAACCATAAGCATGTTTTCTAACTAGTTATCACTCTATTATTACAGCTAGCGATGCTGCTGTCTATAGAAAGTTGATGAAATCAGCTCAAGTTTTTTCTCCAAATCTACGACAAATGATGACAATGCAGCTTTCTGCTGATTCATGCTTAACTGTAATCTCACCTGACACTGCAATTTAAATGACATTTAACATTTAACACAAAGGCCTCAATTGTTGCATCACTGCACTTTCCCCACATCACCAAAAATGACCTCATTCTCCTCCTTGCTGATGTTCCAGCTGGTGGGATGTCTGTGCTTTGCCACGCAGCTCGTCAAAACCGTCCGGCACTGAACGGGCAGCGATCTTAATAATGAGCACCTTGTGACATAATCTAACTGGCTACATGGCCGTGCCTGCTTCTTCTCAGTCTCTCTCCCTTCCCAGCCTCCTGTTACTGATCATTAATATTGAGGAAAAGACAGGGAGGGAAGAGGGGAGGGCGAAGTGATGCAACAGCACTTAACAGGACTGCAAAGTTTAAAAATGAGAAAATTGATGTTGTGTGATGATGGATGGTGAAAATGGGATGTGAGAAGAGAGAGGGAAGAAGAGATAAGGAAAAGAAAACAGTCTCAAATGAGTTTACCCAGTGTGTTTGCCCTTTTCTCCATTCATCTTGTCATATTTTCTAATATTGGCAAGAATTACAAATACTTGCATCTCCTTCATTGAACAAGGGCTGTGCTGTGGTATTATACTAGCTGGAGCGGCTCCAGTACAAAAGAATGCGACTCGGAGCTGGAATGCTTACAAGATGATCTTAAAAAATCTCATTGCAGGTGAGTTTTCAGCAGAAAATATGCTTGTTATTTCACATACATGGTTATTCTGTCACCTTTCCCATCTTTATCAGTCTGTTATCTGTAGATTAATAAGAGTGTTGCATCACAGACTCAACATTTCTGTCTCCATTTAGGGGATGAAATACAAAAGGAGGTGTTTTCGTGTAAAACCAAACTGTCTTATGCTACATGGCCCTTTAGGGCCTTAGTGATGGATGGAATCAGGTGAATCAGCACTATAGGCTGCAGCAAAAACTCCCAAAGACCTTCGCCTTGTAGCAATTCTTGCTTATTTAGGAAAGTCCATTCCAAAATCCTCCCTGTATCGGTTAGTCATTCAGTTAGGGTTATTTCCACGACAGAGATGCAATTAGCTTATGATAGCTGTTATGGGGTCAGTTATGTGTTAACTGTAGGGAGGTGCAGGGCAGGGAGGGCTGATTGTAGGTTTGTAGATAGCAGCCCTCTGATACATTGTGTTGTTCACAGCTGGGAGGTTTGAGTCACTCCAGCACAGTGTGTGTATGTGTGTGCGTGTGTGTGCGTGTCCCTTTCTATAGCTCTCTCTTGCTCTACCCGTTTCTCCTTTTTTTCTCAGTACCATCTCGCCCATATTTCTGAGCATTAATAATGGAAGATTAGGCGCTTCTGAGCATTGGATTTGGTCTCTGAATGACTCAGTGACAACTCTCATATGTTTCAAAATTGGGAGCACGTGTTTAACTTGGAATTCATGTTGTCCTCCGCCCTGCTGACAGGAAGGAATATGCATATGAGTTCTGAGAAGTCTAACTTTGTGCCTTATTCCACCTCAGCAGAACAATAAAGGTCATCCTGGATCCTGACTCAAAAGTCTTACTGGATATCCCTGCCCAGGGACTGCAGATTTACTCTAATGCACTAAACTGTCTCGGTCTCCTTCCCTTCCTCCTTTTGTTCCTCATATTAGATTCAACAAATCTGATTAGGGCTTATTATATGATTGAAAGGAAGAGAGGAAGACCCATAAACTCTAGTTTAGATGCAACACGATCCATGCTATCCCTCTCAGTGGTCTGGTGGCCCATATAGCCCCTCCCAGGGAAGGATCCCCAAGGATGTTGCGTATGTGCATGGGCTTCCCCCATCACGTGCGCGAGGCTAAACAGCTTATAAACCTTGCCAAGTGACCCTGTGCTCCTCTGAGCAAGGAAGTCCCAAGATTCATTGAGAGCTGCAGTCTATTATGATATGTAAGAGGTTTCATGTTTCGATTAAGTGCTCACATTAAGTAGGTTTGACATCCTATTAGTGCACTGTTATTAGACGGTGCACTCATACATTTCAGTGGAAGACAAAAAATAAAAATCAATAGGACCGTCTGGCTGCGCCTCCGTTCGGCCATCCTGTGCCAAGCCACCGGCCCCCTTCTCCGTTTTCATTCAGCATCAGCTCAGTACAAACAAAGCTTTGTTGATATGTGTTGTGAAAGTTTTTCCAGACAACATAATAAGAGAAAATGTTCCACCTGGTGCATATATTACTGTGTATGACTTGGTGTTATAGTAAAAGCGCGCACTCTGTGTCTTTTCTCAAGCCCACCACCCTTTGCTGGTAGATGTTGCAGTCTATCATTTCGGGTCGGCGGCGCGTTCCAACCTCCTCATCCTGCCAGCATTATAACCTGCAGCTCTTCCCTCATATCTTCCCAGTCATGGATCGACGCCACGGTTCTGACGCACGGCCACATCCGTGCGCCAGATCCGTGCGCTCGAACCGTGCGCCAGATCCGTGCCAAACGCTTGCGTCGCGTTGGCTGACCAGACAACTGTACATTCACACCGATTTCGCCACACGTGCGGCCATTTTTTGTTACCCATCAGAGCCAGTGTGGCGTGCGCACACTTACGACTACAACCCATCCGCTGTATCCTTCCTCGTGATATGCAGGAAAAGGGAAAGGACGCGTTCGATTCCACAATAGACGCCCAACGCAAACTGATATCTGTCTGAATAAAGCTTGTTCTCACAGCAGAGCGGGCTCTATAGGGGGGCAAACCTCCCCTTCTGTCAAACTCTACTGCACCTCAAACACGGCAAAGTGTCTTTGTCTCCTATTTGAATGCCAGGGGATGAATGAATTCAAAATCTTCACATCACATATATGATCACGAGCCGTGACTTACCTGTGAATCGTGCGCGTGAGTTCGCGGTAGTCCACCGACCGTCCCGGTTGGACATTCAGGCCCCCCTCAGTTGTCTGTCCTGGTCCCGCAGCAGACTACCAGAGAACACGACGCCAATCAAACAGACACGCCCCGCCTCCTCTCTGGCGTCATTCAACATCCACCAATGGCAGCGTAGGTCCAACCCTCGCTAAGTGAATACATTGTAGCATATAGTATTTACTTTCTATCACAATGTCATACACTCGTCCATTCACATAAATACATTTTAGCATAATTTCAAATGCGCCACGTAGGCTACGGATATTAAAGTAGGCTACCACAGAAAAGTAGGCCAAACTAGGGCCCTGTACGTCTATGAAGCTATTATAATAGGCTACTATCATAAAACTATAGGCCTATTTAAAAAGTATAAGATTGCTTACTCGTTTTAACAACAAATATAGCTACACAAGCCCACATTTATGCTAATGAGCTACCAAGAGAGATTTGAAGTGGGCTACGAAATGGCCACTCCAAAATCGCTCTTGAATAACATAAACGTTGTGTTATGTTAAGTTATAGCCTAGCCTATATTTTACGTTAGGCCAATGTATGTATTGATAAGATAAACAATAGCCACTGTGGCTGTTAGCAGCAGTACTAACGACCGTGCGAACTCAGTTAATGGGATTCAATTTCACATTTCCAGATTAACTGGGAATTTTAGGATAAAGAGTTAGGCCCCACATCAGCCTCCAAAGTTTTACCAGACTCCATGTCGTGTCCCAATAAATTTTGCTTCTGCTTTTATCTACTTCAGTCTACACAGAGAACCCACTCCTTTAGCTGGAAGGGGGGAGAGAGAGCGATAAAGTCTTCAATTCATGTTTCAGTCTCGGGCAATGACCAGGTGATGCTATTTTACCAATGGTTGGATACTCGTTCCACACTTAATGTAAAATGTTGGCACCACCACACGAATACCAAGAACTCACCAGCCCCCGCTCTAAATGTGTTTTCGTCTTTTGGGTAATCTCATTCCCCCTCTTAACTGCTTGATTTGTGCTCTGAGTGCTGGTAAGATGTCAGGTTGCGGTACAGTAACCACTCGTATAATTGCAATAAAGCTCATGGAATTGCCATTTCTCCCTTCATTTAGTTTCAGCATAGGTAGTACTTATCCTTATGGCCACAAGAGAGCGCCATTAGCTACCCAATTGGCTCCAAATTGCCTGATGTTTTCGGACCATGTAAGCTTTTACTGGGCCATTCACGCTTGTTAGACCCAGTTTAAATGTACTTTTCGTGCACTTGCCCCATCATCCAGTGGCATAGAGCTACATTAGCTGCTAGAGTCATGGATTTCAGCTGGGAGGCAAGGTGTGGCACATCAAGTCCAAACTTGATCTCATCCTGAGGGAAGACATCAAGCAAACAGTGTCTGAGATGTGTCAGGAAACCAGTTGTAAAAAACATTTTCAGAGGAGCATTCAGGGCCAGTGCTCTCTCTAATATGACAACTGGGTGATTAATATCAAATAATTAATCGCATAGAATATATAATCGGTGTCAGCCATCAGTCATTGCTCCATTTTTGTGATACTGATAATGTGATACATTTATCAAACAGATGCAAAGACATACATTTCTTCAAACAATTAATCTTTAATAGCACAATTATACAATACAATCAACATGCCCTCCCCCACTTTACATTTATGTTTCACAGATGATAACTGAATAAACTATTTACAATTTTATGGCACAACTATAAGCAGTGGTGAGTGTAGCTAATGGGTAAGGAGGCGGGGGCTGAATATACGTGGCAGCTCATAGAGGTAAAAGGGGCAGAGGCAGGGTGGTCATTTGGTGTAGGAGGGTATGGAGTAAGAGATGTGTAGAGGTCAGAATGTCAGCGGCAGCGGGGCAGCAACACTGATGACGGCATCACCACAATGATGGGTCGTATCTGGTGAGAGAGAAGCAAAGGTCAAGATCAGCTTCCTGTGAGAGTTACAGCAATGTAGTATATACTCACAGTCTTACACACACCTTGACTGTGGAAGCGTGTCTGTGCTTTCCTTCAACAGCAGCTCTGAGACCAGTGTGTCCAGAATCTCAGGACTGGACCTCTTTCCATACCTGAGACACACAAAGAGACAGACAGACAGACAAAGGAGATGATTTGTCAAGCTCAATTTTAAGGGCTTAGCACCAACTTGGACCTTTTGGTTTTCATGTGAAAAACCATCACAGAGACCTTGGCTGAATTGAGCACAGGGAAATAAATACGTGAACCTATTACTCTGCATGTCCTCATGTCATATGTCCAATTATAAGCCCAGTGAAGGCTGACCACAGTCAGACCGAGACCCTGCAGGGACAGACACGAGTTGCATCGCAGGTGATCATATTTCCTTTTCTGTCCCTCAGATGATAAGCCATGCCCGCGTGCTTCTCCCCCTGGGTGGCTAAACGCCTGCAGCGGCATCCAAGCCTCTGACATTCAGAAGAAAGCTGAAAACTGTGGGTAATTTGACACAGCACGCTGGCTGTGGCAGTCATTTCTCCTCAGGTTTTTGTTTTCAGGTGGTAAATGGGCAGCGGGTGTTCCCTGCTTTGAACCTGTGACCTTCCAGCCATGGTGATAAACAATCGGCCAAAATTAAAATCCTGCATTCCTATTTAGCAGAACTTTGTACAGTATTTAGGGCTGTGGTAGAAAATGTCTTAAACTGGAAGAATATACTGAAGCACCACTAAACTTGCAAGCATGTTTTATCTGACAGCAGTTATTTCCTTATATTCAGTGGTTTCAAATTTGTAGAATTGGACAGAATAGAATAGATATAATTAAATAGAATAGAATAATATGGGCGAGCTACCAGCTAGTGGACAAATATTACCTATTCAGTCATTTGAGGGGAAAAACTATTGCAGTAGTAGCGATAGTGATATCAATTTAAATCTGAAATCAAATGAACTCCAACTCTGTTAATAAGCTTTTTATTCTATTCTATTCTATTCTATTCTATTCTATTCTTGCAGAGAGGTGTAATTAGTCCGCCTACCTCTGTCTTGTGATGAGGTTGATGTAGTGTCTCAGGGCTGAGTAGTACTTGGCCAGCTCCTCCGCCGGGGCGTCCTCCCCGGGGTTCTCCGGTTTCACTGGGTATCCCTCCGTCAGGGCGCCCAGGCAGAGCAGCGCCCACAGCAGGAACCCCAGAGTCCCCAGCCAGCTCACCAAGTTAGGATGCATCTGACCGGGAAAAGTAAAAACCGTTAGTCCATGTCACATCACTGGACACTTCCCACTGTGCTTTAAATGTCCCTTTTTTAAAACGAATTATTTCTATGTATTGAGCTAAGATTGGTCACTGTTCAGCTTTTAAGCCAAGGATAAATGTATAGTTGGTCGGAGTAAAAAAACATGCAAACATTATTATTAGTGATAGATTTCCAATAAGCAGGACTTTTGCAGCTGCATAACCAGCTGACAACCATCAAAAGCCTTGTCGAGAGACTTTAAATAAGTTTAATAATTTCATGTCAAGGTTTCTGTAAATCAAAGTCAAGGTACTTACATTTCCCAGAGGATCAGAGGGAGATTTGCGCGCTGTCTTGTGGCGTCTCTTCTGCTCTTCTGGGCGCCTGGTGCGCAGTGGGTTTTATATCTGTGTGCGCAAGAGGCGCTGCAGAAAAACGCGTCAGAGCTGCATGCGCTCCGTTTAGCGCAAGTCTCTGCCCTTCTTCATGTGAACGTCACTGGTGATGCTGTCATTAGTGTGTTCTTTAAAAAAACCCAACCTGTTTCCATTAATTTAAAAGACGTAAAATAACAATACAAACTAAAAATAGACTGAGTTAATAAGCCTTGTTTCCAATGAGACGAAGAGGGATTAGGGATGAAGTGTATTTTATTTTGAAGAATGTGGCCAAGCCAGCTGCTACAATTACATTTTAGGATACTAAATAAAAAAAGAATGTCCCTTTAGGAACGTTATTACAGTAACATCATTATAGAAAGTATGATAAGTTCACTAAAAAGTCACTGCTGAACATCAATATTCCCTTTGGAAATATTACTGAACTAAGTTACTGTATTGTTAATGTAACAAACATTATGTTCTATGTTTCAAATGCAGGTGTGTGTATATAAACAGGCACATCACACACACATTTTCCACATATACACCCTCTTAATAAGTGTTGCATTCAAACACACACTGTCAAACAGATTGATACACACACGCTGTATGAGTGTGATGTTTTGGTGTTTTTATGAAGCTTCTCTATGAGGAAGAAGGTGATAAATTATTTCATAATCAAGTAGTGATTCTTCTGAATAATGTGATCAATAATCCCATCTGAAGTCACAAAAGAATGGCAGTAATGGGACACTGTTGGCGAACTTCAAATGAATCTTCTATAGTCGGGCCCCTTACCAAAAGAAGCTCACATGACGACGCCTCGGGTGATCTGGAATAAAAAGATCTCAAACAGACTCACATGTACGTGAACCCTTTTTTGACACGCTGCTTGACTGAATCAGTCCCCTAATTTCATTTTGCAGTTCACTCCATCAGATGGAAAGAGTGACTGGGACACTCAATGTGAACAAAAGGCTTAAATGTGAATATCAAGACACGTCAGTCAAAGAAGAGCCCAATCTCCAAGAAACCCACTTAATAAGAAAACCCAAATAGCACTTCAAATGAATCTGGATCACTAAGTGCTTCATTTACCTCCCATTCATAATCCTTTTGTATGCCAGCTTGCAGCCATATAATCTATCAAAATCAGTATTCTTCAGCAGTGCTGCTTTTTAAGTTGCGCAGAGGATGTGTTAAGGGCTTTTTGTATAACACAGGATGCTAAGAGGGAGATGAGGAATGAGACACAAGTGAGAGAATGTGGAGCACAAAGTCATGACCGAATCATGATGATCACAGGCAGGAATGAGTACTTCTAGTCCTCTTCAGGGGATACACACACACACACACACACACACACACACACACACACACACACACACACACACACTCAGTGACTCACTTCAATAGGTATAACACCTTTTTTAAGCAAACAGCTTGAGCCTACGGAAGTGTCTGAAGTGAAATGAATGAAGCAGATGTATAAAGCACGTAGACAAAGTTGATAGGTCAGTTAGTTTTTTCTTAAACATAAGACTTAGTGAAGTGACTTTAAACTCAATTTGATCAATAGGTGATATATGTCTTAGACACAGGTGACGTCTTAACATCAGACCGAATGTGCATCCTCTGCATGCACAACTCATCAATCGTTGAATCAGACAGGCTAAAATAGAAGAGGCCATGTTGGATTACACTCGTGTCAGCTAAGAACAAAACACTGGGAGTCTTCAGTCATGCTAGCAGCTTTGTGCTTACTCACAGCAGTGTATTGAGCAAAATGCTAATGCTAGGCCACCTAATGCTATGAGTTATAGACTAATCATGCTGATGTTAAGCAGGCAGGCTATAATGTTTACCATGTTCACCATCTTGGTTTAGCATGTTAGCATGCTAACATTTGCTAATTAGTACTAAACACAAAGTACAGCAGAGGCTGATGGGAATGTCCTCCATTTTGCAAGTATTTGGTTATAAAGCAAAGTATTGGACACATTAAAAATGTGACCTGCTGATGGCATTAGATAAAAAGTTAAGTCATCAGCAAAGTTACAATTCATCCTAAGGGGGAACATGAATGTGTGTGCCAACATTCATGGCAATCCAACCAACTCAATCTGGGAAGCATGGATGTCTGTACAAAATGTTGTGCCAATTCATCCAGCTGATGTTGAGATACTGTATTTCTATGTGAAGTGAAAACTCTGACCTGCTGGTGGCGCTTACAGGGAAAGTCAGAGGATCACCAAAGGCAGTAGGATTCATCCTCTGGGGAATACGAATGTCTGTACATGATTTCATTGTAATCCATCCAATAGTTGCTGAGATATTTCAGACTGAACCAAAGTGGTGGACCGACCGACAGACCTACATTACCAACCAAAGAGCCACGCCGAGCTGGCCCTTGATCTCAACCTTAGGTGGAACAAAATGTTAACAACATAGTGGATGAATCCCAAACCAAATATGTGTGTCACACGGTGGATTAAGGAACACACACCGACAACTCCATATCTTTAGGGATGCATTTTAGCTTTTTAAACAGCATGCATGCTTCCCACCAGGAGTCAAACAGCCTTTAGAAAGAGAAGCTTAGTAGATAGTTGGGAAAATAAAACAAATCATCAACACAGAAACACAGCTCTTCATGTCAGTGTTGCTTCTGCTGAATTAACAAAACACTGACAATTCTAATGGAAGGTGATACATGTAACTTAACATCAGTGAATCACCACATTCATTGTGGGACTTTAGTGAAATGAACATATCACAGCCTCTACAAGGCAGTTTATACTGTGAGCCCTCAGTAGCTTATGGTGGGTTTAAGGATAAGGCCGATGATATTCAATATTTTTCTTATTGTCACGAAAATCACATCAAAAGACCAAAACCAACAATGAATTTATCCCACTGACAAGTGTTGTCTGTGTATCCAAAGCATGATATAGCTTGTTCTTCTGTGCTACAGACCTCTATTGTTGTCCAAAAACCATTAAAACACATCAATGAGACATACTATTGCACTGGGTCATATGTTCCTTGATTACCATGAACATGGGCACTGTAGTTTATTCCCACCTACACCATCCTGGTGCTCACTAGTGCAACAAATGTGTATTAATCAACAGCTGAAAATAGTCCCCCAACAAATACACAATTTACACCTAGTTAAGAAAGTTATACTTGCTAAAGACTAATGTGCCCGGCTGGGTTAGGAAAATGATTGATCTTAAAAAATTAAACTATATTTAATATTAAATAATTATAAATAAATAAATCACTATTTATTATAATATTTGTGACCTGTTTTTAAGGATTTACTTCTTCAGTAGGAACAAATGGGTTTGGGGCTGAGTGCCAAAGACAGGGTAAGTCAGAAATTACTGAGAGATGGATTAGCACATTGTTGGTTTTGGGCTTTTCATGGAATTTGATGACTATAAGAACAATATAGAATAATGCCAGTCTTATCCTTTAAAGTATATGTTGAAAGTGAAGTTAAAAATATGAAAACAACAAACAGTAATAAAAGGCAATCAACAGCACGCAGTTGGAAGATGTTTTCCCTAAGACATCTTCTTTGCTTATTTGCAGCTTTATTCCCAATTAAGCTATCACTGCACATACAGTGGATTAGTCCATACTTGGGGTGGTATCAGTCTCAGCCAGGATTCTATTCATTAAATATTTACAACATGTTCTATAATTAAAATGGCTCTGACCACCTGGATTTCTGTGCAGCACAAAAGAGCAAGAGGGCGCCGTTCTTCCAGCTCAAGGGGAGACAAATGGCAACGTGACATGGCAAAATATGGTCATTCATTTTGATCAACATCAGCACTAATAATATCAATGCTATTAGAAAGATAGCTACCAATCATCTCCAATACAGTCCTGGTTGTTTACGCTAATTAGACAAATCAGAATACCCACAATTAATGTAACAATGATATATTGCTGCTCTAAATGTAGCACCTTCATTAACTGCTGTATAAGAGAATTTCTTGGAGATTGGTTTGTCGTTATCAGAAATCATTTCTGTGGAGAACGAGTCCTTTAAAGAGCAAGCTGTTTAAATGCAAATTTGTTTTCCCCTCCTCCCATCAGCCTCCTGGTTTGGACAATGAGTTCTCTCCCAAGATTTGTTAAGATGAAAAGGCCTGTAATTTTCCGCTGCTGTGAATCACACTTTTCAATTTTACAGTGTGCACAACAGTAAACGGAAATACTAACAAGCAGGCTGCCTGTATTTTCTCTATCAGGCAGTTGCATGCCAACGGACTGGGAAGACAAATGAAAAAGGGCAAAATCTTGTACAGCTTTGGTGTTTTCTTGGCTATTACACCACTTTTACACACGTCTGACATCTAAATTGCTGCTTTTGACTACACTATTGTGCTATGGAGACAATCTGTTACTTCTGGTAAGCAAGCACTACTATTACTAAGATAGAGCTTCGGCAGCCCCCTTGGCTATGTGGGCTGCAGCTTCAAACTGAAAGTGATTTGAGTAAAGAGGCCCTGATATTTGGTTCATATTGGAGCTTTAAGGGATGTTTGTCATTGATTACCAAATTTTATGAATGAAACCTGATTTGCTTGGTTTAATCTATGTTGCACTGGTGTTAAATGAAAAGATAGATTTTAGATTTAATTACTGATTCAATGTAATTTGCATAAATTCCTTAACAATAATTGGCCTGTTTTTACAGAACTGGTCTACCACCAAAGAAGTATCATTTCTGCTATACACTTCTCTGAGCCGTTGGCTATCAACACTTCAAAGAAGCATGTCCCCAAATTGTTCGTCTTTGTTCTGGCGTTGACATTAATTGACAGCCTTTGCAAGCAATTACTGAACTATATAACATCTTGGAGAACACAAGCTTTTCTCCAGAGTAAGTACAATACTGACAACTGCTCAGTGAGGAAATAACAAGAAATTATGTCCTTTGTCGTTTTCTCACTTGGTCTATCGCTCTAATTAAGCTCCCATTGCGTTTAGAGTCTCTGTGTTTTAATTTACCTGTCTTTACTTCTCCTCTCGGTGTGCGAGTGTGTGTCTGTCTGTCTGTCTGTCTGTCTCTCTGTCTGTGTGTATAAGTGTGTCTCTGCCACATCTGCTCCTGGGGTGAAAGCAGCACAAACATCACGTCAAGAGAAACGTCATGTAAGGTCTTTTGATTGACAGATGAACAGAAGGTCAAGCCGCCAAGCTGGGACAGGTTGGTTCAGCTCAGGTGTGCTGGTCAGAGTCCTGAGCCTTGATATCAGGAAACCTGATGGAAGTTGTAACCATGTCAAAGGGCGCTAAACTTTAGTTTAATAACTATTGTGACCTATGTGAGACCACAGTAGTCTGAATGTGTCATGTTTATGTCAGCTTGTCTGCGTGTTTGTTTAACGTCAAAGACATTAAATATTAATAAACATGAATTCTGATATTTCTTGCAATGGGATGCATTTCTTTTTTGAATTAATCTAATGAGATGAGAACATTTTTAAGCTGATAATCATCTCTAGTAAACATTAACTGATTACTATGTATTATAAATGCAATTATAAACTATAAAACCTGCGTTACATTGCTAACTATCCTTAGAGGTTATGGTGGATGTGGTGTCTAAATATGCCAGTTCTGATTTAAATAGCAGACCTGAAACTACAATATGCAATACAAAGACAAAGAAAATAACCTTAAACACCTATTAAATCCTTTAACAGGCTCTCATGTTTATGGGGAAATAAATTACTGGACGTCACAATGCCCAAATCACGTCACTGTTGTGGTTTAACATTTTAATATGTCTGCTCAGTACACTTTTGATAGCACTCTTTCACCCATTTAGCATACTGTAGGTCTGAAGAGTAAATGTAATAACCACTGGCGCAGCCAGGTTAAATATATTACCAGCATATTAGACGCATGGTAGATGCAGGCTTCACCGACGAGGAGCCTGATAATGGAGGGGAAATGTATGATTTAAGCAGTCCAGCTAATGCATTAGAAAGCGGTTGAAAGCGTCAGTTCAGCAAGAGTGTGCTGCATTCATGAAAGAACATATTTTTCCACATAGTTGTCAATCAGCCACTGAGTGTGTCCAAATACGTATTCTGAAAATTAAAGGCATTTCCAGAGTTAAGCTTGTAGAAGGGTGCATAATGCTGTATTTCTGTGAGCAAAAGCAGTTACCCACACACTCACTCACACTCACACAAGGAGCACACTACACTCTCACACTGAAGCAGCAACTACAATTTCTGTATATAATAATAACTTGCCAACATTTCTAACGGCAGATTTGATGGCTTAACCCTACAACCATTTGTTATTGATTTTTTACAATATGACAACTTATAGTCCCTTTACAAGTGTTATTGCAAAATGGTACTGATAACACTGCACTGTGCAAACAAGAATTATTAACACAAATTCCATTCTATGCCATGTATGTGTTAATGGTCTTATGCACTCCATTAATGTGTGTATATGTGTGAGTGTGGCTGCATGTGTTTAAACACACTTCTGCTAGTCAAACATTACTATTGATTGAACCCATACAACATCCCTTTCTGTTCGTTATCACTGTGCTTTGTGAAAAGGCAAAATCCATTTCTCACGACTCGCTCTCCATCCTCCTCCCCGTGCCTGTCGCCACAGAAGGGGTTCGATGCAGAGCCTCTATGAAGTCGCTGTACTGTCAGTTTCCCACTGTATCTACAACAAAAGAGAGGCAACGCACACAAATCCAATGTGTCAAAGTCATACGTAGGATTGTGCTTCACTTTTAGGAGATCGTGATGGGTTTTTTTTTTGTTCTTCTTAGAAACAGAACAAGCTGTATTTTGTTCGAGTAAGATCTGTCCTGAATTGAAAACAGGCTGATTCTTCTGATGATCAACGGAGGATATTTGGTGAAACAGTGAAAATCTGAGTTGATGATATTTGAAAATAGCTTAGAGGTCCACTTTTCTGATACAAAGTTTGGCTACCACAGAAAGCTGTTGGGACTGCAGACCTGTAATTAAATGGATGTCCATTTACAGTAACATTATGATACACGAACAATAATACATTGAAGTGTATTTTAAAAACAAATGTATATTCACATTTGGAATTAGTATTGTGTTACTGTGGGATTAATCATGTTTGTGTTTTCTTTGCATGTCCCCCAGTACATCTGATTCTGTTACTATGGTATGGTAAATTAGATTTATAAATACACCCTCAAACATATCAGTCAACTTATTTGATAAGTTTTGTAACTTTTTTACCTACAGTAATCTATTTCTTTGTCACTTGGGATCAGCGGTAAAGAGCTGTTAACACAACATCTCCTTATAAAGTTGGTATGGTGAACATGCTAGCAAACTGTTCTATCTATTTACACATCCAGCAGACAGAGTAACATTAGGGTTTGTGTCTACCTAATGAATGTATTCCAATATTCACTCTCTTTTAGCTCTGTTTTAGGTCTCCACCAATTCCAGAGGGAAATATCAGGCTCTTTAGCTGCTAAATGCTCCACTGTGTTCACTAGTTAGCCGCTAACCTCTACTGTATAGTATGTACATATATACATTATACTGCACTGTCAATGAAGTAGCTAACAGATGCTTTTGTCTTTCTTTTTTGCATTTTGGAAATTCTATTTCAAGCTGTGTTTTCCTGTATTTTAGGATGTATGTAGGATGTCTGGTTGAGTTTGAGTTTCAAGTGATTTGTCAGTACCTGTCAGTCTGTTGTGTCTCTCTATGCCCCTGGGTTTTTGTTACCTCTCTCTCTGTCTATGGGGAAATTAGAGGAGCGTGTTCTTCGTCTCCAGTTAAGTCAGTGTGTGTGCTTACCGTTACTGTCAGTGGGCTAATTAAGTATTTCCTTGCACAGTAATTGCCAATTTAATCTTCTACGCTCGCCTCCTGATTTGTAGTGTCAGATCTGTCACTCAAGATGGGCGTGGTTTCCATGGGGATAAGGGAAGTGTAGTAGTCATTCACTTCAACCAACGGCCAAAGTAAATTACCTGTAGCCTCCTAAACGGGGTTGCTATGGAAAGGCAATTATCCTAAATTGTAATTGTGCCAGACTAACGTGTCAGCCCTTTACCTCTTAAATTAATTGGGTTTTTCGCTCTTTCTCTCTCTCACCCACTCCACCCACTGCTTCTACCCCTCTGTGAGAAAAAATGTCCAGGAGTAAGCAGTGGACAGGTCAAGTGTTTTTTTCTTTAAAGATGCTTCATTCTAGCAGTCAAGAGAGCTCTTCTGAGTAGCGAAGGGGAGACTTGATTGGTTTAAAATGTGTATGCGTCTGTGAATGTGTGTGTAACATAGGCCTTCTTCATCTTCTTCATCAACCTGATACCATGGTCATCTTACATACACACTGAATCTGAAGTGTCAGCTTTCAGATGGGATCCCTTCCACTTGCTTCCTCCTCATCACTCGGCTGCAGAGACCCAGGTGCATCCATGCTACTTCCTATCCCTCGAGACCACCTGTTCAGCTCACTAACACACACATACTGACACACACACATCAAGCTCCCTCGTGTAATGCTTACATTATGACACAGGTGACACAGTGTAGATGCTGATCCAGTTTGACTTGCCCTCCTCACAGTGGAAACATTTGAGTGGGAGTGAATCCTCATTTAGATCTCTGTTAATTTTATTTCTCAGTTAAAGACGTTGGAAAGTGGGCCACCAATGGAGAAAGCATGACATGCTTCAATCTCCATTCACTGTCTGGATTAAATCAGCTCTCATCACCGCTGATCTGCCGTGAGGAATGGGATTAATCAATCGGAGACAGTACATCTATCTGCAAATTAAAAACTGCGCTCATCACTGAACACGTAGCGCCATGTTGAGTGGGCGGCTTTCTCTCAATAAGAGAACATCAGTCACACAAAACCTCAGATGCGTACACTGACCAGTTTATGGAACGCGTATCAAGAGGGAAATGTGAGGCAATGTGAGGAAAACGGCAATAAATAAAAGTAAGTATGGGTTTGTTAGGGTATCAAACATGACTGCGAGGAATTTTATAGGAGGCCTTGGGTATGACCTAGTAATTCAATATATTTATTTTATATTTTAAATTCAGAAGTTTAATAGAACTCATTCTAAAATACTTTAGATACTACATCCTTAATCGTGAGTTTATTCTGCAGCTCACAGAAACAGAGAAAATAACAATGATAAGATCACCTAACCATGCTTTACTTCCAAATGTGATAAATCCACCATTATTTCATCTTGACTATGTATTCAAGTGTATTCAGGCTTTGTCAAACTGTGATTTGTTCAGGTTATGTCTTAAAAGTTGACCAAAAAAAAGAACTGTGTCAAACTCAGAAATCTGGATCATTAAAGCATCGCTGCCAATGGCTCCCCCCTCTCAAACCTTTGACTGGATCAATATATTGTCAGTTCATTGTTTAGTTGTGGGGTGGAATCACTACTGTTGCTGACAGTTGATTATACCACAGTGTCATGACACTGACAAAGACAGACACTTCACTGAAAATGAAATTGTTTAGCTGTGAAACAATCAAAGTTTCAATCAATGTTGTTCTTAAGGTTTGGACAAGATTAAAGGTTACACATCAGAAGACATGAAGTATGTTTTATTTGATAAATTTTAATTGTCCAATATTTAATGGACAGTTTGACAGATGGACTCTGAGAAGGACGTTTGTTGCATTTCACTGTTTGTCGGTCTCTCTCTCACAGTGAGTAGAGCTAGATGTTTTAGTTGACGTTTCTTTGATCCTTGATGCTGAGCATCTCTGCTGGCAGCCATCTTCTCTGTCTTGCTCTGAAAAAGATACACCAGAGATTATGAAAATCAAATGTGACGGGTACCAGCAGTGGATGTTGTGTACCTCGCATGTTTGGAATGTATCTAAAAGCTATGTTGTGTGAATTAACCATACCAGGATCTGAAGCACAGATGGTGTTAAAACCAAAGGCTTATATTTTATAGAATGCATTTATCTGCAGTCACGGATGAACATAAAATGTGTTTATCATAACGATAAATATAACATAACGATTGATGTTCCTAACTAATAAAACCATATAGTTATGGTGGCTACATACAATCTGATGTTGTACCTAACAGCATTTGGAAGAGTGCGTGACATTTGAACTTGAGATTTCAAACTCTTAACTCAGTACCACTGTGTGTGCAAAGTAAATGCTAAATTGTGGAGTAATCAGTCAACAGCATATTAAATCACACATAATTAACTACACATTAATGGATTTAAAAATGTATAATTAATGTTGTACATTCAATCATTAATTAAATTTCCATGGTTTTCATAAGAGGTAAATTGACTTCTCATATGCTGCAGAAGCCATGATTGGTCTGATATAATTTAACAAACTTGGCATGCTGAACATTGTTTTCGTCATGCATTTCAGTGTAACATCTCCATTACACTGTAACATTATAACTAAGTATTCTCCTTACATGAGCACGTAAGCTTCATGAAGTTATGATGTATGTCAGTTAAGGACCTCTGTGCGACCATTGTAGTCATCTCACATAGTGATTATATGTCTTAAAAGAAGTTGATCTCAATTAATCTCACAACAATATGTGATTTTTTGCATCCCCACAGCTCTACTAGTCTGGGTGAGAAATCAGTGTGTTGATGAAATCTAAGGGGTACACGTGTGATTTTTACTACACACTTTTGACCTGAACAAATCCCCACTCTGCCGACTTGTTTATTCAACACTGATGCTGTGCTGCTCTTTGCTGCCCTCACATGCCTCTTAAAGGAACTTTTTTCAGCTTTAGTGCAATGCCTGCACACATACCTCCATGAAAACAGTCCAACAAAGGCTGGATCACCAAAACGCTGACTCCACAAATCAAAGAATGTCTGAGCTTGTATCCGTTATTGCTGGGAGCTGATGTTGCTCCAAGTGACTACATGTTCGGGGAATATTCCAGACTCACCCTACAAGGCATAGAGTACATCACTTCTCACTAAGCACACATGCACACACATTTCAAATGGATCCCTCTGCTGCAGATTAAATTGTCACACATAGGCGTCACATATCTGGTGCTCACCTGAGCCACTGGCTTCCAAAGCGAGGTAACCATCCAACAAGGAGCTGAACCCTGTCAGCCCTCCCATGGCAGCATAAGGGACATCCCTACCTATGGGCCGACCACGTGCCTCCCTCTCTAGTTTTGTCTCAACCTGCCAAGAAAATAATGTGATTTGAGTTAGAATTATGTGAAACTGTATGTCTGACATGTGTTTGATGTTTGACTCTACCCACCAGGGTCTGGTGGGCAGAGCTGGGCTGGCCACAACCACAGATGTAAGGGCTCTGGAACCCAGAACAGGAAGTGCCTAAAAATTTTAGGAAACTAAAAAAGTTATTTAGCTTCCTTGTGAGTTGTTAGGAAACACGTATGTATAAATCATCAACATTAACTGTATATATGATTCCATCTAAGTAAGATGCTACTGTCTTTAAATGTTGTGATTTCAGACTCACACTTTTTGCATAAGTGGCCAGTAGCTTCACTGTGATCCTGAGGTAAGTGTTTACACTTGCAGCGGACAGGGTTTGGCCCAATCCGGGGAACATACTGGTAGGCAGAACACTGACATCCTCTGGCCTGGCATGGTAGGGCCAGGGGTCGCTCAGAGGGAACCACTTCAAAGTCGGTCTTATGTTGCTTGTACCTGGACAAAGTTATATTACTCCCAAGTGTGTTTATTTATGTATGCCTGTGTGTGTGGTGGAGTGTAGGGGAGAAGGATGTTTGATTTCATTTCTTATTGAATGATGTACTACCTGTGTGTACAGAAGCAATGTGTCTCAGGGCCAATGAGTTTGCAGTCGCTACCTCCCGGCACCCCAAAGCTCACATAAAGCCTGTTTTTCAGTCGTTGAGGGACCACCTTCCTCTTGTACTCCTCATATTGCTCTGGAGTGAACAGTTTTCCTCCATCATCATCACCCACAATCCTTGAAAAGACAAACCACCAATTAAAACACCATGATAACATACCTATACAATGAGCTGACCTGCCTAAAACAAAGGGGTTATTCTGTTTTTGCAGAATTTGTAGTGTACTTTAGCTGTTAGCCTACATCAGTTCCTCTGTAATTAGCATTAGTTGTCACATGCTGGTGGCTTGCTGCAAAGTGTAAGAAAACCCTCTAGAGATTAGTTAAAGTCAGGCGATAAAAGTATAAGCATACAGTCTAACGTTAAGACAAACCTTCTGTACTCCCAGTAGTCATCCACAGCTTTTAAAGCTGATTTATCGAGACATATTGTCTCCATTGTCCAAAATCCAAAAACGGATAGCTGTGGGGTTTTTCACTTGCACAGCAAACAATTAAGCTAACGTTACTGTTTACCACAAGCTTTGAGGTTGCCATGGAAATGATTACAGACGTCCCTTCAACGGTCGCAAAGTGAACTGCAAAGACAAAGACAAAGACACACACACACACACACAGAGAGAGAGACGCTTTTGGCAATATTGTCACTGTTACATTCTTGTCAATAAAGCTATTTGAATTTAATTGAATTGAGAGACAGAGGTAACCAGTATAACCTGTATATCTATGGCGAGAAGAACAGAAGAAAAGTTATCAAAACTACAATTAAGCTAGCTAGCTAGCATTAACATTAGCAGATATGTAGCTTAGCTAACACCCACATCACTGTTTCCACAGACTTTACTAGTCAGCTGATGTTTATTTTGCTCCATATGAATTGGTTTTATTGTTTTAATTAAAGCTGAGTGGCTGTAGCTTTACGGTTTACCTGCACTTAATATTACTAAATTGAGAGAGACGAGCAATATGACTACATTTCCCATAATGCGTAGTAGTGACGCACAGAGTAGACGTTCAGGGGAACCATGACAGTCAGCACAATTGCATGCTTGGAATTCTAGCTACCGACTTTTGCATGCAAGGACCTCATCATTTTCGAGACCGTTGAGGAAGAAGTCAAAATGACTACCAGAGTGACCAGACGCCTCAACATGAAGCTCGGCAGCTAACTTTTTTTAACGGAGACTGCGAGCTGCTCGAGATATTTTCCCCAGCGACAGCAACGACAGCCCAAGGTTGCCAAACAACAAGCATCATTCAGTGTCAGCCAGAGGTAGCAGCTAGAGCTCTCAGGCGCCTCGTCCCTGCTTCAACCGCAAGGTAGTTTCTCAGACAGCACACTGGTATAAATTATCTGTTTGATGACATTTGCTACATTTGCAGATAATAATTTCCCTTTTGTCGACTGTCAAGTTTGAGCGTTGCCGAACTAAGATGTCAAGCTAATATGAGATGTTGGACGGAGTTTGGAAACCGCTTCAACTGAGCTTGAGCGGCTGCTAACAAATTTTTTTAAAAATTATTTGGGCTTAAAAAGCAAGGAAACTATGTATCCCAAATGAGTGCATCGGTTAGTTTACTTTTCATGTATGTGTAACTTGACATTGTGTAATCATAGTGACTCAAGTTGGGCAAGCCAACATGTTTACTAACTTGTCAATATGTGGTTTGTTACTAGGACTCTTTGTTTAGGCTGGTGGAGTCATATCCTATCTTTTACCTCCCCTGCCCTAACATTATTGGCCTTTCAGTTTTTAGTTTATGCTCTACAGGTAAGCTCATTTAGTCTATTGCTGAGTCTGTTGAATCACTGGTGACAACTGTTGTGGTCAATATTTAACTTCTAGATTAGGTAATTCGACTGATTCTACTTTGTGCCTTATCTCTGTCAATCATCCCGTTACCTACACTAACGTATTTAAATAGTTCTCTAAACAAGTGGAACATTCATTGTCTGAAGCTGTGGCCTAGATGGTGTGCCTTTCCATAGAACAATGACCAGGCCTGGTGAATAGCCTGACTTGACAGTATCTGAATACCAGAACGCTTCTGGTTGTCATCAAGTATCAAGATAGATATGATCTGTTGACTGACATGTGGATGGCACAGGAAATCATCCTGAAGGTTTATTAGTTTCTGGAATGTCTTATATTATTTGTTAACATTGCACCTTCCACAGAAAGTTTTAACTCCAGCTTGAAATATTATCTTGTCCCTGTGTATCATGCATTGTGAGCTATGTTTTGTTTGGTTGTTTCCTTTTAAATTTGCAGTGACTTGAAATTATTGTGACTTCTATAATCTTATTATGGAATAGAAAACATAATTTGCAGTTTTCCTATTCAGAATGTGAAGTTAAAAACACTTCTTCAGCTGCTTATTGAGACTAGAAGCTAAAAGTTGCAACACCTAGTGGGTGGTAGAGCTTTCTTGTTATGTCTGGCGATGCAATTACATTGGCAGACAGTCAGTGTGTGTGTTTTGCTTCGTGACTGGTTTTAACTGTTACTTTCCTCAAGTCTTTACACCTTGCTTTCTCTTTCCTCTCTAATTCTTGCTTGCTGATACACAGTAGTGCCCAGGTCATAGGAAGGACATGTTTGTGTGTGGATAGAGACAAGGAAGCATTGCTAAACGGATTCTGTTACCTTTCTTTTCATAATTGATTCCCTCAGTCACTGTCCCATCTCTGACCTCAATAGGAAGTTACACTCCCACACCCAAGAGAGAGAGTGCAGAGAATGAACTCGGTGACAAAGTTGTGAAAACCGAGAAATGATCGAATTTCCCCTACATGTGCATGGTGCACTCTCAGGCTATTTGTCAGGCAAATAACCATCGCGGAGGTGGGATTTGAGAATGAATGCCCTCTATGCCTCTGTCTGTTACTGTGTCTCCTATCTGGAGCTGCAAAGTGAGTCCCATGAAATCTAAACTGGTAATCAGGAGGTCTGAAAAACATTTGTTGAGTGGGCTATTGTGCACCCTGACCCAAAGCCTGTCTTTAATAATAGCTAAATAGTCTAGGAAGCCACTTTGATGTAGCCACAAGCTCCTTGCCAATAATGATGAGGTCGATTTTGTTCTTCATCCAGCACATGCAGTGGTGTGTTGCATGCATTTATCCACCCAGAAATGTTCAGTCATGAATGAAAACCGTCAATGCTCAACAGGGCTCTGAGCAAAATATGAATTAACATAGAAGGGCTACAGAAATATCCCTTGAAGTGGTTTTTGGTTTCTTTTCCCAATTCACATTCAAAAATGTAAGCAATATAAAATAATGTCTGCTAAATTAAGCTGGCAATAATACATTTATCTATGTGTTTATTTCTTTTTGGTAATTTTATCTTTTCTGTCTATCTTGGTTTACTTCTCCAACATAGTCAACAATGTCTGCGGATCCCCTGCCTGAACGCCCAGTCTGCATCTGTGATTTGGAGTTGGACATCTTGCAACCAAAGAACCTTACCGAAACCCCTGACTGCCGGTGTCTGTGGGCGTCAGCTTCCTTCTGGTTCCACTTCCTGGCCTCTGCTGCTGCTTAACTCTTTCTTACCTCCTCTTAGGAGGGGCAGGATGCTTTAGTGGTTAGAGAAACGTCTTTGTCTGTATGGGTATCGGGCAAGTACATGTCCTGCTGGAGTGAACTTGTGCGAGGCACTGAATCCATACCAGCTCTAGGAAGGCCTTGTAGTGGACTTTGACCTCTGACCTCTCTGTGGATAGGGGCAGCAGAAAAGAGAATTTCCCCCCAGGAATCAACAAACTATCACTCTGTTTAACAAATTATTGGTATATCCACATCCAAAAAAAGGCTTTCAGCCTCACACCGGGCCTCTCCATCTCCCCACCCCTTCGCCAACCCCAGTACCATGCTGGGTGGCCTCCTGCGGAGGAACATGTCCCAGAAGCTGAGTGTACTGCTGCTGGTATTCGGCCTGGCATGGGGACTTATGCTGCTGCGCTACACTGTGCAGCAGCCTCGCCATCAGAGTAGCGCCGAGCTACGTGAGCAAATCCTGGAGCTCAGCCGGCGATACGTCAAGGTCCTGACAGAGGAGAACCAGAATGCGCCAGGTGGGCCGCAAGGAACCTCCATGGCTGGTTATGGTAAGCATTTAAGTCAGGAATGGTGTGCATATTATGGGGTTACTAATCTCTTTCCTGCACATAAAATGACTTGCTTACTCCTGTGTGACCATTGTGTGTTTCATAGCTGTGACAAAAAGCATACTCACGCATTCATTTGTGTTTGTTTTTCCTACCTTCTGTTCCCCTCTCACATGCGTGCACAGCTGATCTGAAGAGGACTATAGCTGTGCTACTGGACGACATTCTGACACGGCTGGTCAAACTGGAGGGAAAAATCGAGTTGGTAGTAAATGCCTCCTCCACTAACACCTCCCACACAGCAGGGGGCGTCCTTGCCTCTGCTGCCGCTGCCCTACAGAAATCCTCAAAGCAGGAGACACCTGGCAGCCACCAAGGGACTTCACGCCTTCACCCACACATCCCTAATAGGCCTCATCCACATCAAGGAGTATAGTCTTGATAGATGTATTGATATATTTTCATTTTTAGCACATCACACTTTTCCAGCATCTATCACTGATGTAACCACATCAGGCGAGTGAAAAGCAATAGAAAGACATATGGACATCCAGAAACTTAAAATTTGGGATGCTTCTCAGAAGTGTTAAGCCAACTCAGAGGGAAGAAAAAAAGACTTCTTTATGCTCTTTCCTATTATATGCTGGTATTTATTTATTTTGTACCAACATTTGGCTTGAATTTAAGCTTTTTTTTTTTTTTATAATGCCATATTTGAATCTTGTGACTGTTAAAGCAAATGCAGAGAGGTATAAACACTCTTGGAACTGAACTTGATTCTCATACGCTTTATCATAAAAATGGCTTAAAATGCTCCCCTAGCTACACTGTAAACTATTTTACAATATGGCTTCAACATATCAAAATGCTGAACTAAACAGTATACTAGTTAAGAATAGTTACATTTCAGTTTTTTAGCTGGTGCAGCTGCTAAATACTGTATGAAGAAGATTCAACTTCTAGCGTATATATAGTTTTAAGGATAATTAAACTGTATGGTTCACCTGTAAGAGATAATCCAAAGAATGTTATTTGCACTCCATCGGAAGGCAGCATAGATGTGTATTTAGAATTGCTGCAAGACAGTTTGAGGTTTATGCAGAATATGATGGGGTGATGCCTATCTGCCACCATAAACATGAGCGTGTGTGTGCTTTGTCTCAGTTGAAATCCAATGGTTCCCTCGCCTGGTGTTGAGAGATCATTTAATTTAGGTGTGGAACAGATTGAATGTAGTGCGTTGTCAGTCTTTAGCCCCGTAGTGCTGTTAATGTGACTGACCTACTGCTTACACATGTTCAGGGTTCATGTTGCACTGTGACTCACTCTATAGAGATTTTCTAAAAATACTGGGCTCATCCAACTTTGACTTTAAGGATATTTTAGGGAGGTAAGTGTACAGCTCACCCTGTCCTGTCCAGAGGAAGAAGATCTTCCATTTGCTCATCGTGATGCTCATTGACGAGATGATTTTGTGTGGCAAGAAAGATTGACAATACTTTCATCAATACTACTTGGGGGGGATTATATGAGACGAAGTCAATGTGGGTGGCATACTAAAATATGAGGAAAAGAATTGTTTTATAATGTTGCTCACACATTACAAACTTTATGTGAAGGCCACTAGATTGAATTATCAAACTGTGGTTTGACTGTGTCTGCATTGAGTGATGCCATGTACTTTGCTTCATACTACTCAAGTAGAAAAAATGGTGAGCGAGTCTGCTGCTGTGAGATACCTTTACTAATAAATTGATCACATGGACAAGCGATTCTCCCCCCCATTTAAATCAATTTTATATCAGATCCTCCACTCAATTCCTACAGATTAAATGTGATTCAGGACATCTTAGTTGTGACAGCATGTGCCTCACAAGACAGTGAATGCAGTTTTATATGCTTCTATCCAGCCAGTGGTTCCCAAAAAAGGCATCCTCCATGATGGATGTGGATATATAAAGATGATTTTTTGGTTCATTAACTTTTACTGACCCCACTATGAAACCTTGAGGTACTTGATGTTCTAACTTACCAGCCAAATCATGTCTTACCGTGGCAAGTAACAAAGTACATCTACTCAAGCACTTCAGTTCGAGTGACTTACAATTAACTTGAGTGTTTCCATGTTATGCTGTTTTCTACTTCTGCTCCACTACATTTACTTGACGGCTGTCAAGATAAATGATCCATTCTTGCAGATTAAGCTACTCAACAGTATAGTGGTTAAAAATAGCTCAACCAGCTTCAGCATTTAAATGCTCCTTACAGAATAATGTTTTATTAATATTATTAGAATAACGTATACGACACTGAATGGGGGCATTCTTCGTAATGTATACAGTAGTTTTACTTTTTAGGATTTGAATGCAGGGATTTTACTTGTAATGGAGTGGGTTTTGTGCTGTGGTATTGCTACTTTTACTTAAAAGATCTCAATTCTCTTCTTTCCACCGCTGATCTTGGGGGACCATTGAAAAAGTTTTCAGGCTGTGTTATGAGATGTTCAAGTACGGCAAGTTTTAGTATTGAGTAGGCGTGGTGTAGCATTTGGATCTGCAGCAAATACATCTCTCAAAAAGTTAGACAATTTTCAATATCAGGCTCTGAGATTATGTTGAGGTGCAATTAGAACAACCCCAACATCAGCATTAATGGGAAAATGGGAGAAATGCCACTGGAATTAAGGAGAATACAGCTATCTCTAAAACCTAATATGCTCAGATTCCAGCTCTTAATTAACCAGCTTGAAGCACAGCCATTCAGGCAGCAGACCGGATACAGCAAACACTATATAGAATTGAAATGGTGGGACTTAGTATGGCATTTCTATGGATACCAGCACATAGAGGAATCAAAGGAAATGAAATAGCTGACATGTATGCAAAAGATGCCACACAGACTAATCACACTGACATCACAGTACCCTTTAGTAAAACGGAAATTAAGACAATTAAACAAAAGTTGATAGAAAGGTGGCAAAAGGAGTGGAAAGAGGAGAGAACAGGAAGGTGGTTCTACAGAATCCAGGAAAGTAGGCATGATGAGAGACACAGGGAGAACCCGGAGAGAAGAGAGGATCATATCCAGGCTACGTTTAGGGCACACAGGGTTAAACAGTACATGAATTAAAATAGGAAAACATAATACAGGAAGGTGTGGCTTTTGTGAGCAACAAGAAA